>NJPS01000057.1:0-358835 GCA_002946415.1 Rutstroemia sp. NJR-2017a BVV2
GGGGTGGGGGTGGAGGGTGGGGGGGGTGGGGGTGGGGGGGGGGGGCTGGGGGGGGTGGTGGGGGGGGGGGAATATGCGACTATGTTCACTGAAGTATTTCCATTTGTATTTTGCGAATGCTGAGAGGAAACTATGGATGAGACTATGACATGACGCATGTAGAGATGGCTGAAATCTCAGAATTGAAAGTGTTATTTACGTCGATGAAATGTAGCTAGAGATTAACGGACTGACAGTCTACAGAATCAAGATTATGACTCTACTTAACATCGGCTTGCTTGCTATATAGAGAACATGAACACCTGCTACGAGTTGCACCGAATCTGTGGCCCGGGATCTCCTAGGGACTTGGTCGAATGGAATTGAATTGTTGTCAGTATCTAGATAGAGTACTGGACGAGGTCGCTTGACTCAAACTGCTAGGAAGTATGATGGGTTGGCACATCAGAGTGAAATCGCTTTCCGCTCTTAACAATCTAATGTCCAAGAGCTACTGTGCCTTTACGGGAGTAGAGCATTCTGTTCTGAGAGACTTCACTTAGAGACAAGATTGATAGGATGCGTGTCACAACTCCCTCCCACGTACGTACCACTGCCACTCAATCAAACTAATCGGTATCATGCTGCTACCAAGACACTCACTCACTAGCAAGAAGGACTCATCAACGGACCTCCACACGCGAACTTCTCCCCTCCATCCCGCTCCCTCCTGATCCTTCCCTTCCCTTCCGTTACTAGACGGATAGGATAGTTCAACATCCCACGAAACGAACACGTCTCAAGCGCACAACACAGCACAATACAGCATACATACTTACCCACCAAGGTAGTCCCGGTAACTTGAACTCCCCAAGCACAAGAAAACACAATCCAGCGTACAAAAAAAGAAAATAGCACCCCATCCGCGCCTTGCTTGCAACACTTGCTGCTTTTCCCCTTCGCTCCAGGAGCTGGGAGCTAAGAAAAGACTTAGCTGTGATTAATAACACTCGCTTCGGGTTGGGGGTTTGTGGTTCTTGGGGATGGTTAGGGTAGCTGAGATGGGATGGGATGGGATTGAGTTCAGGTTGGTGGTACATATGTACAAAGGGGGGGGGGAGATGGGGGAGTGGATGTGAACGAGGGATGGATCTGTGGGATAAGGATTTCCTCGTTTGTTCGCTCGGGGAAGCTAGGATAGGCGAAGGGAAAGGGTTGGGGTTATCGGGACTTATCTCATATCATCGTGTTTTATCTTGTCTCGGGGACCTTCTGCTAGGCTGGGTCTTGTGCGGATGCTTGCTCTAGTTTCGTATCGTCTCGTCTCGCTTGTCTCGGGGACTACATCAGATGAACATATCTGCGAAGGATGGAGTGATGTATGGCACCGGCGAACAAACAGATGGAAGGGAGGATTATGCTGCGGTAGTGCTATTCATAAATCCCGATTGACCATGAAAAGGGAGGCGAGACCCAGGTGATGGAATCAGTTCAAATGAATGCGAAAACAAGCAAGCAAGCAAGCAAGCAAGCAAGCAAGCAAGCAAGCAAGCAAGAACCAAAAAAAAAATAGAACTCAAGGAAAGGGGACACAGAGCGGTGGGAGAAGGTATGCAAGCCACGGGGGGAAAAAGATAGCCGCGATGTAACGACGACATGTTTTCTGCATTCCCAGGCACAGCTGCTGTAGGGCAGGCAGGAATAGATAGGATAGGATAGGATAGGATAGGACAGGACGCAGAGGACTGGGTTAGGGATTGTATGCACAGCTTGAGTTGACGTCAGATAATTTATTATTTTTTATTATTTAGCTATTTAATTATTTTCTCCATCAGAATATAATATCGTGAATAGTATAGCATGATAAAATGGCAAGACAAATGGGTCCGAAAGTCGACAGAGGAAAGCTGGTGATGTTGCTGGTGACAGACAGATTGAGGCTTGACACTGCCTCGTTCTTGGCGGGATACTGTAGACCGGTGCGATTTATTTTGGGGGCCGGAGTAGGTAGGACAGCGGGGCCTGAATGTTTTGGGAAGTTTACGAGGTGATGGCCAGTTAAGATAGAGATCGCGAAATCTTGGGGGAAGATTTGGAGTTGGGCTGTTTCGTTTTGGTTTTCTTGTGTATGTATGTACGTATCTACATGGCTTTTTGACTACAGAAATAGTGTATCTATTTATCCGTCTTGGGGTTTATGGCTATGACTTTGCAGAGATCTGAAAGGGGGGAAATTGAAACGATCAAGTGATGACTTTCAGAGCGGAAGAGGAAGCATACGAGCCGGTGTTTATCGCAAGTATCTTGCTTCCCATCCGGGTTTCTCGGGCAAGCAGAAAGTAATTTTCAACTCCGTAACAGTCGATGTCGAAACTGCACGCCAAGTGCGTCTTGTGCGCTAACACTTGGCCCACGACATGACATGATGTATCGTACATGAACAACGGTCCACCAAGAGACAGTCGCGAGTAACGGAGAAAGCGAGATTGGCTGAAGTTGGCATCCTCCTCAAGAACGATCGATGGGTAGTGCACTGCAACAGCGCAGCGCAGTACGACGTAGGACGCAAGCCCAAACCTTACCTTACCCTGCCTCCCATCGATCGAGGATGGATCTCGTACATGCACGCAAGTGTGCGACGAAGTCTCGAGACCAGCTACTCGTAGTAATCACCGATTACCATGCGTAAGACGTACCTGAATGAGCGGTAAGGCGACGTCGATATCACCCGTCTTACCTCGTTGCAACGCAGGCACGCGTTCTGTCAGCGAGCCCTGTATTATCGATGCTGCGGATCATTTCTAGAATATTTCCTTTCTGGGATGCTTGTTCTTCGTTCTGTTTAGGAAAGCGGTGTCTTTACGGGGATCGAGTGCTGATTGGCTGCGTGCGATGAGGGGCGGCGGAGAAAACGTGGTGTCCTATGCACTTCGTATATCGCAGCAACATCTCGATTAAGCATAATTTGTCGAGGTGTGTGTGCCAGAGCGAGAGGATGTGTATGTGCAAGGAAAATTAATCACACAAGTGATAAGGCACAGTAAGTTCGGTCAAATTTAATTTAGGTACACGCAGACAGATTACAAAGTGTGCATGGTGATTGAAAACATCCTCGTTAGGCAAGCTTTGCGCGATATTCCGTCGTCGGCAGCAAGAGCCTTGGAGGAGATGGCGAAGATATAAATAACCATAGACGTGTGCGTCGTTGCAGATAATTCTGTCATTCGCGATGGGGCGATGGGGTGATGGGGGATGGGGTACCGGTGCACTAGTCCGGGTAATGCTGTGGATAGAAGAGGCCACTAGAGAAGGGAATGCCGTAAATAGCTGAACGAAATGCACGTCAACCTATGAATCACATGTGACAGGAAAAGAGTGTTATGTAACAGGTAACAACATTCTGCATTGGAGGCACAGCCAATTCTGCCTTCTGTCCCTGTCTGCCTAGAGACTGTTCAACGCATAGAGACCCCTTCGTACGAGATACACGTCAATTGATTGACAATACCGGGTCAATTATGGTAAATGCGCTTTGCACCGCAAATTGAGGCTATGCGCCATTGTTTTGTGCCCTCGTACCAATCCTGTGGCCGCCGCCCCGCCTGGGGAATCGCCGGTTGTTCGGAGCAGACGTGCGACTCCCCTATCTCACGAACTCAAAGCTAAGACGACGGGAAGGAAGGCGGCGGAGCTGAGAACGGCGATTGCAGAAATACGAAACGAAACGAAACGAAACGAGATGAGCTCGTGGTTCCAAGCAATAAAAGCATAACTCGGTGTGTCTGCATTGCGCGCGAAAGGGAAGGTGTGAATGTCCTTGGTCTTTGGCTGCTGGGGGAGAGGAAAAAACGTGGAATGTTTGGGTGAAATCTTCAGCTCGCAGGGGCTAGTGATGCGACTCACTGAAAGGAGGTGGTGTTGCGGCGCAGAGCACGAGGGTGCAGGGATGGCGCAAAGTGCGACCAGGGGGCCCGGTATGGCTCGTGGGAAACTGTTATTGGAGGCTTGGAGCCGGAGGATTGAAGAATTCACAGAAGAGGCAGGAGGTCAGATCTCAATTCGAGTGTGCCGTATGCGATGTAATGATGTGCTACAACCTCAGTCTTCGAGAAGAGAGTAGGG
This sequence comes from Rutstroemia sp. NJR-2017a BVV2, assembly GCA_002946415.1. NCBI lineage: Eukaryota > Fungi > Ascomycota > Leotiomycetes > Helotiales > Rutstroemiaceae > Rutstroemia > Rutstroemia sp. NJR-2017a BVV2. Next base: position 4,102 of record NJPS01000057.1, read on the forward strand.
GTTGGGGTTGTCGATACAATCGGGAGAACTCAATGCGATGCTTACAAGTCAAGAGGGGAGAATACCACCCTACCGCATGGGTTTTACGTGGCCCATGAAGCAAGCATGATAGAGGGATTGCTGATTGACAATTTGTGACGGCTTGGCAACTGTATCAAAAACATGTGGCTATTCATCGTCAATTGGATGCCGCCCCCTCATTTGAGGGCCATTCCTTAGGTCGTGGTACGGAAGGAATATTCTTGTGGGCATGACTGAATTGGGGAAGATTCGGACCGAGGTGAATGTCTCAGATGATTCCACAGAGAGCGGCATTGAAGGCTGAGGAATTGAAGAGCGACGAATTTTCTGCCGTTGTACCCATAGCACACAATCCCATAGAAGCCACTTGCAGAGATTGGCGCACAGCCAGGACAGACTTGACATGCCGGAAAAGCCTGGGTTCACGCGGTGAGCTAACTTCAGCGATCATTTACCAAATTGTGCCATTGTGTTTCAGTAGTATTTACGCCATTGAGGACAGAAGCTGGGGTCGATGTATGATGGTGTGTAGAGTCACCGTAGAGGCCATTCTGGAGGTGGGTCATGTAGGTACCGATCCCTCAATCTTTATGATACAGTGCATGGCCCGAGTATCCAAGCCAGCCAGCCTTGCCGTGTCCTTGGGACCTCCCTATTCACCCAAGGACTGGACTCATCGTGACCCTTCTCGTCGGGATCATCCCGATAGTGAATATCGACTTTCTTCACATTTTCATCCATTGCAGCAGATATTGAGTGCATAGACAAGGAAAAGTTCCCTTCCTGGGTTCCAAAGAAGCTAGGATTGTCAGTAAATACGCCAAGCCTGAGATTGAGAGCCTCACCTTCGCATCATAATGCTGAATCTCTTGATGTTTTTCAGATCCAAAGGTTCTGCATCTTTCTTCTCCCGTCCTCTGTATGTAGGCTTCAGATCGTCCCACTTCACGAAAATTTTGCTGTGATCTGCGGGACCTTTGAAGTCGTATTCCCAGCTAATCGTGCTTTGTTCCCTGCCATTTGGGCTTCTTGGTAACAATTCGTCCTTGATAATGAAAGTGTATTTCTTTTCGTCACTTGCCTGTATATCAAGTTGGATTCCATCAAAGCGTGAAAGGTCCCACTTAGAGTTACCACGTTAGCTCCAAGTTCTCATCGGTAGGCATGAAAGAGAGTACAGCATGATGTATGGCTCGACGCATGGAGGGACCATCAGACCAAAATGTAAGCGCTTGTGAGATTACAAACATGGGGACTACCCCGGCGTGTATCTATTTCCATGGATAATAATATTCTCCGACAGCCTTATAGCGTGCATTCATTGGCACGCGCTTAATAGTGAATAGCATCGTATCTGACTAGTTGCAGAGTATGGGACGGGAAGCGTTTCAGACGCTTGAGCGGCTTCCTCTTGGGCGCTTGAATGAATATAGATCTCAAAAACTAGTGGCCGCGGTCACACTTACGGTACGGTCTACGCTCGTTCTCTGCGAAGCAAACCCGGCCCCGCCTAATGTCTGTATGTCAAGGGTACCTCTGAAAGTGGCAATGGGAGAGGATACCGAGCAATCGAGGAAGGATTGTGATGCTCCACCTCTCACTCGATCATCACTCGAGGTCCAATCATCTGGTGACCATGGCCTTGATATGTATTAATAAAGCTCGGCCTGGCCATGCTCCTTTGGATAGTTTGATACTTACTGGGTCCCACCAAAGAGAGGGATTGATGACAATTCGCCGTTCCGATCCATTATTAGATCCCCAGACCTCGTCCTCGAGCCGACAGGAAGCACGGGCAGCCCAGATACCGGAGCACGCAACGTCAGACTTGATGGCCCGGTAGGGTGGGGTGGTGTCGTCGAGGTCAGAGGGGCGTGTTTGGGCGTATGCTGTGGGGTACGAGCAAGAACACCAACAGCTATCACTCAATCCTGCCAAGACAGGTTCGTACAGATGGTCCAATGACCTCGTGATGCTGCTTTGATGTGCTCTAGATGGCGGTCGATCCAAAATCTCGGAATTTCAAGCTTACAAGCGCGTATATACCGTGCGTGGTAGTGAAGTTGGAACGAAGGTATGACCTGACATTGGTCTATGCGTTGAGAGTGCAAGCGAGAATGTGGGGTGGTGAGATTGAGACTCAGACCCTTTTTCACCTAGTGACATTTTCATAATGCTTGCACCAACCCAGCACCAACACCAACACCAACACCAACACAAAACCAACGCGATGAGCACCAGCAACTTCCTCTGCCGGAGCGGCCAACTCGCAGCAGAATATCAAGCATTCGGCCAGTGTACCGACTAGCCTCTTTTCGACGGATAGGGCTGAAAGAGTGGGATGATAGCCCACTAGTCGCGCGAGGATCCGCTCACTTCACAAGACCGATGGCTCGACCTCCAATTGCCAATAGGCAAATGCGATAACCGCTCATAGGATTCTTACGTGGAGACTCAATTGCAAAGATATTGTTTTACATAAAGTGGCAAGAATTAAATCGGGAATTCATTTCATATCTCTACCGTTTCGGGTCTGTTGGTTCCGAGGACCTTTGGATCGTATTGAGGAGGATGACCGGGAAATTGAGTGAGCAGACCGGGAAGGGTACGGGAAATATCCATCCGAGCAAGCATGCAATCATGGTCATTTCACTGCGGCATCAAGGGAGATTCTGAGAGCGTAAAATAACAGTGAAGTTTTTCTTTCAATTTTTGAATACAAGAATAATGAACGGATGAAACACTAATCGTACTGGGTATATACATTAGGATCGTTCCTCATTTCTACGAGCCATGTGAAGCGAAATTCCATAACTCCCATACACCGCAAACTCCCCCAGAATTTCCTCCTTGCGATGCCCATTTCCCTAATCATGTCCGTGACTGCCGTCTAAAGCGAGTGTCGAGCACTTCGAACTCTTTGTTTCCTGCCTTCCAAGCCCATAAATCCCATCATCCTTCGTTGAAGCCTCTGGTGCTCTTCTCATATATGTGTCATCATGCGAGGCGAGGGAGGCATTGATAAAGGCGTTGTTGGGTATTGGTATCCGGATTCAGAACAGGTTGTGGAGTGCTCGTAAGAGTGCGAAAGTGGTGGGGTCTGCAGATATCTGTTAGGACCCATTGCAAGTGGCTTCACGACTTGAGAGTGCCTTACATGAGGGTCATCATAACCGTGGTGTGAATGAATATCGATCGCTGGCAGTCCTTGGTAGGTCATGTTATACGGGCTCATTGTCTCTTCGGTTTCTCGCTTGATGGCGTCGTTGAAGTGCATCATTGAAGGTAATGTCACTGGAACTGGAGCCATGTAGTGCTCGTATGCCTCTGATCGATCACCGCTGGAGACTGCACGATAAGGCTGGGAATGAGGATATGGTGGGTAGACAACGTCCTCTGGAGCTGGGTATGTGTGGTATGCGAAAAGAGGTGGTGTGCGGGATCCATCACGATCGAAACCTTGGGAGAAGATAATCTCGTCATCGCTTTGCATTGGTGGAGTATATTGGCTAGGTAAAAGGCGCGGAGAAACTTGTCGTTGCACATTTTCTGGGCTCCTTCTGTATTGCTGGGTCTCATTGCTACGATCTGGTTGTTGATGGAGCTCGGCATGAGCTTGAGGTGGGGAGGCTGAAGAAGAACCAGCTCGGCGTTCAAGGTCTTCAAGACGTCTCTTGAGCTTCTTGCCTGTAGGAAAGAATCAGCGACTGATAGTAGATGAAGAGTGTGGCATATCCACTTACGGTAGTTTCTTTGAGCAATGCGGTTTTGAATTCTTCTGCGCTCGGCCAAGTCGGAGATCTTGGTCCAGTCCTCATCCGGATTCGCAGAGCTGCTGAAGGCACTGCTAGTGCCGTGGGTGGTCATATGTCTCGAGGTCGTAGCCGTCGAGTATGTATAGCTGTGTCGAGACATGATGAAATGTGTTTGACAGTAGTATCTTTGGACTGATAGAAAGTCTATGAGAGATGTCTGAAGTTTTGGAAGGCTTGCAGAAGGATTAGAGTGTCTGATACAACAAGGTCATAATCAGTGCTCAGGAGGGGGACATTGTCCATATATATGTGAATGCGGGACAACCACAACTGACGCAGCTATACGGATTTCCAAAACTACTTGGCCCCGAATCCTAGCGCCCTTCTGCTCAGCTTCAACACAAACGACAAACCCTGTCCGCGACCCTAGAAGACACAACCTGGTGCTGAACCCTGCACAAGCATGTTCATGTTGCCCTCCCCTTGCAAGCCACTGACCCTCCCTTTTGATCAAAACGGCCGGGAGGTGCGCCGTGCAACTGGGGCATTAATTCTGCCACAGACACCGAGTCCAAACCAAATAGGGTACATTCATCCACCTGCAGGTGAGAGGCGCATTTGCGAGGGAAAAACACAACAATTCCACTATTTCTCGGGTGCTAGAGGGGAATTGGAAATTCATCACTAATTAAGGGCCATTAATAGAAATCCGCCAAATTCGCCAAAAGGCTCGTAAAGCAGCACCAACCAAAATACGGGCTTGACGGGTACACCTTTTGAGCATAGGTCCGTACGATGGTTGGTGGTTGGTTAGCTTTGCGTTGGGTTTAAGCAAATGGATGTAAATATAGAAATCCACCACCGACACACGCACCACCCACCTCCCACAGTCCAGTAATAGCAGTAAATCTGGTCCGAGGATTTGGGGATTTGTGACCTCTGTATGCTAAAGTTATCCCTCCCTCCCACTCTAGCAGCACGCAGCAGCAGCAGCATCGAAACAAGCAGCCCTATGAAGCTTTTTGAAGCGAGAGGTTGGAGCTAACAAGCACAATCTAATTGTTGGCTGGCGCCGCGTACTGGAGCGTGCTGCTGCCCCATCTTCGGTATTCTTTGCGTCTGTCCGTGTTGCTAACAATCCCCGATCCCGTCTTTCTGCTCATGTGTCCTATATTCTCCAGGCCGATCAATAATGGACAGACAAATGGGATGGGAAATGCTCTGTACGGGGTGCAACGATTGATCGAAAGCATCTCATCACGCGAAGATGGCACTGCTTGATTGGTGACAGTCCGCCCAAATTGGGTGCCTGAAGACCGTTCTTGGTTTGGTGATTAGACCCTAGAGCGAACGGAGTGCTATCGCACAACTCCCGTGTTGCCGTGCGCATCATAACCTTACTCCGTGCAAAGGGAATTAATCAGATCGATTAGTGTCAAGAACGGCATGGTTTCTGCCTCTGCTCCCTTGTCTCTTGTCTCGTTTATGTTTGAGGCACATAAGAAGTCATCTAATAGTTCGAGAAGCATCACAAAAACGACCTTCTCCACCCCAATGTCACCTTCTACCAAGTAATGCTAAGAAGCTACGTACATACCAAGCATGGAATATGTGTTTCCGTCTTTTCATTAAGGATTGGGAGCTCGGGAAGCTCGTCTCCATAGATTGGCACCTCATTCATCGGCAAAAGCCATGCTATAGTCGCAGGTGTGAAGAGCCAAGGGCCAGCACCCCAAACACCACCTGGGCAGACACCCCTTTTCAGATAGAGTAGACAGGATTAATTCAAATGGCAATCATAAGACAACCAAGGTCGGCGATATTGTTTTTCTACACATCCAGGATGGGCGCACAATGCTGGTACTAATTATGGTATCATCGAGAGCGACACTAGGTCTAGCTTTCGAGCTGGATATATCCGTGACAACAGGCTTGGGTTGTGCGTACCTTAGTTTCTGATATCTGCATCTAGCGTAGCCAGATCAGTCTCGCCGGCATCAGATGAAAAGCAGGAGCCTATAGTTTAGTTTGACGACTGTGCCTGTCTTGTGCCTGCGCCTGCGCCTGGCAGCAGGAGTAGAGTTTGGAGTTAACGGGCGTAAGGTTAACAACTCCCTAGTCAACGACGCTGTACGTAAATACGCTTGATTGCGTCTTCAAAATTCCTAAACCTAGATACCTGACAACCTATTACCGTGCAGATCAACGACTGCCAACCACTGAGTGCCAGAATCCATGCTCATGTTGCAAAGTAGGTTAATGGCAGCAAGGCTCGAAGCAAAACGGATTTAACATTGCTATCACCACGTTGATTCCACAATCCCAGCGGATATCGCGATATCGCGATATCTGGCTGAGGGCCGGAAAAACTCGAACCAACTCGTAATTACTCATCCCTCATTACTCATCGCATGTCATGTCACTGGCCATATTAATTCCCGCGGTGCTGTACATGCGTGCGGCGTCGAGGTACCCATAGTTTGCTGCAATCAACAGCCCATTTGAAATAGTTTTGCGATGGTTCGGTGGAGCGCCAATAATTTCTTCACCCAGCTTCACATCGCCGTCTACTGTCGAGCTATGAATCCGCACGCCCAAAGAGGATGTTCCTACCCATGGTGGCTTAATGTTAAACCCCAGCCCTGGGAGCACACGTGCTTTGTCATATTGGGATTATTGCATCTGTCGATGACCAAGGTGCCTGGGAGTGCAGGCGACGACGATTGGCTGAAGCGCGGGATGCTTCATGGAAAAAAGAAAAGAGTAAAGTTAAGTTGGCTAACTTAGTGCTAAGGTTACCATGCTACCATGCTACCATGCCACCATGTTTTTCTTGGGCCAACTCCACACCACCATTACACAGCCAAAACCCACAACCCCAACAACATCCCTCCACCGTCAATCAAAGTCCACACCGCAGGAACTATGCCTGCATCGAGCTTCACCTCCCCTGTCATGCACTTCTCGTCCAATCGCAGCTGCAGTTTCGCACTTTACCGAGCGACGTCGTAATTCAACGACGGTGAAGCATATCAGAGCACCCACCACCCACCACCCACCGAACACCATGAGGGTACCACACCTTTCGACCACAAAACCACGATTATCAACTTGTGCAGAGTGCAGAGTGCAGAGTGCACAATCTCAATCCCGGTGCGACCGAAGAACGCATGACACCACTGACCGCTCAGCCCTACCCGGTCGCAAACTTCCCTCTTATCATTCTCTATGCCAAATCATCCGCATACGGAATATTGTGCTGCTCTTCAAGTCGGGACGTGTATTACTGCGATCGAGAAACTGTGTCTTGGACCACTCATGTTTCAACACCACTCAATAATGGCCTACTCGGGCATCACAATGCTACCAAATTACGTGCCAGCCTACTGTACGAGAAACTTTTTGGACCTAGTTACTATGGTTTGGGGGCGACCACGAGCAGGGTTTGCTTTGTTGTCGCACAATCTTTTGCGGTGAGGACTAATCTGTCTTGTTTTGATCGACACCTTTGTTAACCTTATGGAACTACGCATTTACGGATTTCCGGCTATAGCTCCCACAACTGACTTGGCGAGATTACTGCCTTCCTTCATCATGCTATCCGAGACGGAGTTCGGGTATTCAAGCAAAGATACGGCTTTTTGTGAGCCGTTACGATCGGTAACTGCTCTGTTCTCCTCATTATTGGCATGAATATCTTCACTACATACATCCAAGCACCACCCCTTCTTGTCCGTACGAGCTTGAAACCTAGCATGCCAAATCAAGAGTCAGCAGATAGCTTGTCTCTTCATATTTAGAGTCACTGGGGTCTTGAAGGAGCCGAGTGCAATCTATCTCTACCATTCTAGTGATGACTGTTCCTGAACATATCCTCCTATCAGAGTAGGAGAAGCCTGTATTGCCTATCACTTTCATACAGGCATACGATGATTAGTGCCACAATGCCACTCGGAGAATTAAGAACGCCAACTGCCACTTGGTTCGAAAGCAAGACGATCCAAATGTCAGGGGATTAGTATTCCAAACCGAAAAGTTAGGGGGGGGGGAGTGCAACTGACGTTCATGTTGCTGTTCCTAACTTTGGAAAATTAGCAGACCTGGTGATTTATCATCCTCAGTAGGGTGGTGTCAAAGAAAGAGCACATCCCCAAAAATAATCCACTCTCGCCTTCCAGAGATGTTCTATCGGAGTCTTATTCCACTCCCCACGGTTCTAGTCAAACTTCCCGCGTGGTTTCCAGGATATTTCTTACATGCGGAACATCTTCCTCTACATTTCCAATACCACCTGTCACTTTAACCTGTGTAACCCGGGACTCTGGCATCCAGTCATTTCCTTATTTCACCAGTCTTAGGTCATATCCTAAACCCACTATCAGCCACCGGTCACCGCTCCAAGAGTGCTAAAAACCGTGGCACGCTTGTCAAATGGGTCAGCTCCAACCGATCTCGCTGAAAGCGAAATTAAAGATCTCACCACATTCCCCGCTGCTCAATGTTGCTTATTCTTGCTGCTGGAGATAAGTTAGATGGAAATTCCCAGTGACAAAGTGCCGGGATTCGAACAGGGCTGAGCAGATTAGCTCCTTGTTACTAAATGGCCCCAACCTTTGGTTATCTCACCTGGCGGGCTGGTCGTACAAGAGTACCCGCCATGTCCATTCGAAGGAATCTTACGAGCAACGCCCAAAAAAACGTTCGAGAACGTCGGCGGAGTCAAGTAGATACCCGCAGCTAATACAGAACCGTCTCTTGGTCGCCTGGAGCATTTGGAATACAAGAGTGTGACATACGACACCGAGATGAAACGAGCTGGTAGTCAAAGTACCGTTCACGCATAGCATAGCTTGCATTACCGAGGGCTGAACGGTGCAAAGCACACGTCAAACAAGTCTGTCTCTCCACCGGTGCTCTGCCTCTGACCGCATGGTTCAAGCTCCCTACGATGAAATACGAAATTCAGGCCTGATATGCCTAGCCTACGTCCGCAGGTGTGTATGTTATTTCGACCTCGAACTTGCTCGTGGATGGGGTGGTTTGTTGCATCGTCGACCAGGCTACCCCATACATTTCCCAGATAGATAAATTACATGTACGTGATGATAATGTGGTGTCAAGACCTCCCCGTTCATGTGATTGTGTTTTAATAGTACACGTCTGAGTTCTGATATAGATGGAGGACGGAAATAACCCAACTATCTTAATACTATGCTGTGCAATGGTGATGGTGATGTTCATGACTGGGATCTGCCGTGCATATACACCTAAATCCATACTTATAGATCTGCGTGTTAAGGTCTACGTACAAACGGTACGTGGGCGTGTACTAAAAAGAAAACACGCAACCAACCCTCCTCGTACGAGCAGAGACTTCATGTCGATTCGAAAATCACGTATGCGTACGATGATCTTCAGGCTCAAGCGTTGCGATCCCCCATGGGAAAGGCACTCCACCGGTGACATTGATAGGGAATCGGGGTATGTCTCAGAGCCGAGCCTGCCTTAGTCCGAGATTCCGACGGGCTTGGAGCTAGGGCTGGGTAGACGAGACGCGCTCGCTGATTGGGCGGAGAACGAGGAGCGATTGCTACTTTTCTACTGGCTGGGTGCTGCACTTTAGGCTATTGTGAGTGTACTGTACTGTATAGTCGCGATTTAGACTTGGGCCTTGGATTGATGGGGAGCCTTTGTCATCGCACGTTAGGTAGATCGATAACTTAACTCTCTCCACTTACCGGCTACGAGACCGACTAGTAGGGAAGGGAAGGGAAACACGAGCCAGCAAGAAATCAATGCCATTTGCGCGCAAAGACGATAACTTAGGTGTCTGTGCTGTGTGTGTGTATGTATCCTTACATACATTGCATCCAGACAGACAGCGCCGAGAGCGACTTTACTCACCGCCGACGCACGCACACAAACGCGCGAACTGTGTGGGCGGAGAGGGCTAGAGAGGAGGTGAGGTGAAATGAAATGCACGCGGACGTAACGTTTCGTTTCGTCGACTCTGCGAGATTGAATGAATAGAATGCTAACCTAAGCACGCATCACTACTCCTCGGAGCCTCCGCGTAAGGCTGAAATAGCACAGTGTTGAAGAATCGCGACCGAGTACAGGACGCGCGAGGTGATTGGGCCAGGAACGGGATCATGAGATGGGCGTGGTGCATGAGCCTTGTGGATGGGGAGACTGGTGGACTGGCGTAGACCGCTGGACCGGGGTGGGGGTTGGTAAAAGCGGATAGAGGTTGAGGTGGGGGAAGGCTGGATTGGGGGAATTTAAGGGTCTTTTTGTGAGTGGTTGGTTTGCTTTGTAGGGTAGATCGATGGCCAGATGGAGTTGAGTGATCTGGTGTAGATTTATGCAGTGCGGGCTAGGTTGGAGCTATGATTGAATGTGATCGATTTATAGGGCTGGATGGGATAGTAGAGTATAGAATAGAGATTCCTTATCGTTTCTGCATCTGCATATCGGGCCGTGGGTGGTTTTTCTTCACATGGCATTGTTATACCGTAGCTACAGTACAGAACCAGACAGGACTGGACAGGACTGGACAGGACAAGATATGAAATGGAGCTCTCGATGATCCTTATTTGGGTATACTGAACGACATACTTTGAGTCATCGACGGGAGTGGGAATGGCGATGCGCATGGCAGATGGAAAATGGAAAATGGAAAATGGGTAGCCTGTGGATACGCAATTTGTCTATCGCAGCTTGTGAAATGAGGGGCTGCGATGCCTAGAAACCGTGTGCGGCAAAGCAGATATAGGCTTTACTTCACTTGGGCAATGCATACTAGAACTGCTACACGGCAATTTCCAGAGCTCAACACACAGTGGTGGTAGGAACTGAGCCAAGACTTCACGCTCCCAAGCTTTTTCTGAGCCACAGCCGCACTGTTCGCTGATCGTATCTGACACCAATCAGAGCTCTGCGTTACCTCGATTTGATTGCCGGATGGGGGAATTGATGGGCAATCGCATTCGCTTAGTGGGATGGGATGGGATGGCATGGCATGGCATGGCATGGCGTGGCCAAGGGTTCTTCCTCCTGCGCTACTTCGTACAGTACTTATCCACAGCAGTGGAGGACGTCTCCGCACCCGCTTCCGCTTTTAAGTTATGAAAGGTGATCGGCTTAGGAAACTCCAACGAACAGGATGTGGACCTCTGTACTTCGTTGGAATGAGAATGGGTGCTGGACATTGCGAAATAATGCTATTAACGGCGCAGCAGCGTCGTAGTGTACGAAGACAGGTTAGGTTGCTACGAGAGTGGAGTGCGAAGTGGACATGGGAACGAGGGAAAGGACTATTCCCATCTACTTCATACAGTGCTTGTGCCTTTCCACTTCTCGGCACAGGACAAGACGGCATGCTTGCCTATCTATGGTTTCGCGCCGGGAAGGGAATGATTAGCCTTAGTGCGATAATTGCAAATAGATGGAGCGATGAACTGGATCGGTGCATGTCTGTACATTAGTGACTACAGTTACGAGTATATACTTCCGTGGTTCAATGCTGCAGTGTAGTGGAGATTTTTGCTTCTGGCGGGGATTATTAAGCCTGGGAAAGGGAATACTAATACTGTAGCTGCGACAAAAGAGCAGCTGGAATTGCAGTCTTTGGATTTGTGATACAGAGAGAATGGCCTGGAAACATGTCAATCTATGGTACTGCTGCACACGACCCACGCCCTTTGCTTGAGACAGCAAGCACAATGACTACACTTATCTGGATTAATAACTCACAATGCCGAAGCTCGGTGGAGTTATTCCTGCTTGCTCCCCCAGGTATTGTACGTAGGGGACGGAATTCCGGTTCGTACTGTTTCGCCGCTGGAGATCTACAGCACTTGCTAACTGAGTACGGCCATGATCTGGAGTCCAGTATCGTACTTCGTACAAGCACGGAGTACATTTTAGATGTCAAATAGTCTCATGGCGGGCATTGCAGGGTCTTGTTGCCTTCCTATCGCTCTACCGCACTATCAACCACATGATGCCTGTCGCCCATACGAACCCGAACTTTCCATGCCATGGAATGCACTCAATTTCCATTAGTATACTGAATCAATGCACATCCATCATCCATCATCCTTCGTCTGTCCCTACGAGCAAACCTGCAAGAGCACACATGGATTTTCGCTGTCTCAGGATTCCAAATCACGCCCTGAGTCCTGCGGAATACCAATACCATGTTCTCGATTAACATACATTTTATTAACATATGGTCGCAGAAATCTGCCACGCACAACTCACGCCATTCAATCTATATAACCTTACTTACCGGTACATCATAACTTAGGGTGTACATTCCAAATAACATCCCTGTCAGGATCCAGATATCTTGCTTTCCCTCGTGCTTCCGGGCGATGAATCAGGGACCCTTCGCGAGATATCCGCATCGGGGAATTGTGAAATCGTATCGTATTGTAGGATCGTATACACCGAATGTTGGACCTCGTTCCCATATCACAACTTCATCTGGCGCTGGGCCTACGTAACCGGTCGGTCGTCCTCGTTCAATGGAGACCTTGTTATTTTGAGAAGCAATGGGATTCGCCGGCCAGCCTGCGGCAAACGAGAGCGCAAAAGTGCCATGAGGCACAGCTAGTTGACGTCTCCATTATTCCTGCTAGTTATATCCATCCCATCCTGAGGTTAAGATTTAGCGAGGAATTCCCGCTTGTGGAAGTTGTGTATTATTTCTTTACGTCAAATGGGATATTTGCATGGAGAAAGGGGAAGTTTTAACCCACAATCAATCTTTCTTTAGCAGAATCACAGCGTGGTGCGCTTAAATCCCTTTGCATTCATTCGCGGTGAAGAGCGAGTTGGTTGTCAATTAGCCAAACAATCATCACATGAATTTCTCAATTACCCGTACATAGAGGACAGCACAGGAATCTGGACCTCGAGAGATTTCAGAGTACGTGCTTTTTCCTTTATCCCCGGATCTCCACAATATAGTCTGGGTTCTTATTCAAATCCTAGAACATTCTGATTCCTCGTTGCGGCACATATACCTTGTCCTGCCATGCTCGCCCATGCCTACCATCAAATCCTGATTTTCTTCAACGAAATATAGCCCAATTCGGATACCGAGCCACACAAGGCTTGCAAAAGACTTCTCTTGCGCATCAATCTGCCCCCTCGCACTTGCGGTTTCAGAATTGCTTGTTATTGAATCGCTTTTCTTGTTTCGACGTCTATGAGTTATCATTTGACCGCAAACGGGATCGGGGTCGCACAGCTGCGGGTTCCGAGGAGTCACCATGCCAGCCTTATCAGTTGATGGCTGGATGGGCTGGATGCGATGCATACGAATGGATAGGATGCAAGCCCGCATTCAACCATTCACAGTCTCATGATTGACGAAATGAACCCTCGTTTCTGCTTTCAAATCAAATCAACCAAGAAAAATCATAAATTATCAAGCACTCAAGCAAGGCTTCAGCGAACATGCTTAGCAAAATACGCAATGCAATACGTACTTGCCCAAGTGGAAGGAAGAGCTCCAGCAAATCAGATTCCCACGTCGATCTCGGCATGGGGGCCAATACTATGAGCCACCTTTCGCTGCTGCTGTTTGCAAGTTATCCCGAGTCCCGTCGTCCGGCGTACGGGAAGTGGAGTACGCAGCATCTCCTTATCCGTCCGATTTCCACGTACGTACGTCTTGTTGGTCAAATGATTGATTGATTTTTGGTTCTTTTAATCCAATATATCTATGGCAAGGGCGCAGTACATGTCGCAATCGCTGTTTCGCTAGCCCGAGCACAAAAAGCAAAGCAGCAAGGGGAAAACTAGCTCGTCTAGACTCTCCGGTTTCCATGTTCCCCTAGGCTGCATTTTTGATGTCGGATTCTCGGGTGCGGTGAAAAGAAAGTGTGGCTTTCATGTCATCCACCCCCCTTATTTCTCCATCCCTTCCCTGGTGAGCTTTGATCTCGATGGTTACCTGTTCGTGCAGTGCGTTGGCCGTCCGTTCGTCCACGCTCGCTGGCTGGCTGGCTTGGAGAGCACAGAGAGAAAGATAACCCGAGAGCGATTTACATTGCATGAAAGTTGGCTTGCACGAAGTACAATGCACATATTTATTTGGTGTTGTGATTCATCGTGCATTAGGAAATATTGATAAGGAGAGGAACAGACGAGACCAGACGAGACGAGTCCAATGTATATGCCTCAAATCGCCACTCCGCTTGGCTTCCTTCCTTCCTTTCCAAACGGGGATGATGCGGGGTGGGGGAATTTGCCTGCCTGCCCCGACCCTCCGACCCTCCGCTTTCTACTTTGAGGCTCTGCGACATCTGATGAAGATACCAGCTGCCTACGACCTAACCACGCACCGTATTCCAGGCTCCAGCTTTTGCGAGAAAAGAGGTGACCGAATACGGTCGCGTCGCACGAAAACGTCGCAGCCTGCTCCCAATATGATTCATCTTGCATATATGCAAATCCGACCGAGTTAATGATTCGCCGAAAAAAATAATAATTATCCTATTGTGCCTGCGGCTCCTGGTCTTCCATCCATTCGGAGCCTCTGTACCGATTCGATTGTGTATTTCTGCCTTTTCCCGCGCTTACCCATCTTTTATTCATCAAATTCGTGTGATTGAATATACATACATTATGCAGTTCTGCGGTAGTTGGTTTGTTTTTTGGTGCAAATGTCGGATTACCAAAGCACTTTATTTGGGTTCTGCGTGTTCATGTGCACACGGGATTGCTTACTTTGGGGTGAGCATAAGTCCCGAACAGCCTTACAAGTGCCGCAATGGCGGGTTTGGCTCTGATTTGATGTCGGTGTCGGTGCTGGTTTCGGCGAGGTTGATTGAGGTAATGGTTTTTTTTTTTCTTGCGGGTTTGGGAGACGGTGGGTGGGATTTTGCTACTGCAAGTAAGGTATGGTTACTGTTACTGTTGTCGGGCGCAAATGCAAATGCGCTCGCTGGGAGGGGTGGTAGTTGACTGGGTGTGGTGATGTTAGGTATCTTTTTGAGTGAACGAACGAAGGATACCGTTACTGTCCTGGACTGTACATGGGATGAAGAAGCACCGGAGGGCTACGACGATGTGGAAATTGCACATTGCTCTCAGTCCTCCCCATGTCTTATTTTGTTCTGGTCTTTTCTAGCTGTGATTTCCGGTGTTGGGAGGCACAGCATCAACTTCCCAGCTCGGCAGGGGCTTTTGTTTGGTTCAATCGTCGTATACGTCGGTGTATGTTCCAGCGACACGAATGAGGCTCAAGTGGCCTGGATACCAGCTCTCAGGTTACACCATTGCAGTCAATTGCTCGGTGCCTGGAAATCTCGTACACGTAGTTCATGTACGAGAAAGCCTCTTCTTCATTCTTCGGTGGAGCAAGAAGCTTATTGCGACGCTGGAGAATGCGAGTCGGCGCCCTGAAGAAAGGTATGCGTGCCTGCCTGGTGCTAGCCCTGCGTTATTCTCATTGGTGTCCTTAGGAATCTGGCTTGCGTTGCAGGCATAGATGCTGGGTGTGCTTTCTTGCGTCTACGCCGATGACGCCGAAGGTGATGGTGTCTGGTCTTGATATGCAAGGCCGTTGGCCGCTTCTGCAGAAGTTGATGGTGTCTGGTCTGGTCTAGATATGCAAGGCCGTTGGCCACTTCTGCAGTACTATCGCCCTGCGAGACTCGGCGCAAGTTGCTTGCCCCAGGTTGATCTGTGTCATGGTAAGGCGAATGTGTCATAGTAAGGCGAGTGTGCAGTCGCTCACATCGTGCTCGTGCTGTTGAGCCGCTGTGTGTGAGGCGAGTGTGCAGTTGCTCACATCGTGTTCATGCTGCGGAGTCGGTGTATGTGTCTCGAGCGAAGAAACACATACGTGAACTCACGGTTCGTAATCGGCGAATAGACTGCAGAACGGGCTGCTTTCGACCAGTATCAAATTTCTGGTATTTCGTCTGGTTGCGGTGACCATTCTTCCTTGGTAAATCGTTCGCGCCTCGAATCTTCTTTTCTCTGATTGTTGTGATGATTCTTCCTTGGTTGATCGTTCGTGTCTCGAATCTCCTCTCTGTTTGATTACGCTTGTCGATATCCACACAACCACCGGTTGCTAATATCAACAAGGAGCCCACACCAAACCTACCAAATACACCCAACTCCGAGGCATCCGCTTTCAATTCGCTCCTCCAAAATCATTGAGCTTAAACTTCTTGATATCAGTAACAGGAAATTCCATCTCTGTTCATTCCCGTATCAACTTGTGTCTTGAAAGATTTGGCTACCAAAACCGAGGCTTCCGCTCTCGATACGTTGCCCAGCACCATGGTGCGTAAACTTATTGGTAGCAGCAACGGAAAATTCCATCTATGCTCATCATTGAATCAAGTTGTGTCTTGAAGATTTGGCACGAACACCGTCCCAGGGGAGCTTTCACCATCACCTAGTTACGAAAGCACCTAATCGGATTGGAAAGTTTCTTGACGGGGGTTGCGTGCTCTCGGCAACGGGGAATGCATACTGCGAGGATACAGGACATCGAAAAAGTTCCTGAAATTGTTTGAATGTGCTCTGGAACCTCTGAGTAGCCTACATCACCCATAGACCTACCCAGCAACAGAGAAAACATAGAGCTAAAGTCTAGTGGCTATGTTTGCATGCTCTTGAAAATCCTCGACAACGAAGAAAACATACTGCGAGGATACAGCATATTGGAAAATTTCCTCGAACATGTCTGCATGCTCTTGGGAACGGAGAACGCATACTGCGAAAGTTTAGTGACCATGTTTGCATGCTCTTGACAGTGGAGAAAACAAATTGCGAGGACACATGAACGAGAAAAGTTTCTTGACTATGTTCGTATGCTGTCGCTACTAAAGCATTTGGGCGGGAAGAATACTGTAGATCGCCTTCTCCTCCTAGCCCACTTTCAATTATTGTTGCTCGGAGTCCGTCCTCATTCCGATGGCCACTGCCTTGGCAAACTCGGTCTTGATGCAGTGACCGAAATACCGCACATACTCGCTCATTGCTCTTGAATCATCTTCTCGATGTTACTACGTGTTTTCCGACAACAACCAATACCTGGCAAGTGTTTGCCATGAGCATAGTTCTCTACTCCACAAGAATCGCAAAAACGATTCTCAGCTACGTTGTTCGCTCCGGTACAGAAATAGCAGGCTGACAACGATACCCAAAAGACAACAGGACAATGAAAACGTTACAATGTCTTGGATTCTTTAGGACATTCGTATAAAAGCGGTGATCAGCTACAATGCGATGTCCCAATCAGCTTGTTTTTTCAGTTCAGGAGAGGTTGTCGTCAGCACTTCCTCACGGACCTTCAATTTCTCCACGAGCTAGGCTCATTCATAACAAGTCATAACAAGTCACTAGCACTACTGCCATGCTAGTAGCAAAACACCGACTTGGTTTCCATTCAACCGCATTTCTTCTACTGATACTGTAACGCGCTCGGCGGAGCTTAACCTTATCTCCGCATACTAAGAATCCCGCTTCGTCTCTTGGTCCAGGGGTGTGTCAGGCCATTTAGTTATTGTTTCATTTTTGGACGGAATTGATTCCACGTGGGGATCAGAGAACGCTGCGAACTGCCGATGTGTTATTTGAGCATCTACGCGGCTCGGGTCATCATTTATCTTGGTTTTGTTATTCAGTCCTTTGCGTGAGATTGCTATGATGTGAAGTCTAAAGATTTCCAGTGGAAATAGAAAGTAGAAAGTACATGATCTCCGATCAACAAACTTTGAAATTCTCACATCTCGAGTCTAGTAATCTGCAGTGTTAATCTTCCAGATCTCTTGAAATCCTTCACCGGTAGTTATGATCGCCACCATCGAGAAGGATCTTCTGTTAACTTTCCTCGTACCACTTCTAGATTCCTTCAAACCGTGGATTTTTATTCCGTTCTTCCTTTTCCCCAACAATAATGTGGGGCATGTCATTCATTCTCCACGGATTTTACCCCGCGTTTTGAGTCGGGTCGTGCCTCGCCTCGCAACTACTCAAGAGCTAAGCTTTGAATCCACGGGGATGTATCCACTTGGAGTTTAGCTTGACGCACGGAATTGCCACTCAGGATGCCTTTGGAGAGGAGATCTTGCATAATTCTTATAAGTGTGCTATGTCATGTCGAGATGGCCGAGGCACGATGAACAGAGAATAAGTTCTGGACTCCAGGGTAGATTGGGGCGGTGCTGTTGGTTTGATGATCATCGTTCATTCGTTTATGTATTCCCTTGTGTCATCAATCTCTCTTGCGGTATCCAACGTGTCATTCTCTTTATCGACACCTATGCATGTACCCCCGTTACAGAACACAACACCGAGTTACCGCTACAATTGTGTCTCCAAAAGTTTCCTCAGATATCCTCCTGTCGTATCCGGTACCATATCCGAATGCCAGAAAGACCCTCCCCCACAACAGATGTGTAAGCCATAATCTTCTCACTCTTACAGAGCAAGGGTTACGATAAAGCTTGTTGTATGATGGCGCATTCCCATGTACTGTATTGGTGTAATAGTTACAAGTAGCATCGTATTTTCTGTCGTCCGTGACCAATCGCGAAGGCATGGCTTGTACCTAGTTCCTGGATACTGGTCGAAAAAAGTTAGATGGAAAGGAAAGTTTCCCCGGATTTGGGATTTACGATGCGGAAATGGAGAAGTGACCATTATGTTAGGAGTTTGAGAGGGGCGCTCGGGTCTGTGTAACGGCATTTTCAATCTTATTCTGTTGAACGGACGGGATGCGAACGGGGTTTTGTACTGTGTTGGATTGGACTAGATTGAACTAGATTGAACTGGACTGGATTGGATGGAATTGGATTTGAGCTAGATGGTGAACATGGGGTAGGCATGGAGGAGTAGTAAGGTAGAAGCTCATTGGAGCCGATATATATGTAGGTTGCTGATCCTTCGTTCTGATAAGTTTCGATTTCCCTTCCAGAGAAGAGTTCCTCGTGGTAGTATCGGTTCGTTTTGATTAAACTCATCGACCCCCATCTCACAACAGCTCCACCGAAGCAGATCTCACTCTACGTACGGAATCCTCTCACCTAAAGAACCAATATCACGGATCTCTTCCTCTTCCACCTTTCAGCAATTGTATTATCGTCTACGTCAATTGCATTACTGCCACCTCAGTTCCAAATCTACCTCTAGACCACCAGTTACACTCCTCAAATTTCCACAAAATAGCTCAAGATGTCTGACTCCACCTCACACGATAACATCCACCATGATCACGAGAAACCCTTCGTACAACACATCTCAGGAACCCAAGACCTCTCCCGTCAGATCACACTTCAATTGAATGCAGATCAATATGAAAGGCTGTTCTTCCAGCCTAATTCTGCAAAAGGAGACCTTTCAAGACGTTTAGGTATGTTCTGTCTCTCGTACTATTTCCTCAGCTATTAGTCTGCTCCCACAGCAGTGGCCTCCGAAGGCTCCCTCAGCGGAGCCCCACCCCAGCATGGACGGAGCAACTATCATAAGTGATGAAATTCGCTCCGCTAGATCTCCGGAATCCGCTACCATGGAGGCTGACTATCTTCCTCCTACTCCCCATCTTCTTTCCTCCTCTGCTCTCAAAATCTGCAACTAACCCCCCCTCCCCCACAGGAAACCCCACTCTCCTTGGGCTCCTCGGCTTCCTCATCCCTTTCAGCAGCACCGTCTTCTCGCTCCTCCAATTCCAAGGCTCCTCTCCCTCCTCCCTCACCTCCCTGTGCGGAACCTTCTACATGTTTGGCGGACCCGCCATGATCCTCGCCGGAATATGCGAGTTCATCCTCGGCAACTCCTTCCCCTTTGCCGTATTTGGGATTTTCGGTTCGCACTGGCTGTACCTTGGTTTACTCAATGATCCTATGCATAATGTCGCTGGTTCGTATGCTACGACGGTTGCGGGGGTTACGGTGCCTGGCGCTTTGAGCCAGGAGTATAATTCCGGGCAGGGTAACTACTCGGTGGTGATGGCGTTGATTTGCTTTATCTTTTTGCTGGGGAGTTTGAGGACAAATGTTCCGTTCGTGGTGGTGTTCTTTACGTTGGTGTTCGTGTTTAGTTTCCTTGCGGCGGGGTATTATCATCTTGGGTGGTATCCGACAGCGGAAGGGTTGGATAGAGCGACATACTTCTTTAAGATCGCGGGTGGGTTTGGGTTTGTGACGATTATCATGGGATGGTGAGCTCCTTCTTTATTTGTTTTATCTCCCCGTATTACCTCATTGGAGCATTGACCTTCGGATCATCCGAGAGTGGAGGGATGAGAATGCGAGTCGTTTCTGGGACCAAGGCCTAAACCCCTTTGGCTCGCTTCGCTCTCACTTCATCTTCCGCTTACCCTCCACGCGTTCATGTTCCTCCTATCCACCACCCATCTTATCCCACCTCCCCTCAAGCATCCATTCGACCCCACCAAAAACGTATCCGCACAACAACTGACCCATCTCAACCAGGTACCTCGCAATAATCACTTCTTGCGCAAGCACCGGTGTCCCATGTCCCCTCCCAGTATTCGATCTCAGCACCAAAGTATTCGCCCGGGACCGAGAAGGCGCCAAGTCGGAGCATGCAGGTGCCGTACGGAGGGATGCTTTGTGATTGTTTTCTTTTCCTACATGAAGAAATGCAGCGAACTAGGAGGTGAAAAATCGGTATGGTGTCCTGTAAGATATCAATGTGGATTAATCACTGCCAGCTAGATACATATCAGTGTATCTCGGTTGAAGCGTGGGCAATGAGAGATGAATAGAGGATGTTCATGGGAGTTGGCGGCCTGTTTTGACTATATCATGCGTAGTGGAGTTGGATGATTGGATTGTAAATATTCACAAAAACGAAGTCATGTCGGAAGGTTTAATGCATATCAGGAATAATTATCTTCCTCTACTCTTACGCATATTGCAGTGTGCACAAAGAGAAATCGGCTCAGCATCGTTAATAGAACCAGCAGGTAAGCATAGCTGGCGGAAAGATATTGAGCAACTTCGATGAACTCATGAAATGTCTTACGGAGTTCTCCCAATACAACGCCGGATTCTAGTCATTCGTGTGTCCCTTGCGAGCTTAAGATACCCTCCGCTCCACCAACAATGACTGGGTTTCACTTACAAAAAGCTGTTCAAATAGGTTTGTGCAAGCCCAGACTAATGAGATAGATTACTTTGTCATATGACAACTACTGAGACTTGTAAAGCTAAAAACCCTACTTAACTAGTGAACGATTACTTCTCTCCAGGCTCAGGCGCCTCGCCTAAGATACCCTCGGCATACCGGTAGCCTTTCCTCCCCCCTTTCCGCACTTCCCTCCCCCTTTTCCGGCTATCCTTTCCGACCGCACCTTCTACTATGGCAGCGCCCCCTCAACGATATCAATAGCCAAATGGCCCTTCGCCTCCTCGGTATAATTCTCCACGTACCTAATTCCATACTGCATCATCCAATTATCTATCCAAAAGTTAGCCATCATCTCTTAACCAAGTTCCCAAAAACGAACAAAGAGAAGAACTAACCATAAGTAGTAGCCGGTTTACTCCTCGCAAACCCACAAGCCCACTTCCCAAAATTCGGACCTAAATCCAGTCTCGGAAAAGCATCCTTAACCCTATAAAACTCATCCCACGTCAACGTGCCACTCAAATCACTCAACGGGCCCTGGAAATCCGCAAGGATGCCCGTAGCCGTGAAATTAACCACCGGTTGCTTGTAGGGGAAAAGCGACGGAGTGGTATGCAAGGCGATAGAGTCCCAGACAAGCTGAATACGATGTTCGTCCCAGTCGCCGTGTAGTGCGGTGCCATTTTGTATGGCCGTGTGGATGAACTGGCGGGCAGCGATGGCGCCGTCGACTTCGAATCGCTTGTCAAAAGAGACAAGCGCGCCGGTGTTGTCGAGTCCGAGATCGTGCAGCAGTGCTGCGATGGCGTGCGTTTCTGGGTCGATGGTCCGGGTTAGGAGGGGATTGTGAGAGATTATGATGGCGCCGAAGAGCCAGGATCGCATTACGTGGTTGTAGGTTCCTTCGTCATTGTGGGTGCGTGCATAGGATTGAGCGGCACGCACGAGGGGTGTGTCGGGGACGGTGACGCCTGCGATGACGGTGGTAGGAATGTTGGTTTTGTTAGATATCGATGTTAAGGGGTTTGGTCCGTAGGGGCTGGCATTTGTGAATGCTAGGAGGAGAGTTGAGATGGTGAGGGATTGAAGTAGTTGCATCTTGGATGATTGTATTGCACGTGTCTAATGATGGTTGTGGATGAGTGTGAGTTTGGAGATGGGGAAAGGACAATATCTCGTCCTCTTTAAATACTTTTTCTCCATCATTACACCACAAGCACAACTTCATATGATCACGTTTGCTTAGAAATCTCGTCGCATATAATATCGCACAAGACCTTGGATTGATATCCGGGCTGGAAGGAAAGGCCGCGGGAATATGAACGCCAACGTCTACATTAAATCGTTTCTGCAGCCGGATTAGTAACACTGGGGACGTGAAATAATGACTTGGAGAGCTTGTTTCCTTTGCCCTTGTCGAATAACGTGACACCGGATATACATTTCTAAGATTTTCTTTCTCCGTCCGGATCTACGTTGTAAACTTGCTCATAAGCCCACGAAGTTCGGGATATTCAGTGCGGTGGATTGATAAGAAGCTGAGATCATCTATAGAATCTGTATGTCAGACGTGATGTTGACAATTAATTCTACACTATGCACTCAATGAACATTTGAAATACATTCGGGCCTTATTTTAAAGTGGTATGATGTCTGCTAACATCTCGAGCAACAATAAAAACGTGAAAGTTCGCGAAGAAAAAACTCTCAATGTTAATCTATGCGATTTCCTGCCAAAGTCCCTGCGAAGTTTGCGCTCAGGTCATTCAGTCTAATCATCTTGTCTAGGAGGAAGTCATTCCGGCGGTCATCCTCGTCAGTTCCTGGCAATTAATTGGGCTGATACTGGAGGCATTCTCGTACGATCTCTGCGTGTGGAAGAGCTACTTCACGATTCAAGTTGTCGACCTGTTGCGACACCCATCGTTTAGTGTCAGCAGTGGGCTGCTGGGTGTTCCATACGGTGCAACATCCAATCTGTGTCAATAGACATGCGAATTCCAACACAGGGTCCGTATTCGTCGATGATCTTCCACCAAAGCTACTCTTTGACTTTTCTCCAAGGCTACATAATAGATACGGCCGTGATATAAGACCATCCTCTCCGGTCCAATCCACACTCTCCCCCTTCACGGCGAAGTAGAGCAGCGAATCAAGCCCAATGCTAAGGGGATCAGGACCTATTCGGGAAAGATAGAGATAAGATGCTGAAACCAGCTTTGCAAACCCTACTCGGTCAACTAAGGTAAGTTTCTGGGACGCCTCTGGCCCCTTGATGAAGTCGGTCAGCGAGCCTGGACAAGTCCATTCATTCGCACAATCTTTGAACAAGCGGTGGAAATCTTGGGAAAATGCGTTCTCGGCCACAACACCAAGCTCGAAAAAAGTATCGTTTGGAGAATGTTGTTTGCTTTTGTATGCAACGTTGAAGTTCTTGATAAGTTCATCTTCTGCCGTCGGGTAACCGAAGCTTGTTTGGGAGATCGCTGATCGGCGAGTTTGCACAACGATAAGCTTCTGGGTATTGGTCTCATTTCGCTGCAGCCCCTGCATGTTGAAGAAATAGTAATTAGAGGAGTCAGATCGGTGTTTATGTGGCAAATGCTCTTCTCTAAACAGTTTCCCAGCTTGGTCATAATCCAATGTGAGCTGGATAGCAAATGAGTATTTTTGCGAGCCAGAATAAACATCGCGTAAAGCTTGATGAAATCTCTGGAGGGCCTTTTGAGTACTGGAAATCGTCATTTTGAGGTTTTCCATCTCATCTTGGGACTTCTTGTTCATCTGAGAACCACTTGAGTAGGGTTTCAGCTGTGTTAGTGTGTCGAGAGTTCGGTTGAATTGTCTGAGTTCCTCGATATATGCCCATAATTTTTCGCGGTCCTCTCGTGCCTACTTTACTTTATGCAGGAACTCCGTAGTGCGACCAACCTGAAGCCCCAAGGCTGATGAGATGGAGGGCAGACTTTCAGATTTTAAGATTTCAGACATTTTAGAACTGGTTGAGTCGACCAGAATGATGATGGAGGATATATCTAAGATAGAAAACACACATTTTAAGCAGCTCTACATGCGATTTGTAGCGGCGACCGATCGTACTCTTACGTGGGCGGAAGCTTTTCCACAATGGCAGAGTGGAAAAAATATACCTCATTATCATGCTGTACGGGTAAATGAGCTCGCATCCGGCGTCTAAGGTTACTATTCAGAGATTAGAGAGATTGTTCGGACAATACGCTACAAATACTCCTCTGCCTCGACCTTCACACTGATAGCCCGGCGAAATAGAAACACTCGGCGCAGGTACGCGAATGTCGAAAAACTACTAGATGCAATAGCTTCCAGTAATATTGCTCTGAATGAAATTTTACTATCTATACCTCATCACAGCCTACCAAAGGAGAAACTTTTCAGTGAGCGACATATCATCTCCACTGGAGAGTTCGGGACAGATGCTCCCCTAGCTGCGACGTCGTTGAGTGAGCATGTGGGCCCAAAACGTGATGACGGACGATCGACGGAGTCTCAATCTCGACCATACATTCAAGTGATTCCATCATCATCTCATCACTCCATGCACTTTGCTTAGATTCTATCATCCATATTTCGTTCACCACAACTTCGAAAGCTCGGAGACTTGCAGGTCTTTTGGAGCGATGGTCAATTGGGCTCTTCGATAAGATTCCTGTGACTCTAGACTCCCTGCTATTCACGAAAAGTAATTCCAACAAGAACCTACGTTAATTCATTTTGAGAACAATGGTGCATATCGCGATTTGCTGAGGGTAAGAAGACCCAGGAAACTGAAGACACTTTCTTTGTACTGACTCAATAGAACGGATCTATAAAAGACTGGAAGTGGATGAAGAACCCAACAGCGCAACACACAAGCATAGAGCCCTCGCTTCTCCTCATACTCACCGATTCGGAGTTGTCAAGCTTCGCTTTACAGCGCTGGGACGAACTTCTCGAGCTTGAAATCGAGGATAATGCAGATGAAGATTTAGATGAGAAGCAACATATTTCCATCGACCGCGAGTTAGATGCATTGGATATCTCATTGAATCACATTTTGATATTTCATCTTCAATTAGAGCTGCGCGACACTCTCATATCCTCGAACTCGAAGCCCAAAAGAGTGCAAAAGTACTACAACAAGAAAAGTCTCCCGCTGAGCATAATAAAACAAAGAACGAAATAAAACCACCGGCTTGGTAGATCGAATCGAGCGAAGCAGAAAGTGAAGAGTTGCTGGGGATGGACGGGCTTCAACGGAGGGAACGACTGGGTGCTCAAAGCATCTCTAAACTGATCAAAGATAACCCACCCTCATTCTATGACCCTGTAAAAGACGTATAAATGAGGACATTCGGAAATAGTTCGATTCCGGTAGATACTATAATCTACTGGAGGCACCGATAGTAAATGAATTTCACATGAAGCTGGCGGAAGTTCAGGCGAGACACTTGTGATCCGGTGGTCGAGCAGGGAGCTGAATATATGAGTCTTGAAGTTACAGACATGACGCAATCTGCACCATGAAACAGGAAGATTCAATAACGCTCCTACTTTGGAACCTCTAAGGCGCAGTTGAAAGAAATTTACTTATTGTGGATCTACGAGAAGAGCGGGGGTGTGGAGCGGCGATTTTAGCCTCCCCGTTGGTGAGCGGCCCCACTCTAGATAAAGACGTTCAACTTTCGCGCCCCTATTGCCCTGGTAGCATTGCCAGTTCCATTGGTTAGACGTTTTCCTACCACCCAAGTATCTATCAAGTATCTATGCTGGCAGTTCAGTGTAGGGGAACATGACGTGCAAGCACTCAACAAGAGTGAACTGCTCGAAATGGGAAGGTCGTAAGGGTACACAAATTGCGGGTGGAGAACAAACAGTTGGTTACATTACGTGCATATTCTGCCTCACTTCTACCTAGTCTGAATCTGAATAATAACAGTTTGGCCAGAGTATAGTATATCTCTGTCCCCAGAGAGTTTGTCATCCCAGTCTTGAGATGCTCGCTATCTCAGCCTACCTGCCTATCTGCCAAGCAGTCTACCTGAAGTTGTATATGACGATTCTTGAGAATTCTTCTTATTACCTGGTACACGTTGGGCAGTCCTGATTCGATCAATATGGCTTTGATTGAGATCACAAAGATAATAGTTGGTCTCTTGTTGGTAGCAGTGGTGTCGGAGGCGATCCGCCGACTATATTTTCATCCATTAGCCCACATCCCGGGCCCAAAACTTGCAGCAATTACATGGTGGTACGAGTTCTACTTCGACGCCATTCAACAAGGTCAATATGTCTTCAAGATCCAAAAACTTCATAAAATCTACGGTAAGTACTTGGGCCCCTCTTCACAAACCTGCTCGCATCATACACACGTTGATACTTACCGCTCTACCATCTCTCTAGGCCCGATCATCCGCGTCACGCCCGACGAACTTCATATCGAAGACGTTGGTTTTTTGGATGCCATTTATGCACCTTCCATGACACGTCGTGATAAGTATGAATACCAGCTGAGAACACTCCGGGTTCCGGGTGGTGTAGGTACGACAGCACGACACGATGTGCACAAGAAACGTCGTGAAGCCCTCAACCCTTTCTTCAGTAAACGGAACGTTCTTGATCTGGAACCGGTAATTGCCAAAAAGGTCGACCAACTTTGTAACATAATCAAGAAACACTCTAGCGAGGAAGTCCCCATCAACCTCTCTGATTTGTTCTTCGCCTTCTCCAACGAGTATGAAGACCCATAACACATTATCCAGAGAAAATGACCATGCTAATACTAGGCAGTGTTGTTATAAACTTTCTATTTGCCCATCAAGTTGACCTTTTATCTGATGAGAAAACGGCTGCTATTTCGCGCCAAAACAGCAAGGAGCTGCTGATGGGAGTGAACATGAATAAGCATTTCCCATGGATTGCGGATTTTCTCGAATCTCTCCCCGAATCTATCAGTAGGCCGATCATGCCGCCTGGACTGATCGATATGCTCGCATTATTTGATGTAAGCTTTCTCCCAAAGTTCCGATATTCAATGAATATGTGATTAACCTCCAAACTAGAGAGTTCGTGCTGAATTGATTGAAATCATGAAAGCAAAAGCATCTGGCAAAGTCGATCCAAATCCAAAAGGGTCGAAAATAAAGGAATCAGTCTATGCATCCGTAGTCGACAACCCATCTCTCCCACCTCAAGAGCGAACCCTCCTGCGTCTAGAGCAAGAAGGCGCGCTCCTAGCCCTCGCAGGAACCGAATCACCTGCACAAACCCTCAATATCCTCTTCTATCATCTACTCTCTAATCCCTCTATTCTCGCTACGCTCCGTGCAGAAATCGACTCAGTACCCCTCTCTTGGAGCAACCTCGATAAACTCCCATACCTCTCCGCCGTCATAGAAGAAGCCAACCGTCTCTCTTTCGGCGTCACAGCTAGAGCAGCACGTATCGCATCCGAGCCCCTAGTTTACACACCCACCTCTTACAGCACCTCACCGCACCATGGGAAATCCTACACCATCCCCTCCGGAACTCCCGTCAGCATCACAACACTGTGCGCCCACACGGCGGAAACTGTCTTCCCGTCTCCCTACGTTTTCGACCCAACCCGCTGGCTAGGCGACGAGGGCCGCGAGCGGCGCAAGTTCCAGCTGGCTTTTTCGAAAGGCGGACGCAAATGCCTGGGTATTGAGCTAGCCAACGCGGAGCTGTGTCTTGTGACGGCGGCGTTGGTTCAGAAATTCGACATGAAGCTTTGGGAGACGGATAAGGATGATGTGGCGTTTTTGCATGATTATCATGTTGCCATGCCGAAAATGGGGTCAAAGGGGGTGAGGGTCACTGCAAAAGTACGTTAGATATGATGATATGGGTGTAATAAGGAGGTCTTTGCTGTATCACAGGTTGGATTCATACTGGACTTTGACGCATGCAAATTCGCGGGCAACAACTCCAAATGAATTTGGAAGGGATTTGATTCGTCCAAATACGACCTTTCTAAAGTGGATCTACACTAAACCAATTAAACGGATCTCATTGCAGTTTTCTCCAAGTGAATCTGGCTAGTAGTCGTTATGATCGAGTTTCTCGCCTTCAATCATGCCAGCACAGTTTAATTTCTATGTCAGGTCCACAACCGCTGACGTAGAGCGGAAAGCACTTATTCGCCGCTTTGATTGGGTGCAGAGCCTGGAACATTGCAAGTAAACGATACCGACGATATTGTACACTAAATTCAATGACTTGCACAAAGTGTCTCGCCGTCGTCGATCATTAAGGCTGTCATAATCCACACGGCGGGTGACTCACCGGAGCCAAGGCATCAAGACCACTTGCATTTTCTACCAAATTTTGTCTTTAAATATATTCCGAGGAAGTCGCATTTAACTTAGAGACCAGAAGCACCTTCTCGACTTCGAGGAGATTGAATAAACAGAGACTCCTTTACTTCGTTCTTTCCTCCGTCTAGAGAAACCATCCTCTCTACCATACTATGAGAAACAGCTTTTATATTCATCCAAAGCCCTGGACCCCCACAATAATACAGTAGTTCTCGAGTTATCATTTCGCTTTAACATTCAATTCCGGCATCGAAGTCAACTGTAGCCAACACTTCTTTGTGAAATATCCTCAGGTAGATTTCTGCCGCCAAAAACATTTACAACCACCAGCTGCGACAGCGCACGAAAGCAACCGAATTACTTACCCAACTTCCCAAAATCACGGACTGTAGCTTGCTGTTCACCAGCCCATCATTCAAAAATGACTTCCCCCGCACCCCTCCTCTACAAACGTCTCCTGAGTGACATCCACGAACTCATGACCTCTCCATACCCCCACATCCAGCTCTTTCCATCCTCCTCATCCCTCCAGAACGCTTGTCTCCACCTAGACACCCCTATCTACGGCCTCCTGCATCTCAGCATCATTTTCCCCGCATCATATCCGCTCATCGCCCCTGGCATTACGATCAACACATCGATTTCCCATCCTAACGTCTACCGCAGCTATATCTGCGCATCGATACTTAACCAACCGTCGGAGTGGACGCCGGCTTACACGCTTAAGGGCGT
This sequence comes from Rutstroemia sp. NJR-2017a BVV2, assembly GCA_002946415.1. Classification (NCBI taxonomy): domain Eukaryota; kingdom Fungi; phylum Ascomycota; class Leotiomycetes; order Helotiales; family Rutstroemiaceae; genus Rutstroemia; species Rutstroemia sp. NJR-2017a BVV2. Next base: position 33,092 of record NJPS01000057.1, read on the forward strand.
GGCAATTCAGTTGCTGAGTTTCTTTGCGAGTGATAGGGTGGAGCAGGTGGGTGCGAGATATGGGGAACAGGGGGTGGAGTTGAGGGGTTATGGTGAGGGGCGAGGGGGCGATAATGAGAAACCGAGAAAAGGATGGTATGCGTGTAAAGAGTGTGGATTTGGTGTCGAAGTAGAAAAGGAGTTGGAAGCGGGAAAAGCGAGCCAGATTGATAGGTTTCCGCCGGTGGAGGATAGTGCGCACCTGTCAGGTGTTTCTATGCCAGATATGAGCACAATGCCATTGGATCAGCCAAGCGCCGGTATGGAAATGAATCCATCGGAAACGCCAGACGTGGAGGTGAAGCGGAAAGGCATTCAGCACATGGCCCTTCCAAACGAGTTGATCCTCGAAATTTGCAAGCACCTGCATACAGAAGAGCTCATGCTGTTCGCAAAGGCATGGAGCCGAGTCGGGAGTATCATGACTGAGTAAGTTCTCTTCATTCCGCTCCGCAAAAGAATAAATAATGCTAAAATAAATCTTCTAGATATGATATCCTACGCACCCGAGAACTGGTCTGCTTCTGCTCCAAGAAAGACTACATGGAGACCAAGCTAGGAGTCGGAGTGCATGTTTTTCTTCAACGCACACAAGGAACACTGACATCTGAATTCGATCTCTTATCCCATGACGCGTTCGCGAACCATCGCATTCGTCGCTCGATCCAAGGAATCTCATTTGAGCACTGGCTGCCACTGCCCATATCCTTCACTCACTGGAACAAAGTGAAAGATATGGTAGACGTGAGCTTAAGCGGAATTGCCAAGGCAGCAAAACTAGGGGATATACCACCCTTCCAAGTCATCTCCCATTTCATGAATGACGTCGTAGTGCAACTCAACAAACAAGCCTCCGAAACTACTTCTCGATTCCCCTACTACTCCTACAATCCCTATATCAGACCCAAAAGCTCTCTCACGCACGCATCCGAGAAAGCCATAGAATCCTACTTCCACCTCTTCCACCTCCTCCTCTGTCTCGCACTCTCCTCCCCCTCAATCATCCAATCTGCCAACGAAACCCTGCAAGACTTCACCAACGGCAAAACCTCCAAATCTGACTGTCCAAACCTGGGGCACCTCCTCGTCGCCGCACTAATCAGCGACGTCCAGATCTCGGAGCAAACAATCAACTCCATAATCCGCGAAGCCATCACCCGCAACGTCGTCTGGATGCTCGACAAACGCGGCGCTGACAAACCCGAACTCAGCTACATCGAGCCGTCCAGTATCTCCGAGTACCGTTTGCGAGAAACCTTCGACGCGAGTCGGACTTCGTATCGGCTTTTGATGTTCCTGAATCTCTTCCGCACAACGGCGGTAGGAAGTCCGCCAAAATCGTTATCCCAGCTCCGCGACGAAGCTTTCCAACGGCATGGCGCGCCGCTGGCGGGAACGACTCGGGGACTGGCGGCTTCGATTAAGCGGATTCATGCGATTGATAACTTTCCGGAGTTTATGCAGGAAATGGGGGTGCCGTTTACGACTAAAGATGCGTTCTGTACTTTCTTGAAAGGCTGTATTAGTGATAGTATCAGTAAGGGGTATTCGAAGATGCCCATTAGCCAAGCTAGCGCGTTGTATCTTCGTCGGCAGAAAGAGCCAGATGTGGAAGTTGCGGTGGGACTTTGGCCGCAGCAGGTGGACGTGCATAATATATCTTTCTTTCCAGGAAAGGATAACGCTGGTAGAGCAGGTAGGGGTCGTAGGAGAGGCCAAGTTAGAGGTCAGTAGCAGAGATAGATGGATGTCTCGATGACTCCATTGCGCTCCGCTTGGATAGATTGTGTAAATAGCGGGAATGCTTCGGTTTCAGAGTCGAGGAACGACTATTCAGTGTTCTGAGTTAGTAGGATTAGCGGATACCCAGCGTACAAATATAAGAATGAAGACTTTTAGTGAAATCATTCATTGGCTTCATGTATTCATGGCCGGCTATATGGGGGAACTCTGAGTCGAACGTATATATATAACAAAGACTTCCCTTTTAAAGTCATGTAAGATATCCTAAGCAAATCCTATGCTTGAACTTCCTCACTGTTATTCTCACCGTCACCCTTCTTTTTCCGGAATAATAGCAACCACCTCGCCGACATCCTCGGGATCATCCTCTTCATACTTGGCAGGATTGGTTCCAGACTCATTCAAAGCAATCTGAGCATCCGCGAAGTAAGATGTAGCTTCAACGACCGGTGCAGGCGTTTCTTCATCCTCGCCATTCGCCGTCAGGAGTCTCGATGTGGGGGACATATTGACCCATCGCTCATCAACCAAGCCTTTAATCTCTTTCGAACTCTTTTCGAGATCTTCTTTCAACAGCTCAATTAATTTCACCTGTGGCGCCCAAAGACTAAGCTCTCTCATAAACCCGTCCGGATTTGCAACCGCTGTCCAACCAAGACTGAAAGCGACGGATAAGATAGGACCCACTACTGGGATGAAGCCCAATCCGTAAGTAATGGCGTTTCTGATGAAGTCGCCGAGCCAGGTGCCCCTGGGTGCTTTGCCAAACTCGAGACTCATCCCACTGTGAGCGCTCATGATCTTTGTCCAACTAAAATCGTAGCTATCGCTGTAAGACTTCTGAATCGGGACACTCTTGATAGTGTTGCTCCAAACGATCTTGATGTATTTGGCCTGGTAGCAATTCACTTTGCGAAATTCTGCTGGGCACGAGAGGAGTTGGGCTAGACCGGTGATATCCAGTCCCAAGGCGTAGTCGCGGTGAATTCCGAGTCCGAAAGTCCTGGAACTCGTATGAGGCGTGAATTGGTCTCCCCCGCGCCAAAACGCGCTATTATTATGTGTGAAGTTTACTTGGGCCCATTTGCTGAGATGGGGATAGTCCTGGCTGGCCTGGAATGAGAGCGGTATGTATATAGCGCGGATGTATCCAAGCATCTGCGGAAATAAATGTTAGCAGAATCGATGTAGACAGGATGCAAGATCTCTTACGTCAATCCAAACCCAGCGCTCGTCCCTAGTAGGCATAGGCATAGTCATGAACCAGGCCTGCAGATTTTGTCAGCGATAGTGATGAGCCTAATATCACGACTTGCCTCTGCAGAGTCACCCTTTTCATGATCCCTGAATCGATTTCCGTTCTGGCACAGATTATGCTGAAATCTCCTTTTGATATTACCTTCACTTGGCCCGTAACTGAAGGGGAGATTCCTCTAATTGCCATAGTGGGTATCCCACCAAGACCCTTTGACAATACCATAGCCTGAACGTGCATGGGTGTAACCATCGGGAGAGTTGGCGTTTTTACTTCCGTGATAGGCTTCCTTATTCCAAATGTATTCGACCATGAAATGAGAGTAAAAGTCCTTCTCGTTCGTGGCTTCATATTGGGAGTTGGTGAGAACACTGCGCTCAAAAAAGACGGCACCTTCTGGATATGGAATTGCCATGATGAATACTTTGACTTTGACGTGTGTTTGTGTGTGTATCACGGGTGTGTTTGTGTGAGAGATAGAGAGAGGAGAGAGAGAGAGACACTGGGGGTGCGGGACTCGAATCAGTCGATGGAATGTCGGTACTTATATAAACATTGTACAAGTTTCCTCCGAAGGAATACTTCTCCCCAAACATAAGTATCACAGAGGGTCTCAACCCAGTCCGCGAAAGATCCCTGTCTCCAATCGGAAGCAATAATTCTCACCCAAAACAGAAGAGCTCACGAATCCGCCAGAGACGATGATTCATACCACACAGCCAGCACTATCTGAAGATTTCGGAACAATATCGCTGCGGAACTTCTTCTGAGTCTAGACAGCTTAGCTCAAAAAAGACATGCGACATGCATTGCAAAAACATTCCGCAAATCGAAAGCGACTTCTCGAGCCAGCACATACAGTATTTTGTCCCCATGATTCGAAAAGACACATCTCAGATGTAGCTAGCCATTTTAGAGACCAGAATTACATGCCTTATGTTGCCGGAATGGGGCCATTCAGGTGTCTTCGGCGTGCAGGCTTGTATTTAGTTAGCTAGACTCTCTGCAGTCTATTCAACCTAGAATCAACAACAATGAAGCCAACCCGTGATTGCAGTAATGCTAGATGTGCATGCGTAAAACTTGAGGATCAATTCAGCCACGTATTCATGCCAAGAATATCTTCAATTCAGCGAATACTACTCACATGAATCGTGGGTGCATGGCCATATGCATATATAAAGAGAGAGGTTGGTTGCATTATGTAGGGCAAGTGAGGGGGCCAATGCATACGTCTGAGTCAATTCAGCCAAGCTACTGTAGAGCTCACAGATACATTCTAATGCAATATGCACGCCACTTCCGGGGCAAGGCCCGAACCTTAAACTTACTGCAGCGGCTGCAGTGCTATCAAGACTGCTTGATGGAGACTGATATCAGATGTCGAAAAATGAACAGCATATACATCTGCATAAACATTGTGGCAGTAGCAAAAACACACCTGCCGACATTAGCGCTTCTGTCCAACGTCTTATTCTAAAGCTCCTCTGATTTATCTTGTCTATTATATTCTCCAACTTATGTGTTTTCAATGGCTCCAATCTCTGTACAGAACTACGCCATCGCCATTCCTTTGCACAGAAACTTTCCATCCAATGTCTTTATCGGATCCGAACTCAATATCCCTTCTTCCTACTAACCAAATTGATGAAATCCTCCCCTCTCTCAATCCTCCCTAGATTCTCTTCCAAAATCGCAAAACTCCGCTCCGCGTAAGTCGTTCCCAAACCACTAACATGAGGTGTAATGGCTATATTCTCCACATCCCACAACGGACTATCTTCCGGCAAAGGTTCGGGTTCCGTAACATCCAGCGCAGCACCTCTCAGTCCTCCTTCACTTAGAGGCTTCTTGCAATAAGTGATAAGATCATCTTGATTGATGATTGCACCACGCGCAATATTGACAATAAAAGCATTTGATTTAGAGCCAAGGATTTCGAACTCGGGTGCGGAGAGGAAGTGTCGTGTTTGAGGTGTGAGAGGGACGGAGACAAGGAGGATGTCGATTGATTGGGAGAGGAAGTTGTGGAGGGATTCTTTGTCGAGCCCGCTATACCAGGCAGATGGGATAGTTCCGTCAGGGTCGCCGGTGGATGGGACGATGTATTTTCCTGTGTCTTTCCTCGATTCGGGGGTATCGCGAGGTGAGGCTGTGTATGCGATTACATCCATTCCCATTGCTTTGCAAATCCGTGCGGCTAGAGTCATGAAATGTCAGCCAGTGTTCGTATATCATCCATCTTGACGCATAGTCTAAATCATCTCAATTCGTCATCCATCACATCTCAAGCCACTCAATCTCCATATCCTCCCCAAAGAACTCACCCTGTCTCCCAATTGCTCCATATCCCAAAACCCCCAACCTTTGTCCCACACAATCCCTCACAGTCCCCATCTCCGTATGCGGGCCCCAGAAGTGATTTTTCTGCCACTCCATCATCAATTTCTCCTTATGCGCATGGCTCAGAATCTGCATAATAACCCATTCCGAGATCTGCGGGCCATGCACACCCGACGAATTCGTGATTGGAATATCCGTCTCCTTCCATACCGGTGTATCGCTGAGACGGTCGGTGCCCGCGCTGAACAGGTGAATGAGTTTGAGATTGGCTGCCTTCTCTGCAGTAGGAGGCAGTGAGGAGAGGGTTACGAGGATGGTTGCGTCGCGCCAATATTCTGCGGTGGAGGTGAGGTGAGGTTAGTTTTGAGTTTTCTGTCTGAGTTTGACGAGGGTGAGGGCTTGATAGTGAATGGTGGACGAACCATCGGGGACTTCTTTCATCACCAATGCTTTACCCTTGGCGAATGTGATGTGCTTATAGGTAAACTCAACATTATGCTTCTCCCTAATCCTATCGAGGAGCCTTGTGTCCTCAGGAAATGGAAGTAGACATAAGATATGTTCCCTCTGAGCAGGAGCTTCGCCCATGATGAGATGAGGTGGGGTGATATAATACGACAGTCTGAGGTAAGACGAGAAGAGGGGTCGATAGCAACGGAATGGGATAATTTGGGGATATAGGACAACTCGAGGTTATGACCACAGATATTTCAATTGCGCCTTTCGCAACGGTTGTCGCGTTATTTCTCGTACAATAGTCATATCGTATCCACTTACCTCACCACCTTACCTCAATCGTGCTTAATAATGGTTCAATTGTTGCTGTTGGTTGATTAACTGGGAGAGGCTACCCCGCTATTCTGTGCCCGAGCGGTTATAAATTTCGGCACTAAGATAAGAATTTTGGGCCCTGATAGGCTTGAGCTTTGAGTATTTTCGACTTTTGTGTCATTGTGCAGTATGTGGAATTGTCGGACAACGCGCTCGTTGATTTGCTGATTTGCTGACGAGGAGAAGAGCAGGACGAAGCCGCAACAGCTAGTGTGAACCTTGTCAGATATTGCACAAGTTCTTCCAATAACCTTACCCAGTCGTGCCAGAGAGCTTCACTGCATCGCACGAAACTCCTCTCAACTTCTCTTGTCGGAAATGATATTTCTAAATATTCAAAATAAATCTAGGCGTTGACTCCGCCGCCCAAAAATCTAAGAATAACAATAATCTACTGTGAAGTTTGCTTTCGGGCAAGTTCATCATGCTCCTCAATGTCCTGGGCTTCCCATGGATAACAAATCCATACATCCTCTACAGTTCTCGCGGCCAGATATCTGTTCTCCTTCATCATATCTTCTGGAAGCTTGCCCTTCTTCTCCTTGTTCTTGTTCTGCAGTGGTGAAATAGTCAGCAAGTGTATGTAATATCAGCCTTAAAAGACTGTAGCAGTAGAGACCGGATTCTCCATGGATCCATCCAACAAATGACCTCCCCAATAAGCAGGAACACACTCACATGTAACACAAAAATCGAGAAGACAGTCTTCTCTCCCTTTCCACCCATCTTCTGTCTAGCAGTCTCGACATCCTTCTCCAACTCCCTAACCGCATATTCCAGCGTCGTCCTCGTGTCATCGACCTCATCAACGATCAAGATCCTCTTTCCTACCAAGTTCTCCATATCTCCCAAGCTATTCAAATCCAACCATTGCGTCCTCGTCACCTTTGTTCCAGGTTGTTCAACTTCGCCAGGTGTGTTTGATGCAGAGGGATGTGTAGAGGGAAGCTGCTCGTAAAGCGACAGTCCGATGGCCTGGATGGGGATGTTGGGGCTTCCGGGCTGCTTGAGGAATGAGCGTAGGATTCGTGCGGGGACATATCCACCACCACCAATGGCGATCATTAACTGAGGTTGGAAGTCATCGAGAATTCGAGGAGCAGCCTCTTGGCAGAGTTTGTGGACCTGCGAACTGGGTGTGAGTATTTTTCGTTGTTTTCTTCACCAGCCTGCAAACGCGAATGAGGGGTTGTGCAACTAGAATGCGAAATGCGACAGGACCCAAGATTCCGGGCTTGAACTCACCTGGTTATAGGTCACATATTCCTTGACAACCATATTCACTACCTTTCCGCTGTATATCGAGATTCGAGATCTTCAGTATTTCCAGCGATTTTTGGAGGATTGTTCACTTATTTAAAAATCTTTCCTTTGGAAGAAAATTAAGTTATTCAAAATTCTTTTGACTGAGGGTACCTAGAATTTAGACTGGCCTAGCTCGGGCGGATTTCGCCTGTTTGCCATTGCCGGGGGCCAAGTTCTAATTTCACCCCTTCATTTCACTACACTAGCCGTCTGTAATATATCCTCAAATTCCGTTATAGTTCGCGCGAATTTGGAAAGGAATCTTGGAATAAAAAATTCAACATGGAATCTCCCATATCTCTTCTTACTAGAATCTACATGTTGAGCTGTTGATTTTTAAATTGTTCATCCACATTTGGCACAATGGTTGTACAGTACCACAGCGAAGCGCCGGCGTGTAGCCATCTACTCGCGGTTTCACTAAGGAGACGTCGTTTATTTCCTTAGGCCTATATCTAAACCAGAAGCTAACCATAACGCATAGCGAAGATCTGCACCAGCGACCAACAATACATGGAGAAGTGAAGATTGGGATGAGAGCCTATATCTAGGCCAAAAATAAACACCATACGAAAAAGGAAGTACTAAGAGTCTATATAAGAAGTAGCTACTCATGTAAACCTGTCAGAAAGTTGAACCAAATATCACGTTAATCACTATCTATAAGTTTTTCCAGAGCCTTTTCTACGCCAATACACTCGAAATATCCATCATGCCTGAGGAATCCCGTACACACAGAACAGATAGCAACAGACCCAGCGGATCTAAGCCTCGGAGTTCTTCGTCTCGCCGCAGTAGTATTGACCCATCGAATTCCCAAGCATCACCTTCACATTCATCCTCAAATCCGATGCATCAACTACAGCTAAGAAGTCAGCCGCAAAGGGGATTTCAAGCAAATATTTTCCGGTTAATCAGGACTTCTTTCTTATTACAGGACCCGGTGGATCCGCATATGGTAAAGAAGCTGGACATGCACTCTACAATGCAATTTCATCTGGGCCCGGTCGACACGTTGTCCGAGAGGTCGGAGATGGTGTAAGCTCAGTGACTGTGGATGGTATTCGCACTGCATTCCAACAATTCATCTCCGCCGTTCAAGAAACCCATCCTACGGCTAAAGGATGTTGTATTATTCTGCAAGTTCATGGTCAAGCTTGTGGTAAAGGCTTGGAGGTCAAGCTCGGCTCTGGATATTGGTGTCCGATTTACGAACTATTCAAAATCTTTAAATCAGCTAAGGGCCTTTACCATCTATCAATATTAATCGCTTCCTATGAAAGCAATAGCGCTATTAGCTGTGATAACCATAGAAATCTTCCAAGTGGCTCCACAGTCATTACCATGGCAGAGCATGATTTCCCTGGGAGGGATATTACACCATGGATAAACGCGTTAGGCGGTAGATGGAAGCATGGAGCTTCTATCTTGGACCTATTTAATCTGTTCCTCATTGACGGTCTTCGAGAGGTGATCTGTCCGCGGCTTTCTATTGTTAATCGTCTGGAATACAAGCTATCTGAAGTATACACAGATGGTCTGCAAAAGGAAATAAAGCCAAAAGTCATCGATATGATAAAGGAAAGACACGGGATTGAAGGTGATAAGTTGAATACTATTGCTGATGAAGTCAAAACTGCAAGACATCAGTTGAGTTTAGATGCTGTGGATTATGGTACTACCTTAGCACTGATGCTTAATCAGCGTTTGATTTTTGAGCTTCGATCAAGGTCGAAGCAGTAGAGTGTAAGTTGGCGAATTGTATTTGTCACTTTGTATATAGTAGAATTCAAAACTTTGAAAATGCCGTTTCTTTATACAAATCTGTTGAAACCCACTTGCTACGTGCAGGGCAACATTTTACGTCGTGATGACTTCGGCTTTGCTAGATGAGTATATTTTGCAGGCGTGAAGTTGCTGGAGGTTGCATGTTGGTCACTAACAATCCAGAAAGCAAAGAATTGATGTTGTCAGCTACATCTGACTGGGCAAAGTTCTAATTTCACCTCTTCATTTCACTAGCCGTCCGCAATATATCCTCAACTTTTGTTACAGTTTGCGAGTTTAATGGAGTCTTGGAAATGAAAGATCTAAACATGAACCCTCCTTTGAGTGCTTTATACATCAAAGTGTTTTATCCTTGGCATCGCTGAAAAAGGCTGAAGCAGTATGATCTGACCCGCCGTCTGCGACAGATGGTAATGAAGACGGCAATGCCGTGTTGAGCAAGGGATTATCGAACGCATCGATCTTCAAGACTACATAATGAGGTGCGAGATTTTTGGTAGCCACGCACACAAAATTCCTGATCCTGCGCCCTCTAGTAACAGGAAGAGGACCTTTTCGGGACTGTTGAGTGCCTCTTCTGTTTCAACTTACTACACGATCTGGAACCTCTCAAATGTCCACATTTACCATATGCATACTTCCGTATGGGATGAACATATGCATTTGGGAGATTATGTACGCATATATGAGGGGTCGACAATTTTAATTTTACGATATGCATGTGGTAAGGCCGCTTTCGCATGAAGAATTTAAGACATACCGGCGCCAACCAACCTCGCCGGCGTCTTTTCGCTTGGGCCACTTTTACCCCTTGTTTCATGGATTTTAGACAGCGACGTGACAGCGTTGTAGTCATTCCATCCGTTTGGCCATTATGTAGCCACAGCGGATCGTAAATTTCAATCTCACCATTTCTTACATCTGACTACTCCTTCGACTGTGGCCTCCTATTCCAGAATTAACGCGGGCTGCGCGGCAGGAATACTTACGCGCGCTGTAGCTTAATCAGCTTGCAACACACATCATCTCAAGGCGTTGGTACATACAACAAAAACGCTGAGTAATACTCTCTTAGAAGAGCTAGCAACCTGCCTGGGCCCTGGGTGGCCCTCGAGTCGGTAGGTTTCGTGTGATGTTTTTGGTTCTTACGACAGATAACTGCGCTGACTAGACAACTGCGCGCTGGCCAAATTAGTTGTACCACGACTAACCGCCGGCGCGTAGCTGCCGATTAATCGCAGCTTACCAAACATGATGTGAGAAGTCCGGTGAGTCGTCTGTCTCAAAGGGCATGTAAGAAAGACCAGATGTATGCCATAATACTCACTTCCCACAAGTGGCCACACCTTTTGGTCTCACAGGGCACCGGCCTGGGGGCCTTGGGTGAAATATTCCTTAGGCCTGTATCAAAGTCAGAAACAGATACGATAATTCTACACCAAGTAATCAAGACTAAGAGTCCATATCCAAGCCGGAAACCAACACAACACGAAGTAGTGAGGTCGAAGAGTCTGTATATAAGCAGTATCACTATTGTACAAGTTAAACTCTCAGAAAAACCGAATCAAGTATCAAATTATCCCTATCTTTTAGTTGCTTCCAGAGCCTTTTCTTCTGCTAATACTCGAACATCCAGAATATCCCATCATGCAGCAATTCTTGCTTGGGGGATCTAGTGCACACTTAACGAAAAGCAAAAAGTCCAGCAAGCCCAGCTCTCGGGATCATACTTCTCGTCACAGTAAAAATGTCTCATCATCATCCCACAATCGCTCAGCTGAAAAGCCAACCGCGGAGAGGAATTTAAATGGGTATTTCCCGGTCAATCAAGACTTCTTTCTTGTCACAGGATTTAAAGGACGAGCGTTTGAGACAAGAGATACCTCTAACCTCTACGATGCTATTTCATCTGGACCAGGTCGAGGACGTGTGGTCAAAATCGGAGATGACACAGATCCAGTGACTCTAGATAGCATTCGAGCTGCTTACCAGCAATTTATCTCCAAGCTCGACAAATCCTCTCGTCAACCGAGCGCATGTTGTATCATTCTCGAGTTTACTGCTAAAACTTCTGGTGGAGACTTGAGTGTTGAGCTCGGCCCAGGAAAGTGGTACCAGATTTCTGAGATATTCGAAATCTTCACTAAAGTCTCCAGCAAGTATTGTCTATCAATATTTATTGCATCGAAGGGAAGCAATTTTACGACTAAGCACCTCATGAACAGCACAAGCAATAACGAGATTAAGAGTCACAATCTGCTTCCAGATGGCTGTACAGTCGTCACGATAGCCTATGAATACTTCGATTACCGGGATGTTGTACGATGGCTAGACGCGATAAGATTAGATCCCAAATGGAAACAAGGAGTATCTATCTTGGACCTTCTTAATCTGTACCTGGTTAACAATAGGTTTATTAAAGATTATCAAATGCAACCGTGGCTTTCGATTTTCGGAGGTGATCGTGTTCGGCAATACTACGTACATGAAGTGTTCACGAAGCATTTAGGAACCGTTGTAAGGCCAAAAGTTGTCACAGGGATGAACAAACGCTATGGGTCCACCAAACGAGATGTTTTGATTGGTGCTGCTGGTGAAATAGAGAGTGCAACAGATGAGCATGATGTAAAGCTTGAGAGGTTTCCTCGTGCTTTAGCGCTAACGCTTAATGAGCGTTTGCTTTCGGACCGTTGGCTTTCTGAGCGTTGGCTTTCTGAGTTTGCATATAATTAGGAGAAGGCTACGCGCAAGCAAAAGATTTTGGGCATCGGGGAAACAGTGATGCAAGTTATTAATCACTTATAGGCTGCGAACCTACCCACTGGGTTGGGGCACTTCGGGGCGCGTTATGATGACTGAGGGTGTTGGTTAAACGAGGTTAAATGGGCTTGGACTACGGAAGAGCACTACAAGAATCAGTCAATTGTACGGCAGGGCCTACATGAGGGCATTCAGAGAATTAGCTAGAATTGTAGTCGTACGGGGGAGCTGGTGCATTTAAGCACCTAGCTTAATCCCCCATTTTGAGAGAATTAGACTTTTATCAACCACTGCGTCAGATCATTTATCGAAGTGATCTTATACCACGGTTTAGTAGTCAATCCATAGATGGGTACCCATTGGGTAGATTGGGGGCCATTTTTCCTACCCATCGGCTGTCACGGGCCTATTTCAGGTATATGCCACTCCTAATTGGGCAGTGGGTGGGCTGGAACAGCTGCAAAAACCCACCCATGGGTTGAAGTGCTCGAAAACCCACTCATGGGTACCTATTTCGCAGCCTACTAGCTATGCGGCCCTGAAGTTGCTGGAGGTTGCACGTTGATCACCAGGGGATCCAGAAAGCAAAGAATTGATATTGTCATCTACATCTAGCAGACCATCTATCCGACTGCTCACCATCAACACAATTGATAGCTTGGGAACTTAGGGGGAGGAAATATTGGGAATAGTCAAAAAATGCGAGACAACGAAGGCAGCAACTATACTGGGACGCGATTTGATTTTCGAAGCTCCCTAGTATCCGCAGGAAAGTTTGCCTAAGTCGAAGTAATCAATAAAGTTGCAAACTGATATAGTCAGCAACGCTGCCACGACGGCGAGCTGATCCCTTAGTACGCCCAAGTCACCCACGGACGAATCCATATTCGTGCTAAGTACGCCATCGTGTATATGCAGATGCTCGGGAAGCAGTTTGTGGACGTTCGATAGAACGGCAGATGACATAGCCTTGTTGGCAGACAGCGCTCATTCATATGGCATCCACTCCTCAGGCCTTCTATACGGGGTACATGCTACAACGAAGATACGTCAATTGTCCAGTATAGGTTGATTGTCCAGGACGGGTTGAGTCTCCACGACAGGTTGAGTGCTCAAGGACGGGTTGATTGCGCAAAGACCGGTTGAATATCTCGAACGTATGGTTTGAAGGTCCCGCTAGCTAGTGTGAGGACAATGGAAAGAACGACGAAGTACGGCACTGTTGCGGGAACAACATTGTTATGCTGAGGCTACTTTTCCTGCGTTTTTGCAGTCACGACGGCCACCACTCTACACAAGTTTGAAATCTAATGTGTATATCCAAAGATGTATTATCAATTCTCAATTAATCCTCATCCCATTTCATGTCATCTCATCTAAACTTATTCTAAATATACATAATCATATATAATGTACATCTATCTATTAACTTTTATCTCTATACAAAATCATTAATCTATTCCCCCCTTAACCACCCATAATCATCTAACATAAATAATATCTCAAAGAAGTATAGCCATGATGGCCGCAAAGAGGGATCCAAACATAGCAGCAGCGTTCCACTTTAGAGCCGGCGCAGCACCGGTGAACAGGGCTGGCTCAGAGCTAGAAGTGGTGCTGCTTGATTGAGAGGCGCTGGGCGCAGCGGACGAAAATGAGGCGATACTGGTGGATAGAGAAACAGCTGCTAGAGACTGAGTCGAGCTAGGAGGTACAAAGATTGAGCTTAAGGTGCTGTTGATGCTTGATCCGCTAACAGATGTAGCATTGAAGCCTTGAGGATATGCGGGTGCAGCACTTGGCACGACAATACTGCTAGTCACTGGGGCGCTGCTTGATAGGAAGACGTTGCTAGTTGCAAGAGAAGCACTTGGAAGAACCCCACCACTGGAAGCCTGCGAAGACAATCCAGAAGCAATGACCGAGGCACTTGGCAAGATAACATTGCTAGTCGCGACCAGCGACGAAGATTCAGAAGGAAGCTCCAAGGATCCTAAGGCAGACGAACTAACAGTAATTGTAGGTTGAGCTACTATTGTCAAGGTAGATAGAATAGTAGAAGTCTGGCGTAGCGAGCTTGCGCAGGATGATTCACCGTTGGTGCATCTTTCCGAAAGAATAGTTGAGGTCACGTAAGAGGTTGATGGAGCTCCAACATTTTGGCTGTTGATTGATGATGCTGTGGTAGTTTGAGAGTTGTAGATTCCCTCGGCACTTTGGGTGCTGATGACTGACACGGAAATTGATGATGCACTTTGAGCACTTTGACTGTTCACAACCACGGGACCTGACGACTGAGACGCCGTGGGAGAGCTCTGGCTGTTGAAAGATCCTCCAAGAGCCGATGAGAGCTCTGTTGAGCTTCCAGTAGGAGTAGTTGAGGGGATTGAACTTTGGACAATAGCCTGGGAGGCTTGAGATGCCTCGCTTACCGGACAAACGGTGGTAGACGCAACAAGAGTCTCCGTTGTCACAAATGTAGATTTTGCGGAGGCGGGGCAGTTGGTAATACTAGAAGGACAAGCGGTAATGGTGAATGTGCGAGTGGTTAGGACAGTCGAGGTAGTATACTGAACGCCGCTGCTCTGAGGAGAAATACCTTCACCGCTTGAACCATTCTTACCGGTGCTTACCGGCGAGTTTGTAGGGATTGCTTGAGAAGCCCCAGTCGCCTCAGTCACAGGGCAAATCGTGGTTGACAAGACTAGAGTCTCGGTAGTCAAAAATATTGTCTGAGATCGAGCTGGACAATTGCTGACGCTTTGCGGGCAGGCGGTGACTGTGGCTGTTCGCGTGGAGAACACTGTTGATGTTGTATATTCGATTTCGGAGGAAAGGGTACTTTGCATCGAGGGACTACCCTGTGCCGAGAGAGTGCTCTGTATTGGGACGGTACTCTGTGATGAGACGGTGCCGCCAATCGGTTGCGGCGTTGAGGTAGCCTGAACTTCAGTTACCGGGCAGATCGTAGTTGAGACAACTAATGTTTCAGTTGTCAAGAACGTTGTCTGGGATCTAACAGGACAATTGGTGACACTCTCAGGGCAGGCTGTAATAATAGAGGTCCGAGTCGAGAACACTGTAGATGTAGTCAAGCTGATATCTTGTGGGCTACCGCTCGTGGTTGGTTGAGGCAGCTCGGTAACTGGGCAAACAGTAGTAGAAAGGACCAAGGTCTCGGTGGTCAAGAAAGTTGTCTGCGAGGAAGCAGGACAGTTGGTGACGCTTGATGGACAGGCTGTGACTGTGGAAGTACGGGTCGTTAAAATAGTCGATGTTGTCAACTCAGGAGCCGAGGAGCTGCCTGGAATCTGAGATTCTGGAGCCGATGAAGAAGGAGCTTGAGTAGAAACGACATTTGAACTTTGGACTTCAGAGCTAGATACCACAACTGATGAAGGCAGGCTCGAGGAAACAGATGAAATAATCGAAGGGGTAGTGATAATAACGTTCGATGACCCCGCTGCGCTGGAGGAACTCTCAGGAAGAGGCATGGTACCTGGAATTTCGGTAGAAATTGATGGCAAGGAGGTTATTGTTGACGAGGAGGCCGCGGCGGAGCCTGATAAAACCTCAGAGCTCTCGGGCAGAGGTGTAGTCGCTGGAATTTCGGTAGAAATTGATAGCAAGGAGGTGATCGTCGACGAAGAGGCTGCGCTGGAGCCCGATAAGACCTCGGAACTTTCAGGAGGAGGCGTAGTCGCTGGAATTTCAGTGGAAATTGATGGCAAGGAGGTTATCGTCGACGAGGAGGCCGCGGCAGAGCCCTCGGAGCTGAGACTTGATGTTGGGACACTGCTAGAGATGACTGGGATCGACGTTTCCGTTGGAACACTGCTCGAGATCGTTGAAAATGATGTCTGCGGGGCAATAGTGAAGATCTGTGTACTACTAGTACACGAACTAGTCGAATCCATATGGAAGTTGTCGAACTCAAGATAAGTACCAGACGGGGGAGATAAACAAATGGCAGAAATTTCAAGGAGATGTTCGCCGTCCGTAGTGGGAGTGTATGTAGTTGAGAACGTCGTCCAATCCATCCCCGATGTTCCAGATGAGCCAGGCTGACCATTTAAGGAGCCATATGCATCCATATACCAGTAAAGGAAGCATGTAATACGGGCACCTGGGGTAGCAATAACACGCCATTCTGATGAGACACCAAGTTGTTAGCAGTTGCCTCCATAGGCTTGATAATACGGAGCCAAGGTCGAATATGGAAGGGAATCATGAAGATAAAACCTCAGAAAGATCTCTGAAATTGCATATATGATGATAAATGAATAGAAGTGTGTTTACCTAATGACGCAGTGTACGTCCTGCCTGCCTGGAAACCGTCGACATTTTGATAGAACATGACATTACTCGAAGATCCTTTCCTACGGTATCAGTGCATTAGTTTTGTCCCAGGAAATGTATAGAGTGTGCGATTTGCATGGCTCCTTACAAGTAGTTATTGCCATCTGGCGCATCGCCGCTTATGACGGACCCAGAAGTGCCAGAAGCATATCCCCAACCATTAAATCCATCCTCAAACGAGGGATTTTGGATCAAGTTCGGAACGGCAGTGGCGCAGCTAATAGTAATAGACGTGGATAGCACTTCGGAACTGATACCGCTGGTTTGAACGCTGCTTGTAGGAAGGCTAGCGGAGACGCTGGGGAATGACGTCTCAACAGACGATGAACCTGGGGCCGAGCTACCGGGACTGGTTGAGGTAGGTTCTGGTGAGGGCTGGGGCACAGGCAGCTCTGGGGTGGGTTCCGACGAAGGTACTGCCGACGATGCTGATGCGGAAGGTTCTTGAGACGAAGATGAAGCAGCTGCCGACGATGCTGATGCGGAAGATTCTTGAGACGAGGATGAAGCAGTCGCCGATGAGGGTTCGGCAGACAGCGAAGAAGATTGGGACGAAGACGGTGCTGCAGAAAGAGACTCTGGTGAAGAAGGAGACGCAGAAGGCGAAGAACTTGGTAAAGAGGATGTCGTAATAGTAGACTCGTACACCGAAGTGATCTGGGTAGTAATTACTTCTGTCACATATTGCGTCTGACCACCCGTGATAGTTCCCACACAAGGATTTGTAGTATACAAACCGACGGCAGCCCACCCATCGGCAGAAACTGTGTAAGCTGCAGTAGGGGTTGCATAGACGACACATCTTTTGCTCGCGCTGTTTACTGCGAATCCTTGGCATTGAGCGGGAAGTCTAGAACACAGCGTTGCACATCCATCAAAGTCATAGCCTACTGCTAGAACTGACCTGCCAGCCCCGGCGAATGACACATTGTCACAATAGGCCTGCGTGTACACGCTGCCTATTGACCAAACGCTGTTCTGGCATCCGCCGGTAGGAGCAGCAGACCCTACGGAGCAAGTAGTATAAATCGAAGGCGCCATAGTTGTAATGATATTTGTAATTGTACTGTCATATGTCGATGTGACAGTCACCACCGACTGACTGATTCCAGCTGAGGGACATGGTGTCTGCGTTGAGGCAATCGTCACCGGTGTTATTGCCAGTCCTGAATGTATCAAACCAGCGAGGAGAAGTCCTCGGGCCATGGATGGACCCATTGCTGGGGGTTAGAAGGAATGAACGAAAGAGGAAACCAGAAAACAAAAAGGCAAAATTACGACGAGTGCCGCGCGAGAGGACCAAAAGAATGGACTTGAAGAAAGGATCTTCGCTTTTCTGTACATTGCGAGAAAGCGGGAGAACTTCCATGTATAATAGATCCTCGAAGAAAATTCCCCAGGATCCATGTCGATCCGATTCCAGCTGAGTACTTACTTGTTCCGACATTAGCTACAATGCTAGACCCAGGAAGGAAGAAAATCAATAGTATTATGGGGCCTTTTGATTCGCTCAAGGTCCTCCATCGCATCCAGCCGGGTTCACCGATCGTATCTCGCAAAAAAGAAGCTTCACTTTTGTGTGTTGTGCAAAGGATGGGGAAATGTCATGACAATTGACATTTGGATATCTGAGCGTCGGGAAAGAGAAAGAGCGGCTGAGGTCTGTCTCCACCCGTCGCTTCTTTTGGGCAAAACATAGCGAATTAAGATTAACGAACCGAGTCTAGACCGACGGACAATTTCGAGAGCGACCTAAACAACGCTATGATGAACCTACAGAGTAAGGTTGTACTCCGTAGTCAAGTAGGCGATTGGCGAGGAAAGGGTCTTTGCACTTGTACCTGAATGAAAAGACCCCGGTGGCTCGTGCGTATTTTCGCACATGGCGAGGGTCGTCTCCGCATTCAGGGTTCGATCTTCGGAGATTCTAGATTTCCACGTGAGTCAAACGAATACTTCGTAGTACGATGTAACGCCTGGGTTGTTCTCCGTGAGTCGGTGTATTTGTCTCACAGATATCTACATCGTACAGAGTATCCCTCACGTTCCCAAGCAACCTGGTCTCGGGTGTGGCTCTTTTGCTGTCTTTCATGTGATATGCTCGCTCGACCTTTAAGGATTTTCAGAAGCTCGGAACCTTTCTCCATAGCAAAGATGATGTATATTTTCTAGATATATCTGACCTTAGTCGTGGCTGCCTTCTTTAGTTTACTCCGGCCTTGCAGTACAAAACCTAGTACGCTATCACATGATATACACTGGGCAGTATTGGTGTATCGAACATAACCGCGGCGACAAGCTTTACTCACCCCCGGACTTTAAATGTCTCCTCCAAGTTGAGTGTTCCAGGAGAAGCTTTTTCATTGAATTTAGGATATTGTGTTTATGTCGACTTCACGGCAGGAATAGCACGTGATATGCCACTCTTTGACGCTTCCACCATATCACGTGCTGATAGCCGATATCAACCCCGCGTTGTCACTTCCAACAGTTCCTCCAGGTGCTTCCAACATGGCTCTTTCTCCCTCCAATGTCTAAATCGAGTACACACAATCGGAAAGGATTACCTCCCGGATATCCGCCCTACTTCCTTACCATCACTCTAGAATTGATGGCAGAGCACTTCCAGAGCCCGAATTCTGACGTCAAGTAAGCACGCAAGATGACAACGCAAACATTCTTACTTGCACTCAAGGTATTACGGGTATAAATATTATTCCTTCTTTCTTGCAAGTATCGTGCTACCTAAAGGAAGGTCCTCTTATTGTTGCTCTTTACATTACTATTGTCACCTTATTCACTGCTTATCACAATCATCCAACCCTACCATACCTACATGCCTATATACTTACCACCGCCCAGCATGTCCAAACCTGCACCCAACCTACACATACCCCCCTCCCCCTCCACCGTGCGAGTGCAAATAATCAACACCACCACCCAGCTCACCGCGATCCCCTTCGGACTTTTCGTCCAACCCAAAATTCCCACGCACACGCACCTGACATGCCCCTCCTACTCCTTCCTCATCACCCACCCCACGTCTCCTCAAAAATCCGTTCTCTTCGATCTCGGCGTGCGCCCCGATTGGCAAAACCTCCCTCCTAGCATCGTTGACCCCATGAAAGCCAACAACTGGGGCATCTCTGCCGAAAAAGATGTGCCGACCATCCTCTCCGAGCAGGACATCCCGCTCTCCTCCATCAGCGCCGTCATCTGGTCGCACCATCATTTCGACCATACTGGGAACCCCGCGCTGTTCCCACCCAGCACGGCGCTAGTTGTCGGTCCTGGCTTCAAGTCCGCTTATCTGCCAGGCTACCCCGCGAACCAGAAATCCCCCATTCTCGAATCCGACTATGCGGGCCGCGAGCTGCGGGAGATTGAGTTCGACCAGCAGCTGAAGATCGGCCGCTTCAACGCACATGATTATTTTGGGGATGGTTCCTTTTATTTGCTGGATGCGCCGGGCCATACAGTGGGGCATTTGTGTGCGTTGGCGAGGATATCTACCGCTGAGGAGGCGGGTGGAAAGGGGAATGGGGATCGATACATATTCATGAGCGGCGACGCATGCCACCACGGGGGACAATTTCGGCCCTCTCCCTACCACCCACTGCCCGAAGAAATCACGCCCAATCCTCTACACCCTAACCACCCTCACCCATGTCCGGGTGCGGTATTCGAGAAGCTGCTCCGCGACGGCGATCGAACGCGGCCGTTCTACGAGGTGGCGAAACCAGAAAACGGGAGTGTTGCCAACGATGCGGCAGAGGCGCAGGAGACAATTGAGAAGATGATAGAGGTGGATGCTAGCGATGAGGTGTTGGTTATTATGGCGCATGACGATACGTTGTTGGAGATTGTGGATTTCTTTCCAAAGGAGGTGGATGCCGGGAAGATTGAGGAGTGGGGCGAGAAGGGGAGATGGTTGTTTTTGAAGGATTTCGTAGGTGCTTTGGATAAGGGGAAAGAGTGAGGAGTGGTGGTGTATGGGAGGGGAGGGGTCAGCAAAGATGACGGATGATGTCTGTTGTGCTTGGTAGTGACTAGCTCATTTCAAAGACCTTGTGAAGCAAAGAGAAATGATAGTCTGATGATATGCAACTTTTGATTCAAGTGAGAAGTGCATCATACCAAGGTAGGCCCCAAACAAGACTTGCGATGGCCTAACATGCTAGGGGAAGTTCCTGAGAGCTGCACTCCGCCATAGCCTTCCACTCCCTCTGGGAACAGCACTGTTCCGTAAGCCATACTTCCCAAGCACTTTCTTCAGATCGAGCTTCTTGTCTACATGCACAAGTGTGAGATCTCAACGAAACTGGGCCTGACTTGCAAATCCTTCCGGACATCTCGTGAATTTGGTGGTCACGACTCACCGCAATGCAGAATGGCACTGGCGGCTTGTCAATCAACGGTACAGAACTCACAACTTCAACCACAGCATGCTAGAGACTAGTTCTGCATGGTCTCACTTTCTTCACGCTTTTGCTTTGGAAATTGAAGAATTATGGTTCTACGATTTTCACGGAATGGGGAAGTCTGCAAAGTCTGTCTGAAAACCCTGGGTTTGTGGCGATGGGTTGAGAATGCGATGCAGGGTCTAGTGTTTTAAAAATAAATCAGAATTAATGGGCATTACTTCACGGTTGAAACAGAAGAGCTGAATTAAGCATCATGAATTGGAAAAAGCTTGGTACTATATACAGGTGTGATATTATCATGGCTCTCATTGAGGAAGCGGTTATCATGGCTCCTCATGGAGGTAGCGGCTTTTATAGCTCCTCATATAGGTAGCGGTTTCCATAGCTCCTCATGGAGGTAGCGGCTTTCATGGCTCTTCATCGAGGAAGCGGTGATCATACCGGCTGAAATATGCCGACAGAAAAAGTCATAAGAGTAATCGGTGCGAAACTTGGAAAACAAACACTCCATCATCGAACAAGGACCGAAACTTCAAAGAGACCTAGTTCAGAGCCAAAGTATTGTTGTTCCCCGCATCTGCCTGGCGCTCCCATCCAACTTAACAGATTGTCACAACGTGTCCCAGCCAGTCGCCGTGCCTAAGCGTGAACAGAATGCGCGGTACGTTCAGTTGTGACCATCGACCGATTGGGCTTTGCTTCTTTGGCTGGTCTTTCCACCTTCGAAACTGCTGATTGTTGGCTTCTAAGACCGGCTGACTATCCAGGATAGGTTGATTGTCCAGGATGGACTGAGCCTTAAGGAAGAGCTGAATTTTCAAAATAGGTTGACGCTCAAGGCTGGGTTAAGTGCGTAAGACGGGTGGAACGCCTAGCGAAGTTTGAATATTGTGAGTGGGCTGAATGTTTATAATTTGTTGAACGGTTGTGATGGGTTGAATGCCACAGAATGTGCATGATGGGTTGGGTGCTCAGGATGGCTTGAATGTCTAGAACCGGTTGAGTCTCAAGGACGAGTCGGGTCTCGACAATGACTCTTCTCGGCTCTAGATACACCTCGCCAGTGGTGGCTTTCGGACACGCATCAGACTTAGAAGGTTAATTTAATCACAGAAATTAATGAACGCGCTGATCGCTTACATTGACGGTAGTCCACCTCGTTGGCCACCCCACATTGAGCACACATTCTCTCCTGCGCAGCTCTTTTCCCCCATATCCAATCTTGGTGTGTGCAGTTGTCTTGAAGGTTCTAAATTGCTCCGTGATGTATTTATGATATCTTTTGTCTGGTTCTGAAATGCTGTTAGTGGATGGCATGATCTTGGAGGTCTAGTTTAATCACCGAATATTCATCGTTAATCTCCTCATTTAACAGATCTGACACTCCAGGCATTTCGAATCGGTGTTCAAGAGTCTTGCCGGATTCTCTAAAGGCTTCGTGATAGGCCGGCGAACTCATCTTGAAGATCTCATATTCGTAGAATTAACAGATAAATTTTGCTCCAAGGTACGAGCAAAAAGGTAGATGAGAAGAAGAGAAACGATTGAAAGGTTGAAATGCAGAAATCAACGCAGTCATCATGGAAAAGGATTGAAGTGAGGGAAAGAAATTTGAAAAGATCGTGGTGTGGTCAGGAAAAGGCGCCAAAGTCGAAGTAAGTTGTCGCTGTTACCTAGGCCAACAAGGTTGAGATACAACAAAATTATTTAGGAAAGTTTGGTTGTTGAGTGCGAGGTCGCCACTAAACGAGCCCTGACTTGGGAGATGGATATTCAAAATATCCATATTAGACGAGACAGTGAATGGGAGAAATGATAGGTAACAATTGGCTACCTAATTTCTAAGTCGATTCACTTTTTTGCTCACCTTAAACCTATCAAACTCAACCATAGAATTCTCAGATTTACCGCTGTCAAAAAGTCTTTCTTCAAACCAATCTCCTATGGCTGAAAGAGAGCGAGATACAATGGCAAATAAGGCCGGGAAGCTAATGAAGGCGTTGGCAATGACTCGGCATGGCAGACCAAAGCGTGTGACGATTATGATGTTTCTGGACCCAATCTTGCTTTGCAGAAAGAACTGCTATGCAATCTCCCAGCAAAGTAAGTGATGGATCACCTGCGGGAGTCACTTACTAACCGTATAGACTTCTCTCTTAGAACGCCCACGTTTCTCAAAGCAACAATGAAGATGTTGGCAAGATTTTCTCCGAACCAAATTTCTATTCATGCCTGCTGCATGCGGTGTGGATTCTGTTGCTACCGCCGGGAGTGATATTTTTCATAGAATCTAAGAATTCCGGGGAAAAGAAATAAAACTGGTTGACCGAAGGGAGAAAGATCGAAGATTATATGGACAGGACTTCGGTCAGGACGATTTTCATCTTCGTGCACAGGAAGAATGAAGTTGAGTATGTTCGTCTGCTCTTCATATTTGCCGCCGAATGGATGGAACCTTAGTGGCAACAAGCTCCCCGCGGAGTATAAACCTAACGACCCGAACATCTTCATTCCCTAACCTGGAGCCCTCATCGGAGCACAGCATAGAGGCCGGGACTTCTCAGAGATGGAATAACGGTCGAGGTAGAACAGGGCGATGTCCGAGTACTTTATGAACATTTGCCAAGAAGATTGTCGATTCTGCACCAGACTCTTTATTCACGCAGACAAGCTTTCAATCTCCGAACGGGCGCTACAGTAAGTTAAGTAATACCCATGCAGCTTGAATAATTTCTACCCTATCCATCAGCAGGGTTAGGCAACACCACCACTCCTAGCGACGAGACTAGCAGAAAGTTCGCGGTTTCTAAGGGGAATCAGCCAGCCAGAGATTCAGAGCCGAATCAGTCGATCGACACAACTGGACGTACTGTACTGCGCATGGTAGTGACAATGGTATTGAACATGAAGATGAGGCACTGCGACATGCCGAGGCACATTTTGTTAAGCAGGTGGAGGATGTGAGGCGCCGGTGATGTGCACGTAACAGCAAGACTCTGGCTCTAAATTAGGTGTCAGTTAAGTTTGGGTTTTGATGATTGTCAGTTATAATGTCTTTGCTTTCCAAGTCTCACAAGATTTTCTCTCGTGATCTCTGCCGTCGGTATATATTAACTGTGACGATTATGTTCCCTGAGTCCTGGTGAAAGGGCAAGATATTTGTTCCAACTAACCTTAGCCATTATCAACTAGAGAGCTAACTACAGGAGACACAGCTGGGCCTTACATAGACCGAAGTCCTGAGCGTAGTACTAAGCAGTCACGCGTAGCCCATTGAGTGTTGGCAGTTGATATGCACATGTGGTGCGATTCGCGGGATAAAATGGCCTAATCGTCACATTGCGAGATATGTTTTCTTAGGTACTTTCTTCTACTGCTACCCCGATCTCACCGCAATTCAATTGATAATTGGACTTAGGGAGACGGATTGTACGCCTTGTAGACTTGCACTGCCCCCTCAATACTTTGGATAAGACCGAAAAAGAGAGTAATACCGATGGCAACCCAAAGTGCGTACCATTGACTCCCTTCTCGCCTATCATTCCACAACTGAGAGACCGTTTGAGGCTGGCATTCGTCGAATGCTCCCTTCAGTATAACGAGCCGGTCATGCCAAAACTTGTACTTCTCGATCTGACGATAATCGTCTCGGAGACGACCACAGTCTAGCACTCCAAGGTCTAGTTCTTCTGGGCGGTCTTGCTTGTAGTACCATTTCTCGGTGTCCTTGTCACCTTGTGGGAAGAGGAGAGCTAAGGTCTGAAGCGTTTCCTCAATGAGACCGTCGGGGAACATGGCGTTTCTGGAATACACGGTCAGTTTTTCGGGGTCTAGTGTATCCACAGTGATGAGGCTTACTTCTGTTGGCATCGTAAGAATGAAGCGTGATGAAATATAGACACAGTTTTATTTTCAGATCTCAGACGAAGATGGTCGACCAAGTTTGTAGTCAATTCAACACGAAATCCAGTGACGCGATTCAGATTGCGTGCTGTGAACGGCGTGCTCAATTTTATACCGTCGTGGTTCAAAGAAATCTTGTCAGAAAAAATGTCTCTAACGAATTCTTGCAGCGAGCCATCAACCCAGATGAGGCGCCTACGGCCAGAAAACGCATTGCGAAGCTCTCCGATATCTAGCATTAAGATGAGCCGTACAGCAAGGTCGATTAATGCGTCACACATGTCATCCGAGTCTGTCTCCAACGGATTTTCGCCGTGATGATGTAAAGCCAGGTGTTGCTTAAGGTCCTGTCGAGGACTACCATTTTGCAAGTGTGAGGCAATATCAAGAATGTGTTCATGGGTTTTGGCGTACGTTTGTCGACCTTGAGCGTAGAGCGCGATTCTGCATTGCTCTGTGTAGTATTCAAAGTATGGAGTCAGAGGCTCATACTTTGCTACGTCCCAGAGGCACTTAACAATTCGTTCTTGCGTGTCTGCAGAAATAGGGTACTCCAGTAAAGACCCCGTTAATTCCATGATCGATGCCCGTCATCAAATCTGCACGAAAAAAGCAGTCTCAGCGGCTCTCAAGCTTACTTATCTTCAATGGTCAGGAGTCTGACGCCGTGGAAGCGACTCTACTAAGGTAGGTCCTCGCCAGTAGCCTGATCAAGAAAGCTCTAGATACCGATAATTTTGCGGTGTGTCTCGCTCTAGTTCTGCATGCATTAAGTGTAACGGGAGTTCAGTTATCCGCTTCAAATGTGTGGCTGTCAATCATCGTCGCTTGCATCGCCTTGCATGGAGGCTGAGCTTATGAAGTTATGTGGAGGCTATGCATCCAACGAAATGTAACGATAGCACCGCACGGTTCTATCGTCTTCTTCTTTCTCTTTCCCCGCAGAACGCACATGGATCGTATTGTCGCTTTATTACCTTGATATATGACACCTAAGGTTCTTGGATTGAATGGTCCCGTCTGGCCTTAGTCCTCACCAGCCGTGCTTTCATCTGGCAGGAAGGAAATTTCAACTGATACCCCAGTAATTGCCACTACTGCCGTACCATACTCCCCACCATTTCAGAGATCTTCAAAATCGCTAACCGCCCCATACAAATTCCTCTTGACACTACCTCTACTCGTTCCAGGCCATTGCCAGGGTCTACTTCATATATCACTCGGCATCGACTTGGCCTCATAGTTGCCAACGTAGCGAGCCAGAATGGTGGTAATGGCACTCAGCCTTCCAGTCGCAGCCGCCGCCACCGACGGTGAAATCTCAGATGAAGTAGGCACCGTTGCTAGGAACGAAGCTCTGAATTCTCTCCGTCATCTCGGACGAAAGTTTTCCTTCTTTCCAAAGCCCAAATCCAAGTGGCCAGATTCGGAGCAATCAGTGGGCAGGTTCTGCGGAATGCAAAAAAGATATAGTTATTGGGAAGCTAAAGGGAAAGCTCAAGAAGCTTTCAACGTGTTGAGTCCGAAAATAGCAGACCTTTTGGAACGCTCTTGCGGACCAGTTCCGTCATCAAGCCAAATAATCTATGATATCTTCATGGTTGGAGAGACGCCACACACAGCAATACCGCATATCATGTTTTCCTGCCGAAAGTCTGAACCAAGAAAGGCGGCGATGGAGACGTTGAAGAAGAGCGGACTGCTCAGCAACTATTCTGGCATTAAAACCGGGCATTGGCAGTTTCCACCACATATCATGGACCCTCAGCCCTTAGCATCCGAAGAAGATTTCGATATGGACACTGAAGTAGTTGACTCGAAAGTGCTCTTGGTTCCTTCATATGAATCTTTTTCAACCACATTACCAACGCTGTTGTCCACAACTATCTCAGCAACACGACTTTATAAATTCGACACTCCGGGATCCCCTAATGCTTCGCTTAAGGCAACAGTTGGCAGTCTTGTCCGCTTCGCGGGAAAACCATTTTATTTTAGTGTTTCACATGCATTCTCTGAAGATGCCGACAAAGACCCTGAATCGGTGTTCGACAATGCGGATGATGAGGACGATTCAGCTTTTGAATTTGGTGGTTTCGACGACGGGGAAGATGCAATTGACGAAGAGATGGACATCACAGGTAGCGGCAGTATGGATGAAGAGGTGAATATCACAGGTAGCGGCAGTATGACTTCGGAGTCTAGTGGTTTCCCGGACGATTTTAACGAAGATTTCAAAGAAAGCCCAGGAAGTTCAGACCGCGCTGCCTCAAAAGACACTGCAAAGCTACTATCAGAAATGGCAGAATCTTGGAGCAAGGAGAGCCTCAAACATAAAGTACAAGCACCTTTCCAGAGTCAGCTCAAAATCGGAGAAACCGAGAACTCTGATATGAACTATGCTGCTGTTTACTTGTTGTCGACTAATTTGGATTATGCTTTGATTGAACTTGACAGAGAGCATAACCTCACACCAGCATCGGAGCAGCTTCCTAACATTTCATTGGAAAACGCACGGAAGATTCCCTCTGGAGAGACGGATATAATGACTGTAACTGGGTCAAGCGGTCTGTTATTTGGAGTTCTATCTGGCAGGCCGTCATATGTTCGCCTCATTTCTGCTACAACATTCCAAGAGGCCTTTACAGTCACAATTAAGGGACCACTCATGCCTGGTGATTCTGGTTCTATCGTCTTGAATTCAAAGACCGGAGAAGTGTATGGCCACATGATCGTGGGTAGCACTGCTTCTAGAATCGCCTATATTATACCAGCGATCAATGTCCTTAAGGATTTGAAGCTCCGCGAAGAACATACCCAGGAGACATCAGAAGTTGAAGCGCCAACTTTCCAGATAGAACATAACGACGAGGAGACTGCTCCCAGGGAGAGCGAGTTCCCACCAGACTCAAAGACTCTTCCAGCAGTAACCGCACCCGTTGTCTACCAAGCCGAAAAATCCAAGATGGATACCGAAGACGATAGTTCTGACGTCCAAGTACTAGAGACAACGAATTTCGAGTATAAACCAATCAGCCTCAAGGGGCCTGGCTTTCGCCTTCTCCGACTACTCAAAGGCAATAATGGTCCTATTCAATGTCAGCTTTTTGAGTCGGAGCTCTCCATACCAGAACACACCACTGCCTCCCCAGAACAGATCTATAGCTATGAGGCTTTATCTTACACATGGGCAAACGCATCTAGATCATGTAATATAATCGTTAATGGGAGCAACATGACAGTAACGATGAATACATATCTTGCACTTCAAAGCCTCCGTTACGAAGAAGAAGATCGGGTCCTTTGGATTGACACCATTTGTATCAATCAGAATGATAAAGAAGAAGAAAGCCAGCAAATTCAGCAGTTAGGATCTATTTACAGCAGGGCTGAACGAGTAATCATCTGGCTAGGCGAATATACTTATGATACGGACTTTGTTATGCATCATATGAAGCACCTAGAGAATAGAGGTTTTAAAGACATCTCTAATTGCCAGGAAATTTTAGACAAGCAGTGGGCTAATACTGGGTCACTGGTAGTACGCGATTTGACGCTTAAGCAAAGAGACGTTTTTGTTGAAAGCCTAAACTCACTCCTTCATCGAAGTTGGTTTGAAAGAGTCTGGATTATACAAGAAATCGCCAATGCTCAAGTTGCTGAAACCCCCGACGGAGGTAAATCTGTTTCAGCAGAATTCCACAACAGCGAAGCGACTGACCCTGGAGATAAAATTCATGTCGTACTAGGTGTATCTTCAATTGCATACGACGCCAGTCTCAGAGCAGACTATAAGGGGACTCTTGAAGATATTACTTTCGTTACTAATTTATTATTAATTAATCTTAACGAGTTAGCCCCTCCTATCCGCCGTTTCTTCGAATCGACACTGCTAGGGTTCTTACAAGATTTGGTTGTACTTCCCAATAAAGCGAATAAGTACGTACAAAATACTTCGTCTAGGCCAGTTTTAGAGCCATGGCTTAAGATAGGCAACGCGGAGGTAAATTCAAGAGACTATGATAGTGAAATGCTGCTATTATGGGCTGCACAGAGTGGGCACGAGGCGGTAGTAAAGCTACTGCTCGAGAGAGGTGCTCACCTTGAGACTATGGATAAGTCGAATCGGACGCCGCTATCATTGGCTGCAAGAAACGGGTACGAGGCGGTAGTAAAGCTGCTGCTCGAGAGAGGTGCTCACCTTGAGACTATGGATGAGTGGAATCAGACGCCGCTATTATTGGCTGCACAACATGGGCACGAGGCAGTAGTAAAGCTGCTGCTCGATAGAGGTGCTGATATTGAATTTAAGGGTGGATGGAATGGAACGCCGTTGTTACAGGCTGCAACGAACGGGCACGAGGCGGTAGTGAAGCTGCTGCTCGAGAGAGGTGCTTACATTGAGACTATGGATAAGTCGAATCGGACGCCGCTATCATTGGCTGCAGAACATGGGCACGAGGCGGTAGTAAAGCTGCTGCTCGAGAGAGATACTTACCTTGAGACTATGAATAAGTGGAATCAGACGCCGCTATTATTGGCTGTACAACATGGGCACGAGGCGGTAGTAAAGCTGCTGCTCGATAGGGGTGCTGATATTGAATCTAATAGTGGATGGAATGGAACGCCGTTGTTACAGGCTGCAACGAACGGGCATAAGGCGGTAGTAAAGCTGCTGCTCGATAGAGGTGCTGATATTGAATTTAAGGGTGGATGGAATGGAATACCGTTGTCACAGGCTGCAAAGAACGGGCATGAGGCGGTAGTGAGGTTACTGGTTGAGGGAGGTACTGATATCGAAGCTAAGGATAGATTGGGTTATACGCCGCTATCATTGGCTGCAAAGTATGGGCACGAGGCGGTAGTAAAGCTGCTGCTGGAGAGAGGCGCTCACCTCGAGACCAAGGATAAACTTTATGATCGGACACCGCTACTATGGGCTGCAGAGTGTGGGCATGAGGCGGTAGTGAGGTTACTAGTTGAGGGAGGTGCTGATATCGGAGCTAAGGATAAACGGGATTATACACCGCTACTATGGGCTACAGAGATTGGGCATAAGGCAGTAGTGAAGCTACTGCTTGAGGCAAGGGATGATGGTGTAGTAGGGAGATGAGAGCTTGGATATGATGTCTTCCTTCCCAGAATCGGATAGCAAGGATACCGATTCCCTGTTATCATCGTGGTGAATAACAAATATAGCAAGCTTCTTTTAGATTGATTCCGAACATGCAAATGTATGTGTATATATACTCCCTCAGTATTCCAATCTCCAACCCAAGTCCCATCCACCTATCCCAATCCCACTCCCAATATTATGCACACCCCATACTTTTCCACCCTCACAATCAACCTATTCACATCCCCCTTCCCCCTCCCCCCTCTACCCCTCACAACAAGCCACCGCCACCGCCGCCCCCAACAACGAGCTCTCCTCCGCATACATCAATTCCACCCTGCCCATCTCCCCCCCACTCGCACTCACCAATCCATCCAAAAACCCCTGCATACCACTTCGAAACCCCGGATAGTTCTCCAGCACAGACCCATTATACGCCACCACCGTATGCACCGAGTCCGCGGGCGCGATACCTTCTGCTTCGTTGCGCATGCTCCAGAGAGAATGCACACCTGCGGCGAGGAGGGCGCTGGCGCGTTGGGTGACGAGGGAGGCGATGAGGCGGAGGGAGCGAATGTCTGAGGGAGTGGGGGTGTGCGGGGAGGGGTGCGTGGTGGAGAAGATTTGGATGGCGTGGGAGAGGGAGGGGGAGGGGTCGCTGGGGGGTTGTTAGTTTGGGTTGTTATATGGAATTGATTGAGGGACAAAAATAAGAGGAAAAAAGAGAAGGAAATAAACTCACGTCTCAATCCTAGACAACGTCTCCGTCTCCAACGAAAACTGCTCCCTAAGACTCAGCGGAACCACCCCCCCAAACAACCCCGCCGTCTGAATCCCATCCACCAACACCATCCTCACAATCTCCCCGAGATACCCCCCACCCGTAAGATGTTCAAACGGTTGAAAATCCGGTGCCGGATGTGTAGCTTTGATCTTCTGATCCCATTTCGTACACGGCAGGATCTTACCCCCAAACATCGACAGCTCGGTATTAACAATCACATGTTTAGCGCGCTCATGCCACGACGAAGGACGAATGCCAAACTTCTCCGACGAAATGAGATGGACAGGTAAATGAGCAGCGGCGTTCATACCGGTTCCTAAAATGAGCGCGAAGCGAGTGGTGGGGTCGATATATGCTTTTGAAAGTAACGTTGCGGAAGAATCGTTCACGATGGCGTTGAGTTGGATATTGAGACCTTTTCTTGAGCAACATTCCTGGATAATGTCGCCGAGATCTTTCCCCAGCAGTCCATGAGCTGCGAGAAACCCCTTTCCCATTCCCATTAGTAATCCGCTTCGAAGGGACTTTTGACTGGGGGATGGTCAGCTGATTCAGGTCGAGATAATTAACAGGTACGCACTCGATAGGAAAGGACCAAGATAGGCCCATGGACAATGGTGGTTTGGACATATCATGTCCTTCTGCTTGTTCTGAAAGTGTTTCCTCAATCCTATCTGCCATCCATTCGAAAAATGCCATCCCTTTAAGACATCTCTCTGCATTTCCAATTTTAAAAGATTTCGACCTCAAAATCTGCGTCTCACCTCCTCCAGATTTGGATCCCGCCAATCGTATTAATGCCACTCGAAATGTCGAACCGCCAACATCCAACGCCAAATAGGTCCCGCATTCATCTCCATGGGGTAATTGATGATTGTATGAAGGGAGCATACATAGCGGATTATCCCGCAAGCACTTTTCGAATTCCTTCTTCAATCCATCCGACAGTGCTAGGAGAGTAGCTTCATCTGTAGCTTCTTTAAAAGAAGCTTCGACATCTTTGAGAAATTTCGCAATCTTTTTCGCGGAAGGGTCGTCGACTTCCAAGTTGTGCTCTTTGCTGAGCGACGAGGGTGGTGGAATCCAAAACTTGATGAGGATTTCAATGACGGATTTGGTCTTGAGAAGTGAGCGAAGTAAAGCGGCATAGAAAGCCCGTCGTATCTGAATCATGGCAGCGATGAACAGCTGCATGTTATGGAGTGTTGATACATATAGGAAATCCCTCCGAGAAGAGGGCGCTAAGGGGCGGATTTGCGGTGCTAGGATGAGGGTGATATTGGCCCGCTTTCCCCATAACCCAACATCAACACGAATATAAGGTAAGATTGAGGGTCAATTTGTAAAAGAAAAGCCAATTTTATTTGGGTTTTTTGTATGTAATAGCTGTAATGGGGAAGGTGTGAAGGGGTTAAGGGATGAAGGTGTAAAGGTGTTGGTGGTACAGAAACGTAGATTTGCGGTGGGTAAATGGTATGAGGTGACTGGTGTGTGGTAGGATTTGACCTCTCGTGCTCGTAAAGAATATGTGGGTAATAACGAATTGGGCCGATGTGTAGGGAGTAGTAACAACGAACCGGTCCAGAAGAGCCGTACGAGGTGCCAGATGTTGCTTCAGTCTTCTCAGGTAGCAGTGTCGCTATACAAGAATGAAGTATGGAATGGGATGCTGGCAATTACGCCATCATGGAAGGGATGGCAAATGGGGCTGGACTAATCCAACGATTGGTCCCAAGGATGGATGGAGGATGACAAAGAAAGTAGAGTTTCAGGATGACCATGAAAAGCAAAGAATACGGGTGTTGGCTAGTAACATTCACATTGTATTCCATCGATGCTTGGTATGCTCAAAGGATCCGGTGAGTAGTTTGCGCAATGCAGTTGTGTAGAGCAGAGCAGAGCAGGGCAGCAAGCAGTGACCAAGTCGATTGTTTTTGTCAAGAAGCGCTTGATTGAGCGGCAGATCCCTGCCCACATAGTACAATACATGATAGGTGATGTCCCGTTTCCCCTGCATGACTGGATAATTGGCTGTTGCCGCAAATCTTCCCTCGTACCTCTCGTCCCTATGTCGGCAAGTTGTTTGTCTCAGACTCTAAGGTTATCGTATTTGACTCAGAGATCCACAAACCACGATATGCTGTCTCTAGCTAAATAAAGCAAATGAGCGTGCTGGTCGCGGCGAAATGATAGGTAGGGTGTTCGTGTCGGGTAACCAGCAAAGAAGGTCGTTGAAGGCAACGTTACAATTGCGGACGTTTTTCTGGAGTGGAGTGGTGGAGTGGTGGAGTGGTGGTGTTACATGAATTTGCTGGTGTGGAGCATGATCAGGATCCGTCGCCGTAATAAGTGGGGACGAGCAGCAGAAACAGCTAAGCGACGAACCTCGGAATGAACAATCGATAACGATAAGAAGATTTCTGTGAGCTTATCTAATCTAATCGAGCGGAGCGCCAGAAGTCCGCGTGCTGCGCTAACCTTTATAGGCAACGGCTGTCAGTGTCACTTCGCCTAAGTTTCCCCGGATATGCGATATGACTTGCGTGAAGACGTCGAGATGTTCAAACCATACTACACTGTAGTTCACAAACGTTAACGTCCTTCCAACAAGTGACGTAAAGTGATATCCCACTGTATCGTACTGTAGTGTATTGCACTATTGTCCATACATGAAATTCATGATGGTCATTCGCACCACGATGGCTCATTCAAAGTATAATCGGTTCACTAATTGCTTGCAACGATGCCCTGGGACGACACCAATCACCGGGATCTCCTGTGAGCTCCGTAAGCAAATTCACTATCTGGGCTGTTGGCCTCTACCACCCTTTCGAGATCCTATCAGTCAAGGCACGGGTGACGTTTCATACGATACACCACGATGGACGGACGAGTAATGGAGACTGGAGGTCACGATACTGCGTCTGTCCAATGGGATATGTTACCAACGGACATGCTCAGAAGGTTTGATACTGCTGGCCCGATATTTTCACAGTGAAGCAAGGTGCTTGACTCTTTCTTACTATCTGTTGTGTCATTTCGCTTTGATACGGCTGTCAAGCTTGTGATAGACTGATAGTAAATAGCTCATTTCTTTATTCTATTCACTTCTTTGCTACAGCAGTACCTCTGGAACTTATACCCAAACCTGCTTGAATTCTTTCTTACCACAACTTTCTTCTACTTATCCACCAAAATCTCCTTGAACCTCCAACACACAAAGAAAGCCATTCAGAGAATTCTTCTACTACCATCAACATGAGGCTCATCATCAGAGACAGTCCTACCCAAGCTTCGGCTTATATTGCGCAATACATCATCGGTAAGGCATACTACCCCTCCATTTCTCCGCCGGTAACACCCTCTGCAGATGCATATTAACGTTCTTCACCTCTCAGATCGAATCAAGGCATTCGCACCCACCCCCGAACATCCTTTCGTTCTTGGACTTCCCACCGGTTCCTCTCCCGTAGGCATTTACAAAATCCTCGTCGAGAAATACAAAGCTGGCGAAATCTCCTTCGAAAATGTCGTCACCTTCAACATGGTATGTTAAGCTTCTTTGCATACATCAATGCGCCTCATTGCGCCCCGTCTGTACGAGCGTTGCACTGACTCAGCTCGCTTCACAGGATGAATACATCGGTATTCCACGCAACCACCCAGAAAGTTACCACACATTTATGTACAAACACTTCTTCTCCCACGTCAATGTCCACCCCTCCAATGTACACATCCTGAACGGCAATGCCGAGAACCTAGAAGCCGAATGTGTGCAATACGAAGAAGCGATCAAGGCCGCAGGAGGCATTGATTTGTTCCTTGGCGGAATTGGCCCCGACGGACATATTGCGTTCAACGAGCCTGGATCTTCTCTTGCGTCTCGTACCAGAGTCAAGACTTTGGCTTATGATACCATTATTGCCAATTCTCGCTTCTTTGGCAACGATTTGGAGAAAGTTCCGAAGATGGCTTTGACTGTGGGTGTCCAAACTGTTTTGGAGGCGAGGGAGGTGGTTATTATTATTACTGGGGCTCATAAATCTTTGGCGTTGAAGAAGTGTATTGAAGAGGGTGTTAATCATATGTGGACTCTTTCGAGTTTGCAACTTCATCCTCATCCTATGATTGTAGTTGATGAGGATGCGACGCTTGAGTTGCAGGTCAAGACCGTTAAGGTGTGTCTTTTCTTTTCTTTTGCCCTTCATTTTCCCCACTGACCTTTCCCCTTCCCCTCACCCTGCTCTCCCCCATGCCTCCCTCCCCTTCCCTCTTCTCTCCATCTTCTCCCTCACCCCCACCAACCTAACCAAAACCCAGTATTTCAAATCCATCGAACAAGTCGCCGCCTCCCAAGGTTTCGAGCAGATCCTCCCCTCCGCTGCACGCACCGGCCCCAAGCGCTCCGCCCCCATCCCGCCCATGCCCGAGAGCCTCAAGAAAGAAGAACCAACCATCCAGGCCCCGCAGCCGCTCACCAGCACCCTGTTGGCGGCGCCCGCGACGGAGTATCCGATTCGGAGGAGCATTACCCCCGAACTGGTGCCTGATCGCATGGCGAGTCGGATTATTAGTGCTTAGGGAAATGGGTAGGGGGAGAGAAGAGCGGTGGAGAGAGAAAAAATTTGGGAGGGTTGAGGGAGAAAGGGCGGGAAGAAGATGGTAGGGAAGGAAGAGACACAAAAATTGTAAAAATGAAAGCCGGGAATTTGATCACTTGATTTGACAGAGGATGGAAGATGATATTTGGCGATGTATTCTTCTTCACTTCAGATCAGTGGGCGTTTTGGGGATTGGTATGTACTTTGGAGCTGATACAGATTGACGATGGACGATTGGACCGAAGATAAATTGAGAAATCTCGACTTACATAGCAGGAAGGAATTTAAGTAGAAGAGCAAATCAATAAGTAAATTATGAGAAGATCTTTCTCGATGATGGATGAATGGATTGGGTAGATAGAAGAATAAACTAGAATTAAATAAAATATACGAAGATTAAAATATAATTTAGTTTCTTGTTCGTTCGTATCGCTTTTGATTAAGTCAGTTTAAGGTTAGCTGAGGTTGTATTTAAGTCGGCATTCGAGTATGACAAGATACTCCTGCGCAAAAAGATACTCTTATACGAAAAGATACTCCTGCACGAAAACATACGAAAACGAAGAGATATAGAAACAGTTTAACTTAATTAATCTAGATTTTATATTTCTTAAATATATCTACATTTATTTCTTCCTTTCTAACTTCTTGATATCTAACAGATTCTACCATTTTCATAATTCTGGTGGGTCGGGCTTATCTATCTAGATACAATTTGTAAATTTCCCTTTTTCGTTTTCCCTTCATATTTCGTATCGTACTTAACTTGTACCACTCATTTCCTGCCCACAGCCGGTATTTCCTCCTGCAAAAAAGCCCCTATCCAGAAATTTATCCCTCGGTTCAAATTGGCGCATCTCCGTCTCCCATTCCTCCACTCCCTCAAATAAAGTCATCTCCCTACTCAACAACCATACCACCCTTCATCCCACCCAACCTCCCCTCCTCAACCTCCCTATCAAAAACCTTAACCCCAAACTTCCACACCTGCTCCACTACCACCCTCCTCCCCCCTTCCTCCGTCCACTCCTCCCCCAGCACACACAAATCCGCATCCGCCCCTCCCTCTAACCCCCCTTTCCGCCCCCACACCCCCAACATCCGCGCCGGCGTCTCCGTCACAGCTTTCAATCCCTGCGCTAGCGTGCACCCCGTCCAGTCCACGAAATTATTCACACACTCCACCAGCGTGATGCTGCTGCCTGCGATCTTGCCATCGCTTTCGAGCGTTAGTTCGTTGCCGCGTTTGTGGATGAAGGAGGATTTATATGGATACCGGCCGGAGGGGAGACCAAGGAGGTGCATGGCGTCGGTGACGAGGATTAGGCCCGAGGGGTGCGCGTTGTAGGCTAGGGTGCAGGTGCTGGGGTGGAGGTGGATGCCGTCGGCGATGAGGCCGAAGTAGGGGCGTTTGGGGAGGCGGGGGGTGCTGAGGGAAGGGGAGGAGGGGGGGGATGGGGGGAGGGATTTGGAGTTAGGGGAGACACCGAGGAGGCCAAAGATTCCGGGGTTGCGGTGATGGAGAGGGCGCATGGCGTTGAAGAGGTGGGTTATCATGGTTGCGCCGGCGGTGATGGCGGAGGTGGCTTCTTCGTAGGTGGATTCCGTGTGCCCGATGCTGAAGATTATGTTGTGGGGTGGGGAGGTGAGGGGGGTGATGAGGGAGGTCATGTAGGGGAGTTCGGGGGCGGCGGTCATGAGGCGGATGTTTCCTTGGAGATTGGAGGCGCCGTAGCAGGCGGCGATGGAATTGAGAGAGTCCGAGGTGGGTTCTTGGAGGACTGGGATTGGATGGATGCCATTTTTGGTGGGGGAGATAAAGGGACCTTCGACGTGAGCGCCGAGCGATTCACTTCCATCGGAAGGAAGACGATGAGTTCCTGACGGACCAAGGGATGGAAGTGCCTTTTTGATAAACATTAGCAGGATGTAAATCTTAAGAGGGTAAGTACATACATGATGATAAACCTCAGGTCGGGATGATGTAATAGTAGGAAGATAAGAAGTAACACCCGTCTTCACCAACAACTTATTGACCTGTCTAAAATTCTTCCCATATGTATTTGGATCTCCATCTTCTGCAATAGAAGCAAAGTCGAATCCAAATGCTCCATTTAATTGCACATCGATAAATCCCGGGGAGATGATACGACCACCGAGATCGATTGTCTCGTCTGGGACGCAGAGTTCGGAATAGAAGGCCTCTTGACTTTGGATGATTTTTCCGGTGGATGATGAGACCCAGAGGTCTTGAGTAACGAGCTCTTCTCCTTTGAGGATTCGACAGTTGGTGAACTTGGTGATTCTGCCTGGTGGGGGGGAAGCTGGTAGGGCGGAAGGCATCTTGGCGGCCGAACGTGAACACTAGGCGATGTTCAATGCGATGTTCAATGCGATGATTAGGGTAGATTGATAAAGCAAAGGAGCAAAGGAGGAAGGAAGGCAGGTTGTGTAGAAGTGTACAACCAGTAAAGGAAAGAAAGATAAAGACAAAGAAACAGAATAACTTTGCTGAAACTCGTAGGTACAGGAGTCAAATTCACTGCCTGCCATGGGATAATGCTCTACCTCTAATAATGACCATTTCAATTTTTCATTCACTGAAATCACCCTACCGTATCTACTATCTACATGAGATGACATCGATAGCGAGCGAACAACAAATCCGGTACTCGATATCAGACACATGACAAAGCAACTGGAACGGAGACTTCCTGCCTAAAGCAAAAACTTAACTTGTATGGTATCGTGACTCAGTCTGTATCGCACCCGACATGATACCTGGCGTCAGGAAGATGGGATGGGATGGTGGCAGGTATGGTGGTAAGGGATGGTATGGTGGAAGAGAAAAATAGATGGTGGGTTGATCGTCAGTGTAAATCTACAACATGTAACGTCGTATTCCAACATCGGATCGCCGGAGGGATTTATCGATGGAGGGATTGATATTAGATAAGAACAATGAATGCCAAGCCGCCGAGGTTTATATGTGTTGAATGAAAATTCAAAATGAAATGAAAAAGTAAAATGTACAGGTTGATGAAGCCCTCGATGTCTTGCGCTCCCTTACTTGAAGCAAAATGCGTGAGTTGTGAAATATTAAGAAGTTGCCATCCCGACCCAAAAGCCGCACGGATGTAAACAAGCATACCCGTCCGGTCATGTGATTGGTTGCTCGTTCCGGAAATGCAAGCGACAGTAATCTTCCATTTCTCCACTTACCCCAGCTTCATTTCGGAAGCTTTGGCGTCGCACCAGATCTCGAACACATGTGAGGCTGATGAATAACCATACATACACAAATACACACTCAATGAAAACCCTTTGCCTCTGTTCCAAAGTGGCGACAGGGAGGCGTCGGTCATGATTTATTGCCATTAAGCTCATCCTCGTCTCGTATTACACATTCACTTCCTTTTTCTACCTACTTTGCTGTGCTATGATACCTTGATCGCGTGTGGAACAGCCAACGTTGCGCCGAACAGTTCAAGGCTTCGTTACATACCAAGAGTGCCCTATCCGACCACGACCAGATCGTACACGACCCCTGCTGTTGATGCAAGATGGAAGGAACAGATGAGGAGTTGTTGGATCCGCTATGGCAGAACTTGGATTGGTGAGTTTGCTCTGGAATATTCCTTACAACTGTTGTCAGACATCGCTGACAAAAAGAAGGGCCATGGGACAGTGAGTGACTTGATTGGCTGGAGTCTGAAATTCATGACTCTGCCAAACTTATCATGTGTTCACCCAAGCATACTGACGAGGATTTACTTCTAGATGCTTTATGATGGGATTTGAAGGGGCTGAAGTTACTCCCCAGATCAAAACCTTGATTGAGGAGCACCACTTGGGTTCCATTCTCCTATCAACTAAGAATCTAAAAAGTATTGCTTTTCTTTTTCATGTCTTCGTACCACTTGTGGCTTGCTACTGTGTTCTTCTATTCTACACCCCCTTCTCTTCTCCACGTGTTATCTCACTCTTCAAGTTGCTGGTCTGGAAAGACACCCAGCCCTTGCCAGCAGTACTCCCATTCCAATTCTTATCCTTTCATATGCCTTTCCCTCATCATATGTCACTTGCTTTGTTCTGTATCATAACTCGAGTTAACTCGTACAGCTGCCCAGGAAGGGGCAAACCTGGTTCAGGAACTCCAAACAATCGCTCATAATGCTGGACATCCGGTACCTCTACTCATTGCTCTTGATCAAGAAAATGGCGGCGTCAATAGTCTCTTCGATGAGGACTACATATGCCAATTTCCCAGTGCAATGGGAGTCGCGGCTACGGGCTCACTTGAGATGGCCTACGAAGTCGCCAACGCTACAGCCAAAGAATTATCAGCAGTCGGGGTAAATATGATAATGGGACCATGTCTTGACGTTCTCACAAATGCTCGTTTTCAACCACTGGGCGTGAGAGCCACTGGAGATGACCCGCAAGAAGTATCTCAATATGGGATTGCCGCCATGAACGGTTACAAGGATGCTGGACTCGTTGCTTGTGGCAAGCATTTCCCGTCTTATGGAAATCTCGACTTTCTTGGATCTTCTACCGACATGCCGATCATTACCGAAACGCTTGAACAACTAAGTCTAGGGGCTCTTGTTCCTTTTCGAAATGCCATTCGTGAGGGGCTGGACTGCATAATGGTTGGTGGATGTGCCATAGCTAATGCAGGTATGTTGGCAACTCAATCTCCTTGGATCTTATATTGACATTACCAGGAATGAATGTTATGCATGCATGTCTCAGTGATCAAGTCGTCGATGACCTGCTACGTAATGATCTTGGTTTCAATGGGGTCGTTGTATCAGAATGTCTTGAAATGGAAGCATTAAGTCATGATATCGGAGTCAGAGGCGGCACTGTTATGGCCGTGGAAGCTGGTTGTGACCTCGTTCTTTTATGTCGCTCTTATGCAGTTCAGCGAGAAGCCATCGCCGGACTGAAACTGGGAATTGAGAACGATATGATTTCCAGAGAGCGCATTAACTTATCCCTCAGACGCGTGCTGAAAGTTAAATCAAAATGTACTTCTTGGCCAAAGGCACTCAACCCACTGGGCATCAACCATCTTGCAACACTGCATTCAGCTCACCTTGCCCTATCTACTAAAGCATACGACCACTCAATCACCATCATGAGAGATAAGGGCCATCTACTACCATTATCAAACACGGGGTATCCTGACGATGAAGATGACCTGCTTCTCCTCACACCATTGGTGAAACCACTACCTGCTTCCGCTGCGACTAAAATGTCCAACAACGAGAATTCGAAATCTACGTCGACCGAATCGGACAAACCGGATAAATCGCATAAATCTTCGATCATGAGCGGCGAAGGTGTGTTTAGAGAATTAGGTCGTGCGTTGGCGAGGCAAAGACATGGAAGACTTCTCCATACTTCATATACAGCAAATGGAGTTCGACCAGTCCACGAGAATCTGATCAACAGAGCTGGAACTATCATCATCGTCACTGCTGATGCACATCGTAATCTCTATCAGAATGGATTCACCAAGCACGTGGCTATGATGTGCTCAATGCTAAGTACGGGTGGCAAGAAGAAATCATTGATTGTCGTCTCTGTCAGTTCTCCGTATGATTTTGCAATGGACAAGTCGATCGGAACTTATGTTTGCACATTTGACTTTACGGAAACGGCCATGAGAGCTTTGGTAAGGGCACTTTTTGGTGCTTTCGTCCCGCAAGGCACACTACCAGGAACGCTTAGGAAGAGTCGGAAAGTACAAAAGTCAAGACAACATTGGTTGGTGGAAAACTATAATAGAGATAG
This sequence comes from Rutstroemia sp. NJR-2017a BVV2, assembly GCA_002946415.1. Lineage (NCBI taxonomy): Eukaryota > Fungi > Ascomycota > Leotiomycetes > Helotiales > Rutstroemiaceae > Rutstroemia > Rutstroemia sp. NJR-2017a BVV2. The sequence continues at coordinate 74,145 of NJPS01000057.1, forward strand.
AGACACAAGAGGTCTTCAAGCGTTGATCAAATCCATTGAAAAGACAACACCCTCGAATCAACAGCCTGCACTAGCGGGTGCTACGGCTGCATCATTTGAATTGGTAAGTGGACGTTCTTTATTGCTATTGCTTGTCACTAACTTCTTCAGCCTGGAAATTTATCTGGTGAACCAGCAGAAGAAAGTCACTATGTCGTACGCAACAGCAGTACACAAGCCCTGTTTGGATTCTGCTCAACGTACTACTTTCCTGCCACACAAACAGGAGTCATTGGAGCACTTTTCGTAGACCAATCCAAACGAAATCTATCCATCGGACACTCTCTCCACCAGCGTGCACTCCGACATCTCCTACAAAAATCCTCCCTCCAAAAACTTCAACTTGGCCTTGGTCTTCCCGGCATCTACCTAGGTATACCCATGTCCGACCTCACCGAAGGCGCACGTCTAAAACGTTGGTTCGCCACAAATGGATGGGATGTAGTGAGCCCCCGATTTCTTTATACGCTTATTATCCGCAATCTCGCACAATGGGTTCCACCCGAAGGTCTTCTTGGTACTATCCAACGCGTTTCATTCTCCTTTGATCTAATTCAAGGGCCATCCAACTCCGCAGCCCAAGTGCTGGATTTCGTCTCCCAGCATGCGTCCCCTGAAATTCTCTCAATCTACAACCTTGCAATTCAGGACTCCAAATCCTGTGGTATCGTCCGCGCGAAATCTCCCATTGATGGTTCCCTGGTTGGGACGGTCATCATATCGAGATCGGAAACGGCTCTCGCAAGATGGATGCCGGTATTGAATGGTCCGGGTGGAAGAGAAGGTGGTGCGGGGAACACAGGAGGAATTCTGGCTCCGGTTATTCCACAGGGTAATAAGCAGAGAGAAATTGTGTTGCAGGGTCTGGTTATGCTGGCTATTCGACAGAACAAGAATAAGGGTTCGGCGAAGGGAACCGTTTTGAATTGGGTGGTGGGTGAGGATAGGGATGTGCTTTTGGGGATGGGGTTTGATGTTTTGGAGGCGTGGGAGGAAATTGTTTGTGGGCCTGAGAGAGTAAGTTGAGATCGATATCTTGTGTGCTTGAAAGAAATGCTGATACTTTGATAGTGGAGTGAGATGAATTTGGGATGATGAAAGGAGGAATAGTGAGATATTGGGGTAGGAGCAGAGATTAACTGTACAACTCTGGGGGAAATCGCAAATTTTCTGAGATGGCGGAATATCAGACTGTGAGGTATCTTCAATAATACAGCAAAGTGGACGATTCCATGGCTTGATGATTTTCTGCGGCAGTTTTGGGGCTCGCGATACACCTATAGCTATTCATTATCATTCCTCGACATAGCATATCCGTATCGATCTCAATTGGAATGGGAATAAAATGCGGTTCGCGTTTCGCGTAGCTCAATCAACGTATAGATTATATCCACATGACATAATGCTCGTTTCTTGTTGAAATGATTGAAGACTCTTTATATTCAGATTATAATATCTGCTCTTAAGAAGCAAGAAGTGAGCACGTGATAGCGTGCCGCACTAATCGCAGATTGGTAATTCTTGAACGACGCGTAACATTGAAGAGCAAACAATCTCAACCTTTGAACTATTTTGATTCCCAAAGATAAAACCTCAAAAGAGCCCCCCAAAATACATACAACTCGCTCTTACATCTCCCTCGTTCTGCGAAAATGAAAAGATATACAATCCGCACGCCTTCTGACGCCACATCGAATTGAACTCGCTCAAACCAGACCAAGCACGACGAACCGTGTCAAGCTTACCCCGCGATCTGTGAGAATGACGGTAGATGGCCTCCTGGCGAGTCTCAATGCTTCGCAGAGAGATGCAGTCTCATCGCAAGCAGATACGCTGGCAATTCTGGCTGGACCAGGGAGTGGAAAAACGCATACTTTAACTTCACGAACTGCTTGGTTGTTACAACAAGGACTGCAGCCATGGAACATAATTGTGGCAACATTTACCGTCAAGGCAGCGAGGGAGATGAAGGAGCGAATTGGAAAGTTGATTGGAAACGGCCTCGAATGCAAATTAATCTTGGGAACTTTTCATAGCATTTCACGACGATACTTGGCGCGATACGGACATTTGATCGGGATACGGAAAGACTTTGGCATCGCGGATAGTGCCGATTCTTTGGCAATTATCAAAAGAATTGTGAAACGAAATAATCTTATGATCGATCCTAAGGTGGCAAGGTCGCGCATAAGTACATTGAAGGCAAAGGGGGCAGATCATACAAGCAACGTTTCCGAGAAGGTCAAGAAGTCGGTGGATACGCAGGAGTTTGAGATTATTCATGAGGAATACCAAGCGGCTCTGGAACGATCAAACCTGCTCGACTATGATGATCTACTCGTTCAATGCGTTGAGCTCCTACGCCAACATCCATCATGCGTTTCCAACATAGAAGCAGTATTGATTGATGAATTTCAGGATACAAATATTGTACAATTTGACCTCATGAGGCTCTTCGCAGCCCACCGAAAACGCATCACCATCGTTGGCGATCCTGATCAGAGTATCTATGGGTTTCGTGCTGCGGAAATAAAGAACTACAAACGCATGCTTCGGCAGTATCCGGATACTGTAACAATCCCCCTAGAAGAGAATTATCGATCCTCGGGTGCTATACTTCTCACTGCGTTGAATGTCATCGAACAAGACTCGTCAAGAATTGCGAAATCTCTCTTGCCTACACATACAGTTGGTACTCGACCTGTTTTACGCAAGCTTGCGACTGCCCAAAAGGAAGCAGATTGGATTATTGCGGAGATACAAAGATCTATGGGCATGACTGGAGAACTGCTGGATTTGAATGATTTTGCCATCTTACTTCGATCTGCAGCTCTTTCTCGAGTGATCGAAAGCGCATTGGGCCGCGCTGGTATTGCATATCGCATGGTTGGTGAGTTCTCCCTTTTACTCCTGCTGGAATCTTTCGATTTTGCACGTCTTTCATTTTCGACACCCACATCCTTAAACCTATGCTGATATTGATAGGCGGCCTCCGCTTCTATGATCGTGTCGAGGTAAAGACCATACTAGACTACCTTCGAGTCATCAATCAGCCCGAGAACAATGACGCTTTGGCAAGGATCATCAACACACCCTCAAGGCGCATCGGTGAAACTACCGTCAAATCATTATTAGAAGAAGCCGAGCAAGCCAAAACAACACTTTGGGCACTCATACTAGGAGCTGTGCAAGGAAAACGTATGCCTAAAACCAAACTCACCAAAGCTGTTGAACAGAATCTTTCAGCCTTCGTCAATATCATTCTGAGTGCCCAGAAGAAACTCGCCGATCCGTCTGGACAACAAAACTCAATTGTGAAGATTATACAGTTTGTGTTAGAGAAGACTTCTTATGAAAAGTGGTTGGAGGAGCATCATGCGGATGTGCATAAAGCCCGTTGGGACAATGTGAAGGAATTAATTACTCAAGCCTCTGACTTCCAAGGTCAAATATCTAATGGTCTCGAGGACGAATCACTTCCTGATATTGAAGGCTTAGAGCAACAGGATGCTTCTGATTCTCTCTCCCGGTTTCTGGCCAACGTGGCGCTGGCCTCAGAAGTTCGCAAAGAAGATGACGACGCCAGTAGCACACCACAAGTCACCATATCTACGATTCATGCTGCTAAAGGATTAGAGTGGCCGGTTGTATTCATTCCCGCTGCCTACCAAGGATCCATTCCTCATTCCAGGGCCGAGGACACTGACGAGGAGCGAAGACTGCTATACGTAGCCATGACTAGAGCAAAAGCGCTCCTTTACCTTAGTTGTCCTTTGAAAAACTCCCTTGGTGAGCAGACAACTTTGTGTCCTTTTCTCACTGCGCGTACGTTGAGGCCTTTGTTGGATCAAAAAGGCCCAAAGATGGGCTCAGCCGTGGTCCAATCTCTGTCTCAGATTCTCCGCAGATCTCTCCCGTCTAAAGAATCAATCATGCAGTCTTCCGCCTGCCTTGAACTTACCGAAGATACATATTATCCTCTGGAAGCAGAGGAAGACAAGGAGGATGAGTCAAGATGGAATGGGAGCAGTGGTAACCCAAGTTTTACCATGGGCCAACGTCTGCCAAAGCGCCGGCGGACGGAAACAAACGAATCAACAAATGTGTCGAGCTCGCTTTACAATGTCACTCCAACTACAACCATGGACATGTCAGCTAGATTTACGTCAAATACTGGTTTCATTAGTGCCGGATCCCATCTTAAGGTGCTTGCTGAACAGGCACCAAATCAAACGGTGGCCGAGGACAATCCTGGACGCCATCGGGGAGCAGTGACTACCAAGAATCTTGCTAAAGCACGTAAGGGGGTATCGGAAAATCAAGGAACGCTCCTCGGCTTTCTTGGAAAACCGGAACCTACGAAGGTTATCAGCCAGGAAATGATTAATCCCGGAGCTGAAAAAGCCCGGTTTAATGCCGATTTTCATAGGCCCCGAAATACTGGCTCAGTGGAAACTATGCGCCCTCCAGCACTACCGGACAAGGAAGACATCGCACTGCCATCCCTTCTTGGCGCACATCGTCCAGGGACATCTGCAGCATTACTACGCCCGGGTAGTATTCGGAGTCAAGCAACTCAGAAAGATGATTACATCTTCTTATCTAGTTCACCGCCATCAGCGAAGCAGCCTATTCGTCATATCGATCCCGATCCGGTGGTTCCGCCTCCAGGTCTGACGGCAAAACCGGCAATCATGTCATTAGTCCGTCCTGCTAGAACACTCCATACAACGAGCATGTCCTTAGCACAAGCAGCACCCACCACAAAAAAGACACTTGGAGTGAAACGAAGCATGAATGGCTGGTCGAATCGACAGACTCAGCCGTTCGTACCACCAACTATGAAGAAACGAAATTAATGATAAGCATCCATAACGTATTGGTGGAACTATACGTCTGGATAAGGTTTTAATATGCAGGTAGAAGTAGGGTGGCAGTGATCCCCGCCCCCAATCATCATCTTGGAATTGGCGGAGAATATCCCCGATTTTGAGTATATCAGGATAGCCCTTAATGAATAATATGACCAAAAAGTGGTCTGATCTTGTGCCAAAATCACATTGGCTATTAAGCACTACATTGCGGCAACCCTGTTCGGTCTTTCTTGTGTCACATGTGCCTCGTTTCGCGGCGCTTTCAATCGTCGTTGAAGAATCCTGTGTTGTGTACCACTACATGATTTGTGGGGTACATGCCGAAGGGTGAACAATATGCAGCCACAAGTGTGACAATCGATAAGCGTGGACGACTCAGCAAATCATGCCTTTTACCATAAACCGGTAGTCTTCGGACCTGATATGTGAGTTTAATATAACGGCGGAGAAATAACGGTTGGACGGCTAGGATACCATCTCATGTGATTGTAGGCAGGGGTCGGAAAATGCGGGGTACATCAGGAACCATTGTTAATTGTCGAATCACCTAGCACTCTCGGCGGTCGTAATGCTTGGGTTATATCTTCATATAGAGTTTATCTTGGCATTTTGTGCACGATCATATTATATTCTTGTTTCCAGCTTCTTTCCAACCTCAAACCCACAGATGGGACCGAGCTATGGCGCTTCAACACCACTATGTGACCCCCAGCTCAAACCCTCATCACATCGGAGAACACTAATGAAGTAGGTGAGATCCAGTTGATGCATGATGAACTTATATTTCACGGCCGTATAAACTGCTATGGGACCGGGTTAGATATTCAGGCTGTCTTGACGTTCTGGTATGCACGGAAACCGGTAGCTTGTAGGTCCAGTGTATATATGTTCTAGCCATGCTCTACTCTCTTGTGTTTCAGGACGATCCAAACTGCCTTCACAGCTTCTTTGTTCTATCTGCGTGAAAGTGCAAATTACTACTAGCTTCCGATACTCGTTTCTCACCAAGTGATCGGAGAGCGTTACTGGAAAATCGCGGCCTTTCCACTTCAATGTATGATCTATACCTCAATCCTACATCTTCTTAGTGATACACACACCCACTTCACACCTAGCCAGGTCAACGAATGCTTTCGCACGAAATCGAAAGTTCATCGTCATCCATGACCGTCTACCAGGCACCCAAATCCACGAAAAACTTTCATACCCAAATCTTGCATCTGAGTATCCAATATGACCCGAGTCGGGTTCGCACAGTGGGGCTGGGAATGCTGCAATGTAGGTGCCCAACGCCAACGGAGAAACCCCAAAAACACATACATACCAAAAGCTAACTCACTACCAATAACAAAGTGTTACTTGCACAATATCCAATGCAAGACTACGTGTAGTAACTGTGGACACGATATCTGTGGCGAGTGTCAGGCAGTGTAAGATGATTTTCTTCCTCTTGAGCCTGAATATGGATGGGCGATGATTCATCTACTCATGTCGTGTCATATCATGTTGTGCTAAGTTTTCGTTTTTGTCCGTCGCCTAAGGCAATGCCATCATCATCGACCCTGCAGCGGACACCGTTTTCCCCATCCCGTCTTACGTTGGTCTTGGTCTTGGTCTTGGGCTACGAAGTCCGGCCATGCAGATGCAGCTTCCGTGGCCTGCGCGGCAGGGAACTGGCATGGGCAGCGCGCGCCTCCTGTGGTTGGGGGTTGGACGATTGATTGCAGGGATGAGATGCTGTCCTGCGCCGTTCTGGAAGAGATTGTGCTCGGTGGTAAGATTCCTTTTCGAGTTTGAGTGAGAGCCTATCGACTAAGAGAGAGCCCAGCGATATGAAATACACGAAGCTCGGCGTTTAGAATGGGGTTGGTTGGGTGGGCGGCCGCTGGGATGATTGTTACTGTACTTCGTAGCGTGGGAGTTTATAAGCCTCTGGGTCACATCCTTAATTCTCCGGGATTGGGCAGAACAGGGCTGAAGCGATGAGCCAATAAGAATGAGTTTTTCTGCTGCTCACCAAAAAGGTAATATCGCAAAGCTCGAGATTGATGGTGCAAGGGGGGTTTAGGTTTAAGCGCGCTGTGTTAGTAGGGAGCTTGTTTAAGTAGTGTCTGTAGGGGATGCTTAGCTTGGTCGAAGTGGCGGGGAGCGGGCAGGCTGAAAAGTAACTTACAGTACTTCGTACAGTAATTTGCATTTAATGTTTGACCCATATTTGCCCCATTCTTCTAACTCAACCCATCAAAACCCATCAAATCCCTTCCATCCCATCTCCACTGCCCATTTATCCACTACCCAGATGGAAAAGAAGGTTGACTTGTCTGATTACCCGATTAGGAAAGATTGAGCTATTCCACGACTCGACGGACATCAAACGACATGACTAGCTTGATGCTACAAGTACCCCTAACCCAGAGCACACGGATACGGATCGTCTAGCTGAGATTTCTTCGTACTTCGTACACCCCCCTTAACCGTGCACCCTTAAAAGATTCTTACTCATCCTCGCAGCTTCCCTCCTCACTGACTCAACGCCTGCGACAAATGTCTACAGGATAAAGCGGCTAACTGGAGATGGCCACATGTCGAAGATTAACCTCTGAACTAGCTTACTCCCAGCTGATATCCTCCCCCCAGCACCGAATCTGGCTCACGGGGTACGTATCCGGGGCCAGCACTAGTACCGACCAGGAAATCTAAGGTTCGAACCTTCCTCCCACTGTCCTTCCGCCAGGCTTCCTAGTCGACAACGGAAAAGTCCAGAGCATTGGCATTGTTTCTTACTTGCCTTTTACCCAGTCACTTGTTGGTCTTGCGTCGGAAGGAGCAGAACCCCGGACACTGAAAAAGACGTATCCCCACAATAAGGAAACCAAGGTCTGGCTCTATCTCATACTTTAACGTCCGATGTTCCACCTTCCCACCACAATGGTTCGGTCAAGATGGAGGCTCAGAGCCTGTCCGAGTGTAACATTTGCTCGAAGAAATTCCAGCGAAAAGCACATCTGCTCAGACATCAACAGCAACGTATGTACACGCCCTTCAATTTCCTATTCTCCGTCTGCAGTCGCCCGTTCATGGTGGTCTGCAGTTTAATGCGGATGCCGAGGTCCGTCCGGCGAGCAAAAAAAAGCATCATTTTCTAATTTGGACATTATTCTTAGATTCGGGGGTGCGGCCATACAGTTGTGTGTTCTGTTCCAAAACATTCAAACGCAGGTGAGTTTAAATAACCTTCCACGCGATGTTACACTGCTCCCAACTCTATTCCAACAGGTTCCTTCTGCGGCCAACCCATATGCTAACGAGCGGCGCAGCGATGTTCTCAGGGACCATTTTAGCAGATGCGAGTTGCGCGGATCTAACGCAATCCCTAATTCCTTGGAGCGAGGTCGCAAGAGACATGCTTGCGATGAATGTAGCAGGTTGAAGGTCAAATGCGACAATGATACACCTTGTTCGAAATGCAAAGAATTCGGCAGAGTTTGTCAAAGGGCGAGAGCTTCAAGTATGTTTTTGGGAATGCGCAGAGATTATTTTACACACACAGAATGTGCTGATTTCGAAATAGATTCTTCTGCCTCCACCCAAGCTTCGACGAGCCCCTCGCCTAGACTACCTGCTCCTCAGTCCTTGACTCCTCCTTCTACCACTCCTGAACCTTCGTCCGACCGGAACTCAATTGGGTTTCTTTTGAACTGCCCAAACAATCAGGACTTCATGCATGAATTCCCCAAAGCTTCCACCGTGAGCCCCAAATCCGGCATCGTGGAATACGCCAATCTTTCTCCACCAAGGATGAATATTGAACCATGGCTGGGAGGTCTGGCGAACGGGAATGGACATGGAACTTTACCGAATTACGGATACGGTGCAAATATGGATGTGGACTCCAGTCTCAGCGACTTTCTCGCGAATCTGGAATTCGAAACTTTTGAGCGCCAGAGACAAATGCAAGGCTGGCAATTTCCGGCGGGCAATGTTGCTTCTTGGTCGGGACCTACGGATTCATTCTACAATTGTAACATTTTGGAGCAAAGGGCTTTCGATATAAGGGAGAAGCTGAGATATGCTGCTTCGGCGCAAAGTATCCCGAATGTTCTTCCAAAGGAGATGATTGATGCGATTGAGCTGGTCAAGGCCGATACTATTGCTTCGTTTACGAAGTTGTACTTCAAGCATTGGCATCATCATGCGCCTATGGTTCATGAGGCTTCTTACAATCCATGTACAGCTGCGTTACCATTGGTGCTTTCTATCATGAGCTTGGGCGGAATGGTAATTGCTCCCAGTAGATTCGTACTTTACAAAGGCAGGACTAACGGTGTTTCAAGTACTCTAAGATCCCCGCGGAGGTGGAGAAAGTGAAATATCTGCTCGATACAATCGAAAGCTACATTTACTCGATCCCCGGGATAAATGACGAGTATGATCTCCCGGGTCGGGCATATATCAAACGCGGAGAAGACGCGTCGCAGGATTGGCAGCAGTATCAGCTTGAAGAATTCCAGGGGGCGTACTTGATGATTGTCTTACAATACTGGTCAGGCAACGAAATTGCACGGGCTCGGGTTAGGCAACAGAGATTCTCGCGGCTGATTTCCGTAAGTTTGTTGATTTTCGTTTTCATTTTGATTTTCATTTTCGTTTTCATTTTCCACTCGGCTTCTCGAATTATGTTTCCCCGTAGGATTCTGGCCCCTAACGATAATCTCTGCAGATATATCGCTGTTTGGGGTTACAGTGTGTACAGCACACGCCAGGATTTATGATCAAAGACCAGCATTCGTTCAGAAGGTGGATCCGCAAAGAATCTTTTATCCGGTAAGTTCCATCCCCATTCTCTCCACCTTCTGACTAAAACGGGTAAAGCCCGTGACGCTACTGTGCACATGAATCTTGGAGAAAAAAAAAAGACTCTTGGGCTGACTTGCATGTCATAGCGTGGCTACCCTGATGATGATGCTGGATAATGCCTTTGCCATTTTCAACAATCTGGCACCGCGTCTGCAGTGGGCGGAAATCGACCTCCCGTTTCCGAGCGATGACTTGTATTTTAAGGTGGCGAAATACGAGGATTTGAGGAATCATTCTGGCTTTCCTATACCGAAGATGAAGATCAAGGATGCGTTCTTGTTGTTGTTTTCGCCGGTGGATTCGGCGGAGAGGGATCTGGCGCCTTTGAGGGGTGGGAATCTTACGGCGTTGGATATGCAGATGCTTATGCATGGTATGTTTTTCTTCTTTTCTTTCTCACTCTAAAATTCCAAGACCCCTACTAACCCCTTCCCAGCCCTCTACGTCCACGTCTGGACCTCCACCTTCTGCAACCCGCTCGTGCAACTCCGGATCACCTCCATCCCGTCGCTGGTCGCGCCCTTTAAACTGGCGCTCCGCAATTGGAGAGCGGTGTGGGATGAGATTAAAAACGCGGCGAATGAGGACGAGTGGAGGAAATTGGGCTTTCAGAAAACGGCCGAGGCGTATTATGATGCGGTAGGAAAGTTGTTGGGGATTTTTGAGAGGAGGTGCGGGAGCTTTCCGCCGATTGAGAGTGATTGTGAGAAGGGGATGCATTTGAGGAGGCTGTTGAGTCTGTGAGTGGGTTTCGGGGGAAGGGTTTGGTGTTTGATGAAAAGGGGAGAGGAGATTGTATATACAGGATGGAAAGAAAGGATATAAAGGTTTATATGAGGGTTTTACATAGTTTGCAGGTTTCTCGCATTCTTCGCTTGAGGGATTGGGTTATAGGGTATGGTATGGAAAGGTACGAGGTGTTCACTTATGGCCTGTTATATACTATATGAATGGATGGACAGATGGTATGGGATTGGATGGGATTGGAGTTTAAGGCAGGGAGTTAAGGGAGTGAGATACGGGTATGATGGATGGATGGATTGGATGGGTAAATAGTTGTAGATACAGATACAGATACAGATATATATACAGATACAGATACAAATACAGACAGATACTAGTGCACAGCAAGTAATTACTGTCGAGATGGGATTATGATTTGCTGTTCAGTGTTTGTGTATGTTTGGGGTAGTGGATGGGTTGTGGTGTGATGAGATGGGATGGAAGTTTTTGATAGTGCCGTGCCAGAGGTTGGGGGTGAACTTTAGGGGTGGAAGGTTAGAGTTATGTAACCAGCTGGATGGGTATAGGGTAGGAAATCGTATAGGTCGGGGAGGAAGTGAGTGACATGGAGAAAGATGGAGATGCAAACCCAGACAAATCATCTCGGGCATATTCTGACCAGCGGCGGGAATCACTCGGCAGCTGTGGTAAGTATGCTGCTTGAGTTGAGACTGTGGAGTTGATTTGGGGTCAAGGTGTATGGAATGGATTGCGGTTTATCATAAATGGAGAAAGGACAAGAGAGAAAGATTGTAATTTTTTTGGATTTGAGTGCAGTGCAGTAGGGGTGCAAAATCCTCTTCACTTACTTAGATACATAACATTAGCACAACATAATACAACGCCCAGGTTATTTTGAAAGGCAGATGAAGATGCATGGGTAGGGAAGCAGAGATCATGAATTCATGAACTGGCCGGCTTAATAACTGTAGCTACAGATGTAAATCCAAGTCCAAGACTTGGAAAAAGCAGAGATATCTCAGGGACTTGTTCTATTCGGTGGGTTAGAGAGCTCGCATTCTCCTCCGGACACGAATGCGAAATTCGGAGGGTTAGATAGATAGTAAGAGTTGTGAGTTTATCGTATGTAGGTCAAGGCTTGTTCTGTTCTATGCATAAGGATAGAGAGCTCCGCCCTCTCTCGCTCCGGATACGGATGCGAAATTCGGAGGGATATAGACATATCACGCCTTATATGTATTTCAACCTTACCTAAAAATAGTCCGTCCGGCCGTCGGATGGATGGTAGAGTCGAAGCGGGAGTCAGTCGGTAGTTCGAGAACACGGGGCAAGGGAGGAAAAAAGCAATTATCCCGCTTCGGGATTTCTCCTCCTCTTTGCGAAGTACGATAAGATGTAGGCAAGTATGAGATAGACCTGATACGGTATATGCCAAAAGTGGCGTCACTTTTGGCTTCACAACCCAACAAATCAAAAGCCTCTCAAAACGAGCCCTAAATGCGAGAACGGTTAAGGTGGGCGGGGGTGTGGATGGATGGATGATGGGAATGAGGGAAAGAGAGATGGGTTGGGTTGGGTTGCGGGAATTTTGGGGGAAATCTTTGATGGTTGGGCGTTTAAGGTTATTCTTAGCTAAATTCTTTGTCAGGAGGTAGGTGGTTACGGGTTGGGGGCTGTGTGTTGGAGGCTGTGGGTTAAGGGTTTTGTGCGTGGAGGGGTGGGTGGGTGGAGAGAGGGATGGGTGTATGTATGTATGGGAGGTACTGCGGTAGAGGAGAATGGAAGGGGAGGAGAGGAGAGGGATCTAGGTCGACGGATTGGGTTTGGGGGTACGAGATTTGCAGTTGAGATGCATTTCTGTAAGTTATGAGGATGCAAAGAGATAGTCTGAGGGACGTTGCGCCTTGAGGAGTATTAGAGTATCAAAACTTGGACTGCGAATTGGATCGCACTATGAGTGCAACCCAATATATTGATGACTACCATGTATATCAAGAAGAAAATTCGCAACCAATCTGGGGCATAAGTCTTTGTTCATACAAAATACTTCGTAGATGGGGGTTCCCCAAAGGGATGAGTAGCATCGCTTAGAACAAATAGTCGGGTGTGTTGGTTGTTGTATATACCTCATAGTGAATGGAATAATCCCAGAATGCATCATCACCGCCCAGAACAGTTATGGGCTAGATCTCCGGGATTGGGAATCCTTCGCGGGCTTGAACTGATTGTTTGGGTAGGATGGAGGATCATCTGTCTGTGATTGGTTAGTCGGGACTTGGTCTGAAAAACGTGTATTTTGCAGCATGGTCGAGTACCTTGTGAAAACAGCTAATTCATTCCAAATCTACCAGGTGACTTACACATATTGCGCAAACTGCACAGCTGGAACCAACAATTGATTGCGACTTCTGGAGAGCAAGTTACAAGCGACATGCAGAGGTGCATTGAGTCATTCCACAAGCGTAAATTACGCTTTCTGGGGAACAACACGAGGAATAGCCTCATATTTCGTGACAGGGTTCTCACGGAATGAACCCTTTTAGTGCCGGGTCCCTTTACCGTTTCTTTCATGACTGTCACGTGACAGTATTTGGGAAATCGTACATGCGCTCGTACGATAGGCCCGAGCGCTGACAAATACCCTCCCGCTATGTACGTACACAGCCATTTTTTATGTCAAATATCCACATCGTCCACGTCTCGGGATCGTACACTACTGCACACAGAACTGTACTAGCACTGCAGTAAAAACGTTGAAGGATCGCGCTATAATTTCTCTCTGCCAGTGGGGCGGGGATACCTGATATTTCTTCCTCTGCCCTGCAAGAACAAGGCAGAGTGCAATGATCCTGCCCATCCGGTACATATGACTCTGAGGGATTGCAGTATGCATGCGTGCTACGTCTATCCTCTGCATCGGCGTGCATCCAGGCCTGTATTGGAAAAGATTATCTAGATCATCTGTGCGTTATTAATATATGAGTCTGATAAGAGCCTCGCATGCGTCTAGTATGGTCTGAGAAGGTCTGTCTTCTGCCAAGCTTTCATCCCACTCTTGCCACGTTTTTTTTTTCTCGTCCATTCTTCATCCTTCCCAGCATCGGTTATGTTTGCCGCACGAACCAGCATGTGGCGCTTAAAGGGACAAACATGTAGGCTCACTGTACGTGTGTTTTGGGTGCGTTAAATGTTGCCGACTTGCTTTCTTGCTTGGGTAAGGAGGAGTTCGCTTAATCTGGTGCTGGGGAGTCACGCGGTAGTCACGCGGTGGGTTTAGCCATGCCATAACAACACCAAATTGCGATTGAAACTCTTTCCATATTATCAATAAATGAACTCAAATACTCCTCAAAATAGTCCTCGTATTATATCCAAGCACTTTCAAGGAGCCTTGCCATTATTCTATATGAATCTACTACTCAAAGTGAGCAACTTCCGGCATGGCCATAACAAAATCTAGTAATGGCTTTGAGCCCCACGTAGCCTCAAGCAGAGTGCTCCTCACGCAGGCTTTTACTGCTGCTAATATAACCGTTTAAAGATTAATAGGAATTATAGAATTTGGAATACCACCATTTGGGTACAATGTAGCAAAATCAACTCCAAATTCTTGACTGATACCCAACACGGAAGGCGTTCGAAGAACCTCCTTTGGTATATCAAGAACGATACCCGCAGAGCCTTGAGCCGCATCGAGATGTCCTGCTGATTGAACAACTAAAGAGCGAAATTCTTCGTTGCTTATAACGAGAATGCCGACTATCTTTGCAGCCAGGTCGTGCGCCTCCAGAAGCTCTTGAAGTACAATATCAAGCTCGTAAAGCGTCTGAGATGCAATAAGATCTCTCTTTGTAATGCCTTTTTGAATAGCTGGCTCTAAAATATCCTCCAAGGCTTGGATTTGATCCACCGACAAGTTCAGCGAAGTTTTCGGCACCCGGAGAATCTTTTGCCACCAAGTAGATATCCCTCCGCGTGCCACGGCATGCTCAACAAGCTTTTGGCAAGGAGCTAGACATCAGCTCTTCTTATAACAAAAGTATCAAAGCCTTCATCTCTTGAATCACTATTGGTTCCATTGACGTCTCTCTCGGGTGGTAGTCGTACCCAAGCGCTCGATGCCCGTGTATACGTCGTTGAGAAGTAAAAATCCAGCTCAGGAGACACTGTAAGATCAAAATCTACTTCTTCCAAGCCGTGGATGGTGTCCTCCACAACGCCAAAGGATTGTTTTATATCGCGAAGCCAATCTAGTTGATCATTGAAGGCCGTGAAGCCACAAGCCCTAAGTCGTCCCGGAGCTCGAAGATCCGTCTTTTGAACAGCTCTATGCGGTCTACTGGTCACTTTGACGCGAACGGGTCGCCCCGTCTGATTCACAATATCATGATTGGAGTCTGAGTCGGAATTCGCGACATCAAAGCGAAGTGATTGTGCTTGCTGCTTTTCCATTATGTTGCTTTGCTTCTTTTTCCGTTCAACGTCACCCAAGCTATAGACGTTATTTTCGTCAATTAGGATTGCATCAAGGGCAAGCCAGAGGAGTTGTTCCAACGAGAGGACATCAGTTGGGAAAGTGCCAATTGCCGCTTGGTCATGACGTACAATTTAGCAACTCCCCTTAAAAGCGTAGATTGACGCGGCGTTCCGCGCATGCTATCGACTGGTATCTCCCTTCAGACACTTTATTTGGTATACTTCGACTAACAGTCCAAGTCTCACCTAGGATGTTCCTAAGGTTGATGTCAAGCCATGGTGCGTGCAATCCAGGGAGATCAGAGTTGCACCCGTAAAAGCAGGCTTCTTGTCAAGTATTGGTGCCCTTATCTTTCGGAAAAGCCTTATTTTGTTGCTCGCCCAAACTCCTTTGGTCACATAGCCACGACTATCAACGATGTTATTCAAAGCAAGATGCCTCTCTGTGCGAGATGCCTGCCAAATCAATAATGGTCCAATGATTCCTATGAGGGCTAGAATAGCTAACCCTACAGCTACCCAAGTTCCGATCTACCGGCAAGCGAAATAAGATCGCCCATTATTTCTCGACTTCTTAAGGATTGAGATGTAAAGAGTTGTACTCAAGAATTATTTGATGACGATTTAAACACGGTATATGTAATGATTGAGTAAAAACCGTCTCTAATCAAATATATCAAGGTGAAAAACTTTTCACACATAGTATAAAATCGAGGGTTCTGCTATTCATAGCTTAACGAGATGGTGGTTCAGCTTGTTCGCTGAATGTAACCTCGTAGGATGGGCTGCATGGGATCACGGGGCTTGAGGCTGAAATAAATAGTTAGTCATTGTAGAACCTCTGGGAAGAGTTATATGATTTGACTGTCCCTTCAGACCTCACCGATCCCATTGTAGGGGGAGGCAATGGGAGCAGTAGGATAGTAGAGAACGAAGGTCTATATGAACAGGATGGATTCCCTGAGTGAATAGAGCTTTATGCTCAACTCAATCATCGTTGTACCTAGGACCTTGATAGTTACAAGTCATATTGCTCGTATGATTACTCGCGAATTCGGAATCCATATTTGAAGTCCTGACTCCTCAGCAATAAATTTAGAACCTGATCAATCCTAGTCGCCGGCTTGGGTCATTTCAACGTTATCTAGAAGGCACCACCGGATATTTGAAGCGTAAATAGCTTGATTCTTGCACCAAATAACTGAGATCTCAAGAACCCATTGATCTTTAGAAAGAGAACAGGTAATCGTCCATATTGGCCCTAGTAAATGTAATAAAGTACTGCTATAATGGGTGGAGTTTCGCAGTGCCCCAGAATGAAGGTATCCATATACTGAGTGAAGTACTCTTATAGTCCATATTCACAAGAAATGAAGTAAAAGAAACAATAAAGTCTCCGCATCACCACTATCGTTTCCCCCTCCCACCTTCCCACCGAGCACCCGCCTCACCATTCGTGAGGGAAATCACTACCAGCCTCATCCCAATTACCTCCCTAAATCCCCGAATCACCCTGCAAATACACTTCCGTCGGGACATACCTATCCCACGCGGCACACGTATTCTGGAAAGCGCTCACCGCAGCCGTCCCCAGCGCCCCCACAATGGCACTCTCGCTCTCCACAAACTGCACCGCCAGCCCCTCCGATGCATGCCATGCGATGTGGCAATGCATGAGCCAGGAGCCCGGATTATCGATTTTGAACGCGATGACGAGATAGCCGGCAGCGGGAAGAGTCATCACGTCGCGGCGGGGAGGGTTGATCAGGTTTAGGGGGGTGGCGGATGTGTAGGTGCCGGTGCCTTGGGCGAGGGTCCAGAAGTCATGGCCGTGGAGATGGATGGGGTGGGAGGCGCTGGAAGGGAGGTTAGTTGGGGGGAGTGAGATGGGGAGATTTTATGATGGAAGATTGGGGGTGGATGATTAGGGGGAAGTACTCACGCTATGGGAGCTGCATTGTTGATGGCGAAGACGGCCCAGCCTTTATTTGCCGTAGTTGACTGCCAATCATTAGCATGGAAATAAGTAAGAAAGGAAGGAGTTAACATACGCTAATCGGAATAACATTGTATGGAGTCGGCCAAATATTTCCACCGTCAAGAATAGTAAGAAGCGTCGGATCCGTCCAATTCAGGTACAACGAACTTCCGTTAAAAGTCCATTCCGCATAAGGCACAAAGATATTACTCAACGTACTAGTAATGACCGACCCGACCGTGACGTCCATTGGGAGGAACGGAACAAGACTGGCGAGTGGCTCGTCAAGACAACTTGTGCTAACCGTCACGGTGCTGACTGATGTGGGATCCGCTTTGCTTGAGGCGTCGTATCGGATGATTCCGGTCATGTTCGCAGGGAGAGCATTCGTAGAGCACGCGCTTTGCCATCCAGCTCTTAGCCAGTAGTTGCCTGGAGCCGCATTGGCAGTGACGACAATGTCGTACCGTTGGCCGATGTTCACTAAGAGACTGGTAGCGGTGTAAGGAACAATAGGAACGAAGTCATTTGCTATGACTTGGAAGCTATGTCCATCGATGGAAAATTGAAAGTGCCCTTCGAGTGCAGTGTTGACTATGCGGATCAGATATTTCTTGCCGGATACAAATGTCTTCTGATACTTAACTCCACCTCCTTTGCAATTAACATCGGTCGAACCAACACAGTTATACGTATTAGTGCCATTGATGAGACCATTTGCGAGTGAAGGTGGTCCTGCTACTTTTGCTAGATCCCATAATTTTGCTACTGGGGTATGAGACCAATCGCTAAGAAACAAGACGCCGAGATCAGTGTCATAGTTGGCAGTAGCAGGGCCATGAATGATCAAAGGGCCGAGGAGTCCATCTGCGTATTGTAAAGTGAAGTGAGAGTGGTACCAAGAGCTTCCATATTGCTCAGCACGGAATGAATAGGTCATCGAGCTTCCAGGTGGTACAGGGCACTGCGTAACACCAGGCACCCCATCTGAGGTTCCACTGTTCAATTGTCTGACTCCATGCCAGTGAATGGCGGTTCCATTATGCTGAAGGTTGTTTGTTACGTGGACCACGATGTTGTCGCCCCAGTTTGCCTCGATCAGGGGACCTGGAAATGATCCGTTGAAGTTAATAGTCTGGCGAGCGTATCCATCGGGACTGAGAGTTGTGTTTTGCACGCTCAACCAGTACTATTTGGATTGTATTAGTATATCTTTCGTGAGTCAGAGCTAGGAATTCTTACCTCCCGAGTAACGCCGGTATTGGGAATAGTGGTATACCAGTTTGTAGACGTAGAGTACTGCCCCCAGCAGTTCCTTGATGTAGCACTGTTGGTACAAGCTTGACGAGGTTCAAAAGAAGACGGCACTACCTCTGCAGCATAAGGCAAGGCAGAAGCCAAAGGAAGTAGTGCTAGAGCCGCAAGCGAAGTAAAGAGTGCAATCTTCATGGTGAAGTTGGTCATGATTCTGTGAAGAATCATGGAAGAATGTATAAGTTTTCTGTGTGAATCTGAGTGAATGTTGAGCTGGAGATGATATTTCTAGGAGAACTCCTTACTCTTCTTATACATGACTTGATGCCCCCCTGGACTACTCTGTGCTCGCCATTTTTGTCCTGTCTCATGGGGAAAATGAGTGTCGCCGAACTCACTCCTGGATATGCAAGTAGAGATTGCTCGACAATGCTCAAGTGACTTGCTTCTGCAGAAACCCAGGGCATCTAATCCCCAATGCAGTCCAGAGCCCGCGGATTGTAGCTTCGAGAATGCTCAACTGACTTGATTTTGCAGTAACTCGCCGTGACTCATTTCCACCATTCTCCCCTTTCTGAGATAGAGAAAGTATATCCTCCAATATTGGGTAGCATCGCCAAGCTCTTCACGTCGGTAGAAGCGCCTGATGATAATCTTACACTGCAGCACTGCTCTATGTTACTCCTATCTATCGACTGTGCAGTAACTTTGACGTGAACGACATGAGGCAGCTTCTTTTTTAGGAAAAGAGCAAGAATGAAAGATAGGATAATTACTGCTTTCCCAGTGGCGCACATAGCTTACATGATGGTGAAGCATTGCATATGTGGGTGGAAATATGATCTCAATACCCCTTGGATAACATGGATTCGAGGTCTGTAAATATGCCGAAACTCATACAACCACAGCGAAGAAATTTAACAACGACCGTAACTTCAAATGTTTGCTAACAATTTTGCTTGCTACAAATCCATGATGAGTAGTCGTACAGACTCGTTCTGAGCCGAAGCAACCGAGTGAGCCTCAATATCGTAATAGATCTGTGAAAACATGCTTCAGTAGCCATGAAAATTATGAACCCTTTCAACAGCTCTCGGTCACTATTCCGAACCCTTTTTGCGTAATCGTAGGCATGTAGCGCCTTTCATGCTTCGCTAGTCGCCGAGACATGGATAATAGCCCCAGAGAATCCCCCATTAGGTTTTAAGATTGCATAACCTTTCGCCGGATAGATATCTACTGGCTGAGGTGCCAGATCTTGATAAAGAATGAATCAAGCATCTGATGGTACCTGCTTGATGCGTGCCCATCTCCTTCCAAACAAGCTTAAAAGGGATTTGAGGTGCGTGCTTACAGCTCAGGGGACCAAAACCTAAATGTATTGTGCCACATAGGCGGAAGTATTGTGCCGTTGGTTTTTGGCTCTCTGCTGCATTTGACTTGGCTGATTGAGCCGCAGACCAGAAACCCGCAGAGTGCAGATCCGAAGCATATGCTTTGAGTACACTTACCAAAACCCCAAGCCAGGGTCATTGAGTCAAAATCTAGAGATCATATCAATCTTTGACTCGGAAGCCTGTACAGTACGAGCTGGTATACCATCAGATAAAATAACACTTGGTATTGTCTTGTGGTTGGTGCAATAAGTCAACGCCGTGCGTCGGGCAACCAACGTCTACATGGGGTGGTAGCGAGCGACTTGATGACGACGACTATTCATTTGATGGTGGGGTAATGAGTGAACAGTTGCGGCAGCCACCCTGGCCCTGTAAGACATGAGTTGTTTTCTGCAGAAGCGAGATAGGGATGAATAAGGGGGGTGTTCGGCGCTTGGAACCTGCAATAGAATTAGCATGAAGGTTTCTCCCGACCTAGAGTGTGGAGAGAAAGTATTGAGATCTTAGATATGCAGGAGGTAGGTGCCGGCCAACTATTATCCAGAAAGGGTCGAGAGAGTAGCATGTAATTTGAAAGGTGATAATGTTGTGCAACTGCGGAATAAGCTGTCATCGAACATCAGACCAAACATTCATTTCTTCCATTGAAGACCACGGTGAATTGTAGAATTTCACTAATGTCTGTATCGTGTAAGAGTGTAGTCTCAGGACCAAGGCCTCGTTCTCAGTCGGAGAATATGCGGATCTTGAAATTCACCGATTATTGAGAGATCTTGGCACCAGGAAGAACCCTAGGCAGTCATTTCGGTCCCGAGTCAGCAAATCCACCATCTCACCTCTGAGTGGTCAACATGGCTATACCATCCCAACAGAGATATTGAGGTTGGTGGGATGGTCGTGTGGTAACCGACTGATATTCCAAACTTGGATTCAGCTGCATCTAACAAACTCAACATGACCACCGTGTGTATTGTGGCCGGTGATCGTATGAAAGCATCGCAATAAGGGATAAGAGGGACTTGACCAGAAAGTGCAAAATTCCTGTTGCGAAGTAGAGTACCCAACACGGAATTGCGCAGCGACCTAATGACCTTCGAGAGACGGTGCAAATGAGGAGCAAGATCCCATGCTGCTCCGAACAATTCTCGCCTTGAGAGTGGTTTGAACCGTGCTTGAGGTCTTCTAAGAGCCCCCTAAGATGCCGTGTTGGGACAGTGAGTTCTCAGCAGAGTTGCAAAGGCAGTAGACGATGTGTGCTTAGCAACTCACACAATTGAAAAGTATGTAGCTGTTCATCTTCGCTCGAGGGATCGAGGGCTCGAGAAACACGGAACTAAACTTGCTGTGGGTTTGGTGCTTTAAAGCACTGATGTCGACCTGACTCAGAGGTTAACCTTAACCTTAAACGCGCGTCGACTTCGTCGGCAAACACTTTAAAATGCCCTTCCAGAACACATTCCAAAACCCAGCTCTCTCCATCTATATGATTGTCATTAATACATACTTATTTGTGGTATGATCTCCATGACTCCTCATCTTTGGAAATGCGCTTAATCGAGCTCTTACCTATCTCTGCGAAACCGCAATTCCTGCATGGAACCAAGAGCTGGAGCCTGCATGTGTAGCTAAGACGCCCCCTCACTCTTTTCGTTCTTCCACCTTCGACGATAGCTAACGATATATATTTCACTTCCAGAAATGAAAAATCTCCACCGCTTCTATACCTCCCTATATATGAGTCCAACCGACGTCTCGAAAAGCGGCCCACAAAAGCCTCGCGTTTGGGAAGTCCGACTTGGCAGGTCGATTGCCATCACCCCGCCCCACGACGTCTCACAACCTTTACTTCGCCATCAACAATCACACCGTGGCGTCTCGCGAACTGCCCTTTCCAAAATTTGATGGCCCAGAAAGGAAGATGGAAGCAGTGCCGAGGACCGAGCATTTTTGGCTCAATTGTGTCGCCTTGCATCGCATTTGGACAATGCAAGGCAAGCAACGACACCATTTGCGCAGGTCTGCGAATTTAACCTGACGGAATCATGCAAGTCGCGTCGATTATATCTGCAAAGAAATGACATCATTGTTTCCCGGATTTCTCTTTCGGCATTTAATTTGTCTATGCACGGCATCTGCACTCATTACAGTACGTCGGTAAATATTATTTCCTGCAGGAAATCGCAGAGGCTTTCGGCCGGAAGAAGAAGGCTTGCAGCTAGTTACGTCGGCACGTGGCCGGGAAGCACTCTTTTTTTGATGGAATATACAAATCGAAAGTTGGAGCAGATTCCAAAAGCGCAAACTCAATCTAACATCTATCCAAGAAATCCATTTCCGAATTCAAATGTGGGGCCTTGCGCCATGGCAGTAGGTTCACTATCTAAGCTTACCATCAACAATTAGCCAGATACCGAACACAGAAGCTCCAATTTAACAGCAAGTCTTTTCTGTGCCTAATAAAGAGCTCTAGTTAACGCAGAAGCGAAGATCAAGCAGCCCCGGAAGTAAAAATCCTTCGAGGGCTACCATTGCTACCAACAACATTCAGAGCGGGAAGATTTTGCAAAGAGGACATCACAAACACACAAATATATATCCCGATCTCAATCTCCACGCAGAGATACCCCTGAGGATTCTATTTTATCTCTCTCATCCTGTTTTTCATATAATAAGTACCTGTAAATCAACCAAAAAAAAATACAAACCTCCATCTGTTAATCTACCTATCTATTTGCCTGTCTAAAAACCCACCTCTGTCGTGAAACATTCTCTGTATCTCTTGTAGTCCTCCTCATCCCCAGCCAGCGGCACATGGCCCCAATAATCACCCGTCATCACCTCTTCATAAAATCCATTTGCCAATCAAAACAGGACATGGACTTTCCACCATATAATACGAAAGAAAAAATATACCCAACACATCGATATATCCTGCTCTCTTCATTCTCGTGGCCCCCGCCTCGCCCCCGCCTCGCCCCCTATATCCCGATCCCCTCCTCCTCCTCCTCCTTCCTCTCCTCCTCCCCTCTCCTCCCCATCCCATCACTATCATCCCATCCCATCCTATCACAACATCACTCCCAAACAAACAAACAATCCAATCCAATCAATCAATCATTCATTCATTACGAAACAGTAGATTTTATTATACTATATAATTGTAGTTTTTAGTAAGTAGAGTTTGTTTGTTTCACACCTTACTTTTCCCCTCCTTCCTATCATCATCATCATTATCTCATCTCATCCTACACCCGAAGCGTCATCTCTATATACTATATGCGTCTGTCCGTCTATGTCTCTATCTGCAGCACAACCAATGCAATGCAATACCCGCTCAACAACTCATGTGAATGCATATAAACCATTATCTTACAACTCCTTCACCCCTTCACCCCTTCTCCCTCCTCTAACCATGACAGATTCGTCTCCCAAAAGAGTAGTGAGTAGTGTATTTCTCCCCTTTAAAAGAACCCAAAAAATATCCTCGTTCATTCCTTTCTCCTCTCTTCTCCTCTCATCCCAACCTCCTTTTAATTCTCCCAGACCAGAAGATAAAACGCCGAGTCAAGTAACAAAGTAGGGGTATAATACAACATCAACATCAACCTAAACACAGTCCACCAGTACAAACATAATTCCCATTCTGAGAAAGAACCCTACGCAGCACCCATCTCAATCTTCTTCCCCTTAACACTCTTCCACTCAATCGCCACACTCCCTACAATCGTCAACGCAGCCATAATAGCCGCGACGAGAAAACTCTCCGTCAGCGCATCATTATATGCCAGCGTAACCCCCGCCAAATACTGTTTATCAGTAGACTTCTGAATACTAGTCGCACCGGTGTTCAGCACAATCGCGGGATTAAGTCCTGGGACGTTTTTCACGAGACCCTGCACGAGTTTGTTGCTGAAGACGTTTTGGCCGATGGACACGAACAGGGAGCCGCCGAGAGTTTGCAGGAAGATGATTACGGAGGTGCCGATGGGGACTTGGGAGATGTCGAGGACGGTTTGGACGGCGATGAGGGGTTGTTGCATGCCGAGGCCGATGCCGATGCCGGCGAGGGCTTGGTAGCCAATCCAGGCGGAATGGTTGGTGTCGGGTTTGAAGGTGTAGATCAGTCCGATGCCGACGGCGGAGAGGATCGAGGAGGCGATCATGAGTGGGGCATAGTAGCCGATAGTGGTGACGCCGACGCCTGCGAAGACGGAGACCGTGACGAGAGTCAACAACATAGGGATATTCGAGATACCGGATTTAACCGCGGAGTCCCCTTTCACGGCCTGGAACCAGATCGGTAGGTAGTAGATCATGAGGAAGAAGTAAGAACCCAGACAGAAGGCGAACCAGGCGGCAGCCCACATGCTGCGTTGCTTCATAAGTTTGGGGGGAACGGTAGCGCTGTCGCCTTTCCAGAATTGAATTGCGATGAAGGCGGCGATAAGGAGGCCGAAGATTACGAAGAGCGCAATGATGCGGCCGTTGCCCCAAGGATATTTGGTTCCGCCCCAGGCGAGAGCTAAGAGGAGACATACGATGGCGGGGATGAAGACGATGGTTCCGAAGAGGTCGAATTCCTTGACTCGCTCTTTCCAGGGGAGCTCGTTAACGGCTGGCCGTTCGGGAGGTTTAAAGAAGAGCACGATGACTATGACGGTGATAGCACCAATTGGTAAGTTGATGTAGAAACACCATCTATTCCAAGTTAGTTACGGTCACAAGGATAGATCTAGTTTGGGAAAGTAGCACAAACCTCCATGTAACCTTATCCGTGAAAGCACCACCAAGTAACGGTCCAGCCACAGACGCAATACCATACATAGCTCCGATGAAACCCGTGTACATTGGTCGTTTCACCAATGGTACCGAGTACGCGACAATGATAAGCGCGCCGGAGAACACACCTGCGGAACCTAGACCTGCAACTGCACGACCACAGATTAATGCGATTGAGTTCGGTGCAACACCACAGACTAGACTTCCGAGTTCGAAAACGCCGATTGCGGCGAGATAGACCCATTTAATGGAGAAGTAAGTATAGAATTTTCCGAAAAGAAGTTGGAAGGAGGCGGTGGTGAGCATGTCTGTGAGATAAAGGTCAGCACATGCAAGTTTCGGAGGAACAGTTTGCTAGATATGCCATAGAATGGAGGTTCGAGTGAGATAGAATGTACTATTCCCAACGCTCGGGAACAATACGTGTAACCTTACACACTTGTTTCTTAGACATCCCCCACCAGTTCACCAACTCAAATGACGTGAAGAGAATGAAAATATCAACATACAAGCAGAAGCATACCATCCCACATCATCCAGCGAGTGGAATTCATCTGTGATTTTCGGAATAGCTGTAGCAAGAATGGAATTGTCCTGTTCTTGTATTAGTCCCAAAGTTCCAATTTACTCCCCCTCGCACAATTCAAACTCACCAAAGCCATCAAAAACACCGACAAACACAACGCCAAGCTGATCAAGCCCAGCTTTACGCCCGTAGGATATTCCACACCCTCAGCACTTGTATTGATTCTCTGCAGCTCCTCGGCCTGCACCTCCTTCGCACTCCTCGTCTTCTTCAATTCGACCGGCGAAGATTCACTTTTGAGGTCTTCATGAACCGAAGGAGCTTTCGAATTCGATGTCGTGGTAGTTGTGTCTCTCTCAGCCTCCAACCCTGCACCCACATGTGTGCTCCTCTCCTTCTCGTTATCTGAATGCGACGACATGGACACAGCGGTTGAAGTAGACGTCGCCGTCGGATTTAGCTTTTCGTCTGTCATTTTTTGACTCTCAAGTAAATTAAATATAGAAGGGACGTAAAAGTAAAATAGATTAGAAGAAGAAGGGTAAAAAGTATATACCTTCTGAAGTGTATAATTCAAAAAGAGAGAGCGATAACGAGGCAAGAAAGTGGTAAAGGAAAGAAAATAAGGTTATAAGTTACTGTTTATATCTATCTACTCTGCCCTGCAGGAATTCCAGGACCAGGGTACGGAGAGCTTCGACCGAATTCTCGGAGGAAAATGGAGGAAAGACGCGGATATCCGGGGTTTGAATGAAGCCGATTGGATGGAAAGTGTCCGTAGAAATTGGGACGACCAGGGCGCACTGGTAGAGAAAGGATTTTTTGATATTGAATGAAGTGTTCTCGACTCAGCGAAGTGGAGAAGAGAAGGAAATGCTTATTTGTGGGGAAATTGGAGAGAGAATTAGAGTTATTTCTAGCCTGTTGAGGGGCAAAGAACCAAGAGCGTTGGCGAAGTTTTCCGATGGAAATTATGGGGTTTTAAGGTGGTCCCAAAGATCTTATATCGACTTCATGGACCGCCTAAACAGTAAGATGTGGCTTGAAGATGTTCTTTTTGTGTAGCAACGTAGCAACGATAATTCCGAGGAGTCAGACAGTCAGCAAGTATACGAACGTACGAAGAAAGATATTGACCAGATCGTGTATATGTACGTACAAGTACTGTATGGAAGTACATCACAATTCAGGACAATTCGAACCGTAAATCGCCTACTTCTGCTAGGTGGGAAGTTCAACAAACGGACGATGCCCGGACGATCGGATTTAATGCCCCCAACTCGAATACTTGTATCTCCTTTTCTTCTCGAAACGTCCGTGAATTTCCATCCTTCCGCCGTTGCTGTCTGATTTCTCTCATTTCCCACTCAGGCTCGCCGTCTGATAGCTTATAGCCCCATTCCTCGCGTCCAGCACCAATCAAATGTAACGCTTTCCGAAGCGAAGTTACTTAGTTACCGGCGTAATAAAGGTTAATATTTTTCTAGTATCTTCCGCAAAAAGATTAACCTTTAATCGGGTGGTAACGAAGTACTTTAGTAAACCTTAATCTTATTCCGGGTCGTTTACCTCATGTCAGATGTCGTATTGCATATTCGACAAGGCGAAACGTGCAAAAGCAAGCATATGCGGCCGTCGCTTATTGCAGGCAGACAGGAAAAGGCGTAAGGCCACGGCCGCCCATCAGCGCGTACAATTATCGTTCGTCCGGCTCCTTTTCTTGTTCTCGTCATGGGAAGTGAGAGGAAAATGCATGATAGTCTGGTGATTCGAGATTTCGTATATCTTACTCGACGCCGGGACTTGGTAGCCGTTTTGTTTTCTTCGGCGGGCCTCGATTCTACTGACCGAATGCACATTGTGCTCAGCTTTTCATGCAATATGAGGTTTGTGGATGGAAAGGGGGAGGGAAGAGTCATCGCCAGTCAGCATGATTCATACTGCCCGCTACTGTGCATATGAAGTACAGTACGTACAGTACTGGTATGAAGTCAAGGTAAGGTATAATTACGTACTACCAACAGTGGCTACGAAGTAGTCGTCGTAGCCTTTTAATCTCAATGGGTAGGACCGTGAGTGAGGTCAAAGCTGCTTATCCCTTCGCACTCGCTTGTGATACTGCCATGAGTAATAACCAATCTAATTGGCAATTTCGTACGATCTTACTTTCTCTAACATTTGTGACGGGATGTGTAAGAATGAGATATATCATGTCATCATCCCAGAAGTGGCCCATGATTCTATTATGTACGATATCCTCCTAAGGCTGCAGACTTGTAGTACAAGCAAGCGGACTGGAAAAGACTCTTCATAGGGCCATATTCCTGGCGCTCTTCGCTAGAAGTTCAATCTTTATTATTAAGTTGAAAACACCCAAAATTATAAATTTGAGATACTTGAGGTCTGAAAGTTGCTAGCTACTAAGTGCTTCACAAAAACATATACATAATTTTTCGTATAATGTATTTGTATAAGTTGAGAAAGTTTTAAGAAGTGGCTTTTGGTACCTTTCATGTAATTTTAGTGAGGTTTCCTCTTAGACTAAGCAGTGCCGGGACGTTCAGCACCGGAGTGCGGCGCAGCGGCCTATTAGGGATAGCTAGAGAGAGAGGCCGTAAGGCTGCTGGAACAGGCGTCAAATAGAATAAATCAATCAATCAATTAACCTGTCTATAATCATATAGGGTTATATATACGGAACATCACAATATGTCACTTAGAAGCGGGAAAAGAAGGCGGCTCGATAGCGAGTTCGACAATACACGTGGGCATAAATACAAGTACGAGCCTTTGCCAACTACGAAGCATCTACGGTTTCTTACCCTCTATCCTGGCCGCTTCCGCGACAAGATTATTATTAGCTTAGATACTGCTGAGTTCAACCCGCAAGATCCTGCTGTATTTGAAGCCCTGTCCTATACCTGGGGTTCTGAAGCAGATCCTGAGGTGGTTCATGTTATGGTGAGTTATCTTTTTCAAAATAATTATATAGCATTTGTCTGCGATTGCATGGGAACCACATGCTAACAATATCCAGTGCCCCAAGGATGGCCGTCTTAGGAGTATTTGGGTAAGGAAAAACCTCGAGGTTGCACTTCGGCATCTGCGAAGAAGTGACAGACACCGTCTTCTATGGATCGATGCCATCTGTATCAACCAAGAAGATAACGTCGAAAAAGGCCCACAGGTCGCCATGATGGGAGATATATATCGCTCTGCTGACCGCGTCGTGGTATGGCTAGGCCCTGAGGCCGACGAAAGCAGTGTGGCACTCGATGCGCTTGGGTTCCTTGGATCCCAAATTACTGTAGATTGGTCAACATATGAGGTAAAAGCCGCAGAAAACTGCACCCACCCAGATGTGGGTGGTAGTGAAAAGCCTCTGCCTTTGGTTGCCAATGAGATGACTGCTATTTACCATCTTGTGTGCCGACCTTGGTTCGAAAGGCTGTGGATTCGACAAGAGATCTTCTTAGCCAACGCGAAGGCTATTATCTGTGCCGGATATCATCAAGTGTCTTGGCCAAGTTTTCGCAGAGGGTTATTTTATATGGCAAATAGGGTGCATCGCCACTTCCCAGAATACGATAAGCTTGAGAATCGTTTGGAGTATTTATACGATTTTATTAAGCAGCCTTTAGGTTTCAGCCTTAATGAGCTACGAATGCATTTACAGAGTGCCGCGTGTTTTGATCCAAGAGACCGCATATATGCCGCGCTGGCAATGCTAGACAGGGCTGAAAAGGCACATCTTGATTCACCCAATTACTCTATTTCCCCGATGCAGCTTTACGAGAGCGCAGTGATGGCCCACATGAAGACGTACAGTGGCAAAGACGTTCTTAGCATTTTGGGTGACTGTGACCTGCAAGTCCCTTTGGCGAGCCCGACCTGGGTCCCAAACTGGGCTATCCCGTCCCAATCTGGGTACAAGCCTTTCTCCACCTTTGCATCTTCAACGCTATCCGCTTGGTACAAGCTATTGTCCCCCGGACGGCTGCAGGTCGCCCGCGTTCGTGGTGGGGTTATCAGGACGATCAGTGAGATAGGACGTTTCGATCCTCACATAAGCGATCGTCATGTCGCGAAGGCGATTCGAGTTGCGGTTTTCCGATTACCAGATATTGTTCCGCATATTCACGACAATATGATTATTGAATCTTTAGTTAGAACACTAGCCTGCGATTCATTCTCGGATATAGCGGATCCACTGGACACAAGCTTCCCAAGCATTTCGGACAGCACAATGCTTATGGAGCAGATTATTTCTGATTCATATTCATGGGCACCTCATGGTTTTTGTGCCAAAGGAAGCGTTGGCCAATTACTTTTCAGATATCTTCGGGATTTTTCTTCACAAAAACAAATTTTTACAACAATGGATAGGAGAATCGGACTGGGGCCCAGCGGGATCCAGCCTGGTGATGAAATCCACACCATTCTAGGATGTGGATTTGTAATGATACTCCGACCGACTGAGGAAAGGGTATATCAGGTAGTAGGACCAGGCTTTATGGTTGGGCTTAGCCAGGGAGAGAGTTTTCTCGGGCCTCTTCCTGAGACTGTCCATTTTGCTTCGATTTTCCGTGCAGAAACGAGCCGTTTCCATAAAGGTTTTGTGAACAA
Source organism: Rutstroemia sp. NJR-2017a BVV2 (assembly GCA_002946415.1). Taxonomy (NCBI): domain Eukaryota; kingdom Fungi; phylum Ascomycota; class Leotiomycetes; order Helotiales; family Rutstroemiaceae; genus Rutstroemia; species Rutstroemia sp. NJR-2017a BVV2. Next base: position 103,695 of record NJPS01000057.1, read on the forward strand.
AGATTCTGGAGAGATTGGTTTTGAAGATCCTAGATTTGTATCATTAGGATTGGATTTGACTAATTATAGAGAAAAACTTAAAGATGATTTCAGGACTTGTTTGGAAATCAAACCAGAAATTCTTCAAAAAAATAAAATTAATATAAATTACATACAACTTATTTAGATAATATCTTATATGTTATTTTAGTTTGTTCTATCTCATCCGTTCTATCTCATCCCATCCGATGGCCCACTTACAGAGTAGATCTATCTAACTCTGGCAAGAATATAAATCTACTTCTCCCAGCAGCAAGAACTCGAAATTCAAAACCTCAATATCTAGCTATATACTCTCAACTCCTATGATATATCTAATCCAATCATCAAAGCTCATCAATCAATCAGCTTCTCAATATATCAAGCACAGAAGAACATCACCTCACGCAATAAACCAGAACAAAACAGCATCAGAGAGAAAGTCGACAAATCTCTCAAGCCGACTTTTTCATTCTCTCTTTCTTTCTTTATCTCTTTTGCCTGTTCAATCTATATGAGATACGGACTGAGCTGACCTGACCATTCATGGCATATATTTTCAAGCGCAGGAAAACAACTTAAGACGTTACTTTTCTTTTCCCCTCTATCTACGTACGTATGGCTAATTTTTCTCCCATGGATCGACCGACCAATACATCAAAGATACCATGCCATGACATCCATAACCCGTCATATCAGATCATAGCATATAACAGCATGCAGTGTACCCCCCTCACTGATCCACCCCCGCCATCATTCCTCCTCCCCTCCCCCACCCATCAACGCCCCCCTCTAAGACGTACTCGGATCCAACGTAACCCCCGCCTGAATCGTCGCCCAACCAATCAATCTCCAATGTTTCTCAATACGCCTACTAAGCGCGACCTTCTCCCCAATATTCGTACAAGCCGGGCTCGTCAGCACCAACTTCGCCGCATCCTGTTTCACAGCCATGACCTTTGCGCCCGTAGCCGTGGACCCGATATTCACCATCAGGACTTCATTTTTCGTGAGTTTGGCAACCTTGGCCTGTTTACCATCGGCAGTCTTAACACCGAGCAGACGACGCAAAAGGTAGTAGTTGACTTCGATCTCGATGTAAATATCTGGAAGACGGCCCTTGAGACCGAGCACGAAACCGACGAGACGATCGGCTCGGCAGAGGGTGGGGTCGATGCGGGTTCCGACTCCGATGAGACCGCCGGGCACGGCGTATTTGAGCTCGTTGTTTTCGGAATTGAGGGTCACGATGCGGCTGAAGATGGGTGTGCATTTGATAGCTCCCTTTTCATCACGGGTGACGATTCCAGGTCGGATTTCGATTTCATCGCCGAGCTTGATTACACCGTGTAAGATACTTCCACCGGCAACACCACCCTTCAATTCCTCGATTTCAGCACCAGGCTTGTTGACGTCGAATGATCGAATGACGATCATTTGGGGGTCCTGTGTGAAGTCTCTTGGTGGAACTGGAATGGTGGATACGATAGCTTCGTTGATGGCATCGATGTTGAACTTGAGTTGTGCAGAGATAGGAATAATTGGTGCGCCACCAGCAACAGTTCCTCGAATGAACTTCAATATCGATTGGTAGTGTGTATTTGCGCCTTCCTCCCTCATCAAATCGACCTTGTTTTGTAGGATGATGATCTTGTCGAGCTTCATAATCTCAATAGCTGCCAAATGCTCTGAAGTTTGAGGCTGAGGACAAGTTTCGTTTCCGGCAATAAGTAGCAGAGCGGCGTCCATGACTGCGGCGCCTGACAACATAGTACTCATGAGAATATCGTGACCAGGGCAATCAACGAAGCTTGAACATGTTAGCTAATCCTGCGTGCTTAAGAATGGAAATCAATATAACATACGAAACGTGTCGAAGAAGGCGATAAGTGCCGCCACAGCCATCTCTCTCACAAGGCGGATCGACCTCCTTCTCACTCTTGTAACTTCTAAAACATCCCGGTCTTGGACATTCCTGATTATCACACTGGTAGATCTTCGCATTCGCATAACCCAGCTTAATGGTGATATTTCTCTCCAACTCGTTCTTGAAACGCACAGTCTGCACGCCTGAAATGGCCTTTACTACCGTTGACTTTCCGTGCGCCACATGTCCAATAGTACCGATATTGATTGTTGCTTGTCTTGCGATAATTTCTGGCGTCAGAGGAGTTAGGGACTTTACGTCCAGGTCCTTGGGTTCAGTCTGTGGTGGTAAGGTCGGCCTTACGACTGCTGGCGCGACTTCCTTGGGGGCGGGACGTTTTAAAGATGACCTGAGAGGCTTTTCCTCGATATCCTCAACATGGTCGTCGACATCTTGTGGATCAAGGCCGGGAGATCCAGGGTTAGAGTCAGTCTCAGACTCCATGTCGTTTCCGAACTTGTCCCCGTTCGAAGCCATATTGGGTGGTTGTGATGTTACTCTCGTGGTGGGGGTCTGTTGTGTGCTTAAATCTTTGCGTGGCGGGGTAAAGTGGTAAGATATTCGAGAGTCGAGATATCTTAGATGGTCTTAAAAGTCGTAGAGAGCTCGATTGAGTCTTCGATGACCTTTTCTGAAATTTCGATAAAACTTTCAGAGGCCGTGTGGGAGTTGTTGTCGACTGCGCAATTTCAAGATTTCAATTCTAGATAATTATTCTTTGAAGTGGGTGAGTCAACCGAGAATAGTGAAAATCTTGGCCACCGTATTCATGCGGCTATTGGTGGTTAGCGGATACTTCCGCTGGTGAATTGAAGCCAGGGACCTTTTATTACTGTATGAAAATTGTTCGAATAGAACATTACATAACGTCAAATCTGCGAGGCCGAGCTCAAGCTTTCGGTGGGCAAACAATTGGCAATGACGAAAGTAACTATAAACTCGGCACAAACTCTCCCTCGATTTCTCCTCCCCCGGTTGAGCTGGCAAACAAGATCCTCGCTCCCCCCGCATACAATCCGAACATTGAGCACAATACCCAGCAGCAACTGGACCTCACCCAGAGCGTCCGTTCCTCAAAATGCGAATAATCAGCGTCTATCAAAACCCAGCATATTACAAAACCCGTCCTGCAGGAGAGCATTCCATGCTACCCCTCGTCAATCCCGCGACCACCATTTCGATACTCTCAAGTTCGTGCAACGATTAAAAGACGATGGATTCACAGAGGAGCAAGCGGTAGCTATGATGAAGGTTCTCAGCGACGTCATTGAAGAAAGGTATAGCATGCACTCCTCCTCCTTCCATATCCTTACACCTCTTCCCTTTTCCACCTCCTACTCTCCCCCCACTAACCCCCTCCCCCAGCATCCAAAACCTCACCCGCACCATGGTCCTCCGCGAAGACGCCGCCCGCGCCACCTACACTCAAAAAGTCGACTTCGCCGCCCTCCGCAGCGAGCTCCTCTCCGCCGACTCCACCGAAGCCTCCACGACGCGGGCCTCCCACGAGCGTCTAACCAACGACCTCGCGAAACTCAACTCCCGTCTCCGGGACGAAGTATCCCGAACGCAAGCCTCCGTGCGCCTCGATCTGAATCTAGAGAAGGGCAGAATCCGCGAAGAGGCCAATGTGCAGGATCTGAAGATCAAGGAAACGGAGACGAAGATCGAGCAGGAGGTCGCGGGGCTGAGGGAGAAGTTGGAGGGCGTCAAGTTTCAGACGTTGCAGTGGTTGATGGGGGTTTGTACGGGTACGGCGGCGTTGATTTTGGGTGCGTGGAGGTTGTTGATGTAGAGGGGGGTAGGAGGTGGAGCGGAGGTGGATGGGAAGAGGAAGGGAGGTGGTAAAGGGGGGATGAGACCGGAGAGAACTATGTAATAGTGATATTTTGATACCGGGTTGTTGTGAGCTTAGAGGTCATATGGTCTTGATATCTATCTATGAATACCTATATGCGAGAATAAAATAGCATAGCATGCATAATTTAAGTATCAGCTCCGATAACTTACCATAATCAGAAGTCTGGAGCTTTTAGTAGAAAATCCTCAGTAAGTCAAGCATAGAGAGACAGAAAACAGGCACTGCACACGAAGCATTCAACGGGTTGATAATGGAGAAGCGAGACTGTCAATGCAATATCTGCATTTTTCTTGCATTCAGAATATGTCATCACCATCATTGATAGTATACTAAACTCCTTCATTTCCCTATTTCCAACGAAGAAACCTTCATTACACTAAGAAATTGGTATCAAAATCCTCGCCTATACCAAGGCAGTGTCGATGTCATAACGACGTTCCCATTTCGATCGTAGATGAATTGACTCCTTGACACCAAGATCATATACGTATATCCAAATTTCTCCACTGTACGTGTATTCCAATGAACCCAACACTCCAACTCCGCTCTCGTATGCTGATCAAATCTACACCAACTCCCCTTCCAAGGCATCATTATTCATAGCAAGAGCTATTACATATCCATACCCCTCCCACCAGCCTTCATAACCATAACACTTCCTCTCACATTACTGCTCAGTAATGCTTCGGCGACCACACCAACAGTCTTTCTCATTTCCTTGCCAGAATCTCCACTTGAACTCTCTTCGTGGATCATTGCTCGCATCAAAGCGGATCTACCCCTGCCAACAACGATCAAGTCACCTGCATTTCGAGGACTTTGTCCAATCTCCGCTTTTGCGTGGTGTAAACAATCGGTCAATGGTGTTGTGGTTGTGACGTCGACGAATACTACCCGGTTCGATAAAGACATTGGAAGGGAGTCCCGTAATGTATGAAGCAGTGCGGTGTCTTGAGCAGCAGCTGTGTAGAGATCCTCGCTATCAACACGTTCTGTGATACGCAGAGCAGCTGAACCAGAGCTACCGCCATGCTGTGATCCTTCCCCAGCACCAGTACCAGGTCGAGACACGTGAACTGCTGATGGCTCTGCAATTTTTGCGTTGTGAATAGGAGTAATGAAATGGATGATTGTGGCGGTGATATTGGTATTTTGAGCCAGTTGAAGAACAAAACGAAGAGCGACTCGATCATCAACACCGCCGAAGAATGGGAAGTATACATGGTGACTGCGGTCTGCAATAGGTGGAGTGGGCTCAGAACGATGACTGCTGCGAAGACTGACACGGCTAACACTTGGTCCAAGAGATCGAGGCTCTCTAGTTGTAGATCCACCGAAGCCGCGGTTAACAAAGATGGCAGTGTTGCAAGATGCTGTTTCGAGAGTCTTTTGAATGAATGCATCTTGAAGACCGCTAGAAACCGAATCGTGATGAGAATCAGCAACAGGTAAACTGCCAGGTTCCGTCCATGGAATCAGAATCAAGTCAGAGAAGTGATCTGATGCTTGTGTGGTCAAAGCCTCCGCGTAATCACCCTCAGGAACAACTGAAATACCGCCGGACACAGCAACATTATTCAGTTGAGCGAAAGTCCGGAAAGCGTTGACGACTGGATCGCGGTAGGTGTATTCGTCAACTTCGGCCATTACGGAAGAAGTACGTTCAGTAAGTTCCAACATGCGAACGCCATGAACCTCAAGAGGTCGTCTTCTGACTAGAGGGGTGGTGGAAGAATCGGTTCCATCGCCGTCTGTTTCGTTGACTGTTTCAAGCTCCGACTTTGATCGATGGACTTTGGTAACAGTGGCTGTGTTTCCTCCACCTAACAAGGCGATGAATGTGAATAAGCTAGGAAGACTATCGAGTCTGAGGTGGACCAGAAGTCTCCGAACCTGTGTACTTTCAACCTTCTCGATGGAACGATCTGGTGTAAAGTCATCGTTATCGCCCTCAGGGTGAAGTGGATTGCCGTCCCAATCAATTTCTCCTCTCTTCCAGGCATCAAGTTTCTTCTGGTACCAAGGAGGGTACAGCGCGGTTGTCAACGGTGTTGTAGCAACCGTGGTAACAAGGGCCATGACGACGAAAATTGTGAAAGTCCTCGTAGACAAAATCTTGGCTTGTAGACCGATGTTCTACCTCGAGTTAGTGGCCCAGTCCAATCACTCTATGTCGGATGTGCTTACCAAGACAATGAGTTCGACGAGACCTTTACAACTCATCAAAACTCCAATAGTTAAACTCTCCCGCCAGACAAGCTTGCAAGCTCTCGCCGCCAATGTACCTCCAATGATCTTTCCTGCAAATGCGACGGCGATGACACCAATAACATACGCCCAGGTAAGTCCATCGTTAAGGAGACCTAAATTGGTACTCAATCCGGACAGAGCAAAGTAAAGCGGAAGGAAGAACACCGCCACTAGATCTTCGATTTTCTCGGTGATTTTGATAGCAAATCCCCCTTCGTGAGGGCAAATAAGGCCAACAAGGAAAGCTAAAATCATAAATTAGTCAAGGACACAGTCACAACACAGTTGGAACATACCTCCAAAAATAGGATGTACACCAATTACACCCGTAAACCATGAGGATGTCAACACGATGAGGATAGTCAATCCAACCATGCTTTGTGATGGTCCATTCTCGAGGCTGCCGTTGCGGCGAAGAATCCACAAAAAGGCAGGTCTGACGGCGTAGACCAAAAAGAGTGTCCAGGCCACACAGACAAGCAACACATATAGTGCTGCAAGCCCTGAGCCATTGTTCACTAGGGCAACGCAAAGAGCTAGAAGAATCCAGCCTACCACGTCGTTTCCTACACCGGCAGCAAGGACAGTGACTCCGACAGGTGTAGATAGGAGCTTGAGCTCTGTAAGTATACGGCAGAGAACAGGAAAAGCTGTAATCTAGGACACGAGGTTAGCAAGAATGTAGTTTCAAGGGTGCTTTTGGGGGCCATACTGCAAGTGCTGTTCCTACGAACAACATATAAACTCCAAAAGAGATAGGCACCAATCCCGGGTCAGTGTGGAAGTGGTGAAATAAACCCCAGGCAATCGCACAACCCAATCCAAACGGCAACCCCATTCCCGCTAAACCGACCGCAAGTGCTACGCGCCAATTGGAAAGGAAGAGTCGCATGTTAACTTCCAGTCCCACCAAAAACAGGAAAAGGATCAAGCCTATATTGGCAACATTGCTCAATACTGGCATTGAAGCCGTCGGGAAGATAGTCTCTTTGAACCCAGGTATGCGCATCATTACTGAGGGGCCTAGAATGATTCCACCGATGACTTCTGCAATAACTCGAGGTTGTCGTACCATTGAGAGCGGGTAGTGGAGGAGTCGGCAAAAGATGATGATAATGCCTGCCTATAATTGAAGACATGTTAGCCATATGAAGCGGATTCCAGCATTTGGCCTTCAAGGCAGTGAAGGAGAGCATTTTGAATATTTGCTGTTGAGAGACATCTAGATTTCGTGATGGCGTTCGAGATCGGCGTTCTGCAAGCACGCCTCTAAACGGAGATCATGCAGGGTCCCCACCTGGCCGGCACGATGTTCCATAGGCTTAAAAACAATCTACGTACCTGAATAATAAAGAGAATAATAGGATTGGATGCACTGTAGACCGTGGGGTTACCTCCTTCCAGAATTCCGCCTTGAGGAGCTGCGCGATCCGCAGCCGATGCTGTCGCGATCAAGGTCGCCAACGCCAGCGAGAGCGTCGCCATGGTTGATGTAGGTCGGTCGTATTCGGCGTTTCTCTATCAACGAATAGATACTTTTAAGTACCAAAATCGATGTAGCTCCAGGAAGAATGATGTAAAGGAAGGGGAGGAGAAGATGGAAGACGAAGGGAGAGGAGGCGGAGAATATGATGGTGTGATTGTCCAAGTTGTGCCTCAAAGATGCACACTGCTGACAGTGAATAAATGGTTGCTCATCAGGATGTGTATCAAAAAGATACAACGTACATGAACAAACAAAGAGAAAGAATGGGCGATCGAACCTTTTTACAGCTGCGCGATCCTTCGCAACGGCACCTGAGCAAATTCCCAAGAGATATCTCTACGATTCAAGGGTCCCAAGATTGACGATATCCAAACTAGATTGCTTGGCCGCATCGCCGTATCGGAGGAAGACGTGATTGGAGGTGGAGGTGGAGGGTCGAGTCAAGGGTCGAGATTGAGGGCATTTTTTGATGTGGATGGTGAAGGAGTGCGAGCTTGGGCTGGGGTCTTTCGGTGTGGGCGCTAAGTTAAAGCGAGATTTTCGTGCAAATGGCGGGGGGAAGTGGAATTTGGGGACTCTTTCGGCTGGGGTAGCTCGGTTATAGCAGGCAATATTCCTTTGTCAGCCAGGATCTTACTGACTCTAGGTTTCCCTTCTCTTCATCCACCTTGCAAAAAGCAACAAAAGAGACAACACCAGCAAAAGAATAACGCACAATGATCCAGCGCATTGGGCGGTGTGGATTCCAACTGACACCATCTCCCATCTCCCATCTCCCATCTATGAAAATACCTTCAGCTACCTTGCTCCTCCGACCTCCAAGCTCGACTCCACCCCACCCAGTTGGCTGCGCCTCTCCTTCCACTCGGAATCGCCTGCTCATGCCAATGCTGCTAGAAACACATAGCTTCACATGAATCCCAACCACATGTCACATAATCTTCATATCACCCATCAAGGCGCTTTATGTGTGACTCTAGAGGCCATGTGCTTCTATCTTTATTCTTGGCCATTGCTTGTCTAGTCCTCATGATCAACAGTCTTACCATCAACCATGGCCAAGCAACGCCGTCCCAAGGGTATGGTAAGGATGTAAGAATTCTCCGTATTCTTTGCGGCTGACAAACTAGAAACAATCCCTAGCCGAACGCTAGATGTCCTCACAAAAAAGAATGGCGATGGCGACCGAAGCGCAACTTCAATTGTTCGCTTTCCACTGCAGATAGATCCACTCGACCTTCTCGATGGCTTTCGACAACGTGCCCACTCCTCGTAGCTCTAGAGGTTACTCTCTTATCGAACCGATGTAGTGCAATGCTACAAAGAAGCTCGCGAATATTCGCCGCCAAGAGCTCAGATCCTGCGAACACCTCTTGCTTCTAAGGATTTGTTCGAGAGCTCATCTATCCTGTCGTTACCGCATGACAAATTCTAGCCTCTCATCTTTTCAATCATGCTGTGCTTCATGAGTAGCTCGACTTCGCACTCGCCGAAACACCCTCCCTTCACGTCAACTTGCCGCCGATCAAGAACAAATTATCATCGCGGCAGCACAACGCCTTCTTCGATCGGCAATTCTATGCTGTCAATCAGATATTCTACCGCGTATCGTCGGGTTTCCAGCCGTCTCTACTGATAAGCTCATCCATCTGACTCTTCTGTGCGACTTCTAGAATTTCAGGCTTGAGGAAAGAAGGTACATGGCGTGTGGGGGTGGCATGAAAATTGATGAAGATACATCAAAGTCAACCATGCAATGCATGCGAGAGAAGTCCTCAACGACAATTTAAATACATCGAGGTCGGGTACCAATACCACCATTGAAGCGGGGTAATCTATCTGATACAGCTGTCCATGTTGGACAGAAAGTTCTTGTGAAACATGGGGTCCCTCATTTGCGGAGAAGTCTCCAGCTCTCGTGGTCTATCTTTGGTGCGTTGTCCTAGTGAGGACCAGTGTCCTGAAATTGCATCGTTTTTGGGATGCCGATCAAGCTGATAGATGCATTTGTAACATGAGGGATTTTTTGACCGTGGCGTTGAAGAGGAAAGTAGGCAACGACCCTCAAGGCCTGAAGATTGTTTTTGCTTCTGCATCCGACCCTTGCTATCTGGAAAGCGCACTGCCTAGCGCGTTCGGATGGATGTTGACTGCATTGTAAAATCCGGAAACACCAGGGGGGTTTATGGTCAGTCAAATGATAGAAGCCTGGTAAACATTTGCCTAGCCGGATTAAAGGATGAATACTTCCTACGGCTCATAAGTAACACGAAGCGATTTTAGCAACAGACCGTCTCCCCCAAATCATCTTTCAATTGGGGTTATCACCTCTCACCCATTCATCAAAACCAACATCTTGGACTTGAAAGTTTACCAATCAAACTCGAGATGATTTATCAAAAGACTACACGCTGCGCGGACGGCTTATTTGTGTTCCCAATCTCGAGATCAGTTCCTGTCATATGGATATTACCTGATGCAACACAGATCTTCGTTGTGAGTCACTCTACAGAACTGAAGTTCTGCAAATCGGGCCAAGCAGAAATACAACCATCATCTATCTCTACTCCCAACTTCATGGGAATCCTACTTTTGTTCACGCCTACTGCTCTGCTGCTCCTCTTTCTGTTTCCAAATCTGTTCTCTCGGACGCCAATCTTGATGGTCGAGGTGGGGATCGCTTTGATGTGGTTTGGTTTCAGTTTTCTTCTGAATGGGTATGCATTCCTACATAAGTAGATATGAGTTATGATGGGCGATTATGTAGGGTTTTGATATGCGGTGTGGATAATGATCGATAGATAGATGGAATATATTTTTGGTGTTCAATAACTTACAGCTAGCTTTCGAATTTATCATCCGTAAAGATAGAGTGACTTGGGGATATAGTATCATTATATCTGCCAGACCTCACTTATGGTGCACGTGAATATATTAGTACCGAGTATGGATCACACAGATACAATCCCATACAATGGAACTACCGGGAATCTACAGATTCCTAGGCGATATGACGAGGAAATAAGTTTCGTACATACTATGTTGCTTTTCACCCGAACTGTGCCCCTTCCTTATACAGTACACTACATACTTTGGATTTGTTCGCCAAACTCTTGAGACGTTTCTGTCCTAGCCGGGAGCGGGGATTACTTGATCTGATTCGGAGGATGCTGAAATGGGGTTGTCGGGTTTGAAGTGAGTGTTTGTTTTGGGAAGGGGATTTGCGTTTTGGGGTTTGGGGTTCGGGGATTCGGGGTTTGGGGGATGGATTAGGGGGTGGGAAGCGGGGATGGGATTGATGGATAGGGGGTAGGGGTAGGGGTAGGGGCAGGGTTTGGGTGTGTTTTGCTGGGAGGCGGGGAGGGGATAGGGAAGGGGATGGGAGGAGCTGGATAGGAAGGTGCATGTTGCATGTGAAAGGGGTGCGGTGGCGAGTTGGGTCGAGTGATCATCTGTAATGAGATGAGAGGAAGTTTTGGTTTGTAAGATCATCACGGGGAGAGCATCGTTGAATATCGAAGCACCCGCAGTGATGACTCGTTCCAGTACCATCTCTTACGAATACTGGCTTCAAGGTAGGGAGGGACCTCTCAGGTTCAATATCTATATGCCCTTTATCTATATCGATGATGGTTTGGGTTCTCCTTTTGCAACTCTTCCGTTAGTTACTGGCTTGGGAAAGGGGATAAGTGTTTGTTGGTTGGAGTAATGCTGTTTCTTGTTTTGAGTGGGTGAGTTGTTGATAGGTATTTATGTAATAGTTGGAATTGAAATGGTATCTATGGTATCGTCGCTTCTTTGGGAAGAATATGCATACATATAACGCCGGGTCTCTATCTCTCCTTGATACTCTAATACGTAAAATCCACATGTGTAGTTCATGCCCCCAGAAGCTGTCTGTCTCCCAGTTTTCCTCAGTTCTGTTCTGTTCTGTTCATACAACCGCGGATCCCGTCGCGCCGTTAGTTGGATATACGCTCTATAACACCTGTAACAAAATCATCACGCATACATTCAAACCATATCCTCCGTCCTCCTCTCCACCCCCCCACCCTCCACCTTGTAACTCTGCGTAACCCTAATCCCTGCATCCTTACTCGTCCTCTCCCTCTCCGCACTCTCCTCCCCCACCGCAGCCAATATCCTCCTCTGACTCGCCTTATCCCCCAAACTCTCCTTGCTCTCGTTCGCCGCGCCCGTGACCATGGTTGTTGCGAGGCCGTCTTTGATATCGCGGAGCTTTATGGCTCGCGCCCGCAGATAGCCTTTTCCGCGTGAGGTCTGCGGGTCCGGCGGGGAGACCCCCTCAGAGGGCCCGGAGAGCGCGTTCGAGGACCCGAAGACGAAGCGCAGGAGGGGGCGGAGCGCGCTGAGGGAGGCGGCGCTGATGCCGAGGCCGATTTCTATGGTGGACCACCAGACTATGGGGGCGACGCCATCTGGGAGGGAGGTGTTAGTGGGGTGTTGAGGGGAAGTGGAAGGCAGAGAAATGATGGGGAGTGGGGCAGGCGAGGGACTTACAAAGATAGTCTACAGTGGCTTTGTATTCGGGAAAGTATTTCATGCGGACGATTGTTGCTATACTTGCACTGTTGCATTCGCACATTAGTTTCTAGTCCTTTTATTTTCCTAAAAGCACACTTACAGAATACCCATTCCCAGCAAAAAGGTAATAGCAGTCTTGATTCTTGGGGAAAGTTTCAAATCCCACACAATAAACGCAGGCAGAATTGCCGTCGACCAATCAGTGATGATATTCATAGCCGAGAATACATAACTGAGCACCAGGATTGCTTGCACGGTGCTACACTTTCCTCCTTCGATCGTCTTGTCCCATGTATAAGCCATGGGACGACATGTAGCAAAGACGGAGATATCTGAGGTGAGGATGGTGGCAATGGAGCCGGCGATGATGGCGTAGAGGATCTTCTTGTAGAGTGGGTTGGGGGTGATTCTTAAGAGGGAGACACACACGCTGGCTTTGACGGGGAGGGTACCAGTGAGGGTGAAGATTTGAAACAGAGTGAAGTACTACGGGTGTGTTAGCCACTATTCGTCGTTTCTGTAGAGTTGGTATGCTAACCTTGACTGCGGGACCCATTTCCGCTACAGTGATTGTCAGGTTATGGACACCCAAACCATGAGTGGCAGCCACCGTTGAGAATGCAACATTGATCACGAACATGACCCATCCCAGCGCCAGCAGCCAGTCGTCTAACCCGAAGGCATTCCGCGAAACTCGAACCCAACAGCGCAGTGCGAAGAAAATGGTAGAGATGCCTAGAAAGATAAAATTGACGATGACAATAGTCAGGGCCCTCTCTACCAGCGCCATTGCTGCACGATGCCGTGCCGTTTAACCGTACTAGCAGGATGTCTGAAATCGTACTGGGGAGATAGTGTAGTAATAAGCAAACAGTGACTAAAACAAAATATCATGCCATCAAGACGTCGCGATGTGTTTTGGCGGGTATAATTTTCGTTGCGAATATCCGAACTTTCGAATTTAGATAGACATGGAAATGATACTTACTTATTCTACTCGTACGGAGCAAAACCATGACCTCAAGGAGCAAGATGGGGAAATTTCGCAAAGCACGAAATGTCGGGCATAGACCTCCTAAGTTCGGGACTTGGAGAGAACGAGGTATCTCGAAGGCTTCCTTCTCCATATACGAGTTCCTGGACACTGGACAGCACCCAGCGTTTGAAGTCTTACGATTCAATCGGTTCGAGCATCGACGCAACCCAGGTGATAACCTACCTATAAGGAAGAGATCATCATCTTATGACAATCTTTCTCTTGCTTGGGAGAAAGTTAAATTTCGAGGTTTCGAGGTGGGGTTTCAACGGCTGCTTGGGGGGATCATGCTTTATGAAAATAGGTGAGATAGACCACTGTGCGCCCCTGGGTCGTCTGAGTGACAGACATGGGTTGTCGAATTGTCGGGACCGGGTTGAGCTTCCTTCTTCAACTGCCAGACGAGGTACGAAAGTAGTTACTCCTTTCTCGGGTCGGCCTTCCCTGCGATGATGTTCACGAGAAGTCTTTGATCTTCAACGTAGACGATTCTTGGCATAGATCCGAATGTCTTCTTTGTCGTGTAGGTAACTATTCCATCGGGTATGCCAGCGCTGGATGGCCCAATTTCATAAAATGGCCGAATTTCAAAAACACTGGTTCGAGTGAAATGTCTCCCGAAGAAAAACCCAAAGCAAACAATAAGGTTACGAACATCGTCCTTCTCGGCATTGTGCAATTTGTGTGATCACAGAAGAGAGTTTTCCTTGCTCCTCCACTCTTGGGGACAATTTAGAGAGTACGTGTCACACAGACTCTCTCGCGTCGAAGCCTTGCACTTCTAGCAGCATGGCGTGTCGAATCAAAAGTTCTTCTTGCACCTGCATAATGTTTGTCCCCTGGCTGTTCGTTATCACGAATGGCCTGATGTTGACTATCCATAGCGCGCTAGCCAATCTTAGCATAGTGGAGAAGGATTGCCGAGACACCATTCGGCTCCTTATTCCCACCTGCCGGAAGCCAATAAAATGCTCTCCCATCAAACTAAAACTCCGCTTCGAAATAAACGGCATCGAAGAAGTTCAGGTAGAGACAAGAGGAAACTGGAGCATGAAATTACTGTGGGAAGTTACAGTAAGCATGTTGTTACTTCGTATCCCCTTAACTGCCATAAGCGCCTTCCCCACCTTATTTTTGGTGAGGGCGCACAGTTTTGGCAGTTAAGGGGATACCCAGAATAAAACCTCCAACTCCACAGTCTCCAGTTTTACAACTTCCGAGGCAAGCGATAGCTCAAAGAAGCCTAAAACCCGTTGAAGATGTTCGTCGGAGCCAGGTCAGACCCAGAGCTTGACGTAAGAATGTCAGCTATGGGAAGCTTTTACCGCTCGGAAACAAGTTGACGGGTGTGGCGTTTTGCATGGTAATGTTCTTGGGGGAGGCTCGATGCCTTGCTTCGTGCGGATATGTGGACGCGTACGAGCTAGAACTGCCAGTGCAGAAATTGCAAGTGGAGGGAACAGAATGTCGGGATATGGAGCCCCTTGACTTGCCAAATCTGCCAAATTTCTCCGGGGCTCTGTGTATGTCCATGATGCTATTCCCAAACTGAAAGTCTCCGAAATTCGGGAGTCAAGTGCCTCTTGATGACAGCCGTTCTAGCGTGACTATCCAGGGTCGCTTCAGGATGTAGGTATGTCTAGCTACCGCTCTCAGTAAGCCTACGAGATGATCTTTCCCTTTTCACGTATTTATCGGAACGGATTTGGATTGGATTGACCCCGTTTCCCACGTTGTGCTAGGGTCGTTCTCGTCAGCCTGCCAATAGTGATAGCATAAGCACTAAATCGGAATTATCTTATGACTCTTATCATTTGCTTCGCCTTAAAAGATTGATGTTGTCTCCTCCAGTTTGAACCAGAGTTTATCGACAGCGGAAAAGCTTAACATCAAAATGGCGGAGAAGAAACAATTCAAGGTACTTATTGTAGGTGGCAGTGTTGCCGGCCTAAGTCTGGCAAACATGCTGCAGTTGAATGGCATCGATTTTGTGGTTCTAGAAGGATACCCAAAGATAGCCCCGCAAGTTGGAGCCTCGATTGGACTTCTTCCAAATGGAAATCGCATTCTTGATCAGCTCGGCTTATTCGACACGATCTTGGATTTGGCGCCGCCTGTGGAAAGATTCAACTTCCGAAACATCAAGGGAGAACGAATAGCAGGACATTCGGGCATGCGACATTCGTTCATCCAAAGGTCAGAATATCCCACCGACTAGTAGCAGGGCGAAATCTTACATTCAGACAGGCATGGATATCCCATTCTGTTCCTCGATCGTCAGATGGTTCTGCAGGTCCTCTACAACAACATTAAAGACAAATCAAAGGTCCTGACCGAGAAAAGACTGGAAAAAATCGATCTGCATGAGAATGGTGTGACGGCCACAATGGCAGATGGATCTACATTTTTTGGAGATTTGCTTGTTGGAAGTGATGGCATTCATAGCACAACGAGATCGGAGATGTGGAGGCTGGCTGAATCGAAGGTTCCTGGCTATTTCCCACCAGGAGAACAGAACAGTGAGTAGCTTACTTACTTCCTCCGCGTTCGCATATCTGCCTTGGCCTGCCAATCTGGCGATCCTCGATTGCTCCATTCTCTTAATCGCCCTCCGACTTATTGCCGCCATCGTAGTGTGAGATTCGGGAGATCTTCATGGTTGCTAACTTGTCTCAGATGTCCGATGCGATTACAGCTGTATCTTCGGAATCTCCAATCCTATTGAAGGACTCGAGCCTGGCAACTTACATTCCGTTTTCCGTGAAAAGACATCTTACTTGATCAACGGTGGTCCCAAGGGTCGCGTATATTGGTTCTTTTTCTTCAAACACCCACAAACGCTACATGGCTCGGATATTCCTCGTTATACCAAAGAAGAAGAAGCGAAAATGTTCAAGGACCACGAGAGTGACCCGATTACTCCAGAAATCACATTTGGCGATCTTCTGGAAAAGAGGATTACTTCAACTCTGACGGCACTGCCAGAATACGTGTACAAGAAATGGAGTTATGATAGAATTATTACACTTGGAGATTCCGCACATAAGGTAGTGCACACCGCATTACGCTGCAGATTCCTACGACTAACGTTACATATCTAGGTTCATCCGATTGGAGGCCACGGTGGTAATGCGGCAATTGAGGGTGCTGCAGCATTGACTAATGCACTGGTTAAAGCATTAGAGAATTCACCTAATTCACTGACTACTCAACAACTAACCACCACATTCGAAAACGTACAAAAGCTTCGGGAAGATCGAGCTCAGATGCTATTGGACGCATCTCACGAACAGCAACGTACGGAAGCTATGGTCGACGGGTTCCATAAGTTCGTCGCTCTCACCTTACTTCCTATGACCGACACCGAAGATGTCATGTTCAACTTTTCAGGCAATCTGCCGGCCGCAGAAAAGCTAGACATGGTTGATCTCGCACCTCGTCCCAAACTGATCCCGTTCAAGGATGAACTTGCCGCCGCGCCTTCATCTAGAGGCATATATGGCTACCTGCAAATTTTGTTTTACCTGGTATGCGCTGCCTGTGGCTATTATGGAATGTGGATTCGGCCTAAAAGTTATGGCTTGTCAGACGCCCTGGACGTCATTATGGACAGTGGTGTCTTTCCATACGACACAAACGCTTCTTTGAAACGAAGCTTCACTGGGATTGGTCCTCTAGACTCCTTATTGACCTTATTGTCTGCTGTATTCACACCAGGCTTCGCTGCCTACGACAAGCAATTCGGCACATTGGCGTTGTATTTCCTTGGGATGATCATTCAGCCTCTTTCCATCTGGCTCATTGAGGCTTGCCGGAAGAGGAACGACATGAATCTACTTGCTCTGTAAGAAAATTCTTTGCTTCCTTTTATTAGTGTGAATTATTCTATCAAGAACTGACCCCAACTGCAGTCCCACTATCTGGTTAACTCTTTGTCAATTACTCGGCGCGGGTATCGTTATGCCATTCTGGTATATCGCCTACACACTATTCTCGAATGCTGAATCATACTGGTGGCCATTATCACGATTGGTACCGGCTCACTACGTCCGAGTTCTTCTTCCCGCCATATTGATTGGCTACGTTGTACCCACCATTTTGGCATTCATCCCTTGGAAAGACTCTGCCACAATCCAAAACTTTGGAGCCCTCTGGCAAGTGGCGCCCATGCTTGCATCCTTACTGACATTCCTCTTCTCCATTATCCACAAGCGAGTAAGCCCACCAAAAGATTCTATGACTCCATTCGCTGCCGAGCAACCAAAAGATTTGCCATATCTTAAAAGCATCTATCTCTTCGCGTTCCTATCTGGAATTGCCCTTCACTTCTTAGTCATGTTCAACATACTGTCTTCTGGTGACCCCGAGTTGACGCTCCGTTCGGTGTTCCTTTTCTCGGAACCGGAAAGTCTTGGAGATGGTCTACGCAATCAATTCGCGGCAGACTTCTGGGCACTGAATATCGCTTCGTATGGATGGTGTGTTAATGCTGTTTGGGACATCAAGCGTGTGGGACGAACGACGGTTGATGTGGGTAAAGCTGCAATTGTTCTGCTCTTGGCCAACGTCATTGTTGGTCCTGGTGCTGCCATGGTGGGATGTTGGTATTGGAGGGAGATGGCTATGGCTCGAACTAGTGTTCCCAAGAATTAGTTGGTGTTAGAGAACAATCCTGACGGTTGTGCTGGATATTCAGTGGATTGGGTGTATTTGAGATGTAAAATTTAATTGTTATTAGACAATGCTTTTCGGATGGAGAATAACGACGAAACAACATTTACTTCTGCATCTCCGTCTTCTGCACCACCGATTGATCCATGCTACTCGTTCTTCCAAAGCCTGAATAGTTATCATTGCCGTTTGCCGTCGCCAAGAATTCTGCCTACCTTGGCCGCGGCCGAAAATGCAGCATTTTCATCCGGCCAGATACCTTGACCTCGGAGTCACCCAGAGTTGAAACAGCCGATAGCGCCTATATAGGCATCTAGAAGGTAAAAAGCGGAATCTAGACCTACTAACCAACCAATTTCATATTCACTGTATGATCTGGTCGCCCCCACCCGAGATGTTGTTAATATCCACTCCAACTTCTACAACACCTCGACATCACCATTTCCCAGGAGTTCTAAGAAGGAATTTCCGAAAGTGTAAGATCTGATCTCGTTTAATTATCTCTATTGATAAGGACTCGAGAAAAGAAAAGTTCCTCTCTGAAATCGAGTAACTAGTGTTACGTCGAATAGCCGTGTACAACACCGCAAGCCACAACTGTGCTCCTACGTATATCTTGATTCTTGAAATTGTTTTCAATTCTCGTTGCGTCTTCATAGATACAGTATCTCTATGAAACTCATTAAATCTGATCAAGATTTTACTTTGTTAAACTATGGAGTGGAAACTGTGGAATCTCTTACTCAAGTCTCTTCTATATTTTCACCCAAAACGCTGATCGTGGCCGAAGGCCTGCCAGCGGCCGTTGTACTTTTCAATAAACACCCAAAAATCAAAAGAAGTGGAGAGATAAAAATCGGATTTTTAATTTAATGACTCAATCTTCCACCTAAGAAAGGTATATATGAGATGCAACCCCCTGCTTATAATGCAACATTTCATCCACACTGCACGCTCTCGAACAATCCAAGTATCAAAACATTGGAAAGGCTTCCTTCGAAAACAATATACACAACAGATAAACACACACCACAACACTCATCATGCCAACCATCGGAGGATCACACTTGAAAGGCAAGGTGACTTCGAAGAAGAGTCAGGAACCACAGCCGCCAAAAAGATCCGACACAGCAGACTCCAAAGCCAGCACCAAATCAATCTCGTCCCGTTTAACAAGACCGTTTAAATTATCCCGGTCGTCAACTGCGAATTCAACCACTTCATTGTCCTCAAACTCCGCAGAAAAGAAACCCCTCTCGGGGGAGCAACTGAAAGAAGCAGCTGCGCGCAGGGAAGAGGAAGATAGAAAGGATCCCCTCAAGTATAACCAAGAAACTGGGGAACGCCATGCCAATAAAAATGCGGCGATTGCTTATAACTACAGGAAGAAGGCGGAAATGATGGGGTGGGGAGCGGGTGCCTAATCCGTGAGATCGCTGGAGGGGAGGGATATGGTTGTAGGATATTTCGACTAACTTGGTTGTACTGCCAGTGCGGATCCTGTAGAGGCTTGTTTGTTTGTTGCTATTTCAAACTTGCAAGACTCGGGAATGAGCAAAATGATGTAGACAGCAGGGCATATATAGTCAGCAGATGTATCAAACCAAAATAGATAGTTGAAATAGATGTCATATCATATCTTGCCATGTGATCGGGTCATTTTGCGTAAATGTGTATCTTGCCTTACACTTTCTCCAATGACTGCTCTTTCATACTCACCGAGACCACTTCAGAAAGCATCTTCAGCAATCTCTGATAGTATACCGCCAAGACTCGTGGAAATATGGGGAATGAGTCCTGAAGACCTCCTGAATCTTCCTTTCCCATCAATATATGTACGAAAAGTAAGAAGGGGGGGGGGGGGGGGTTGCAGCGAAACAAGGACCATTCCCTCGGTGATTTTCAGTATCTGGGATATATCAATACGAAATCAAATGCTCATAGGGAGGTTCATCGAAGAATTTTCGAGTGCTCTTCCCAAATTGAAGGTGGGATAACAAGAACAGATTTGATGGCTGGTGAGAAAGTCGAATTGTCCTGCATGGCTAATTTTGAGGGCGACAAATCTGGTCCACATAACATGTCTTAACAATCAGATAAGGTTCTATCCATGCTAGTCCCCATTCCGTGATCGTTGGGTTTTTATTCAGGTCTCTCCCCTCATCGTCTCGCTCTTATCTTTCCTCTTAATACGGTACTATCCGTGTGGTCCCTATTTCGGTCAATACTGCCTGGGCCGGCCGTGCCAATATTTCTCATTTTCAACCATGTTGGCGCCTCTGGGCCCCGAAATAGCCAAATCCCAAGTCAAGGTTACCACTCTTTGTTTCTTTATGTTCAGGCACACTAGATATATAAGACTATTCCCCTACATATGATTGAACAATAGCCAAACAACCACCGTCGTCCATTATTAAAGTGAACAAACACCCACTTACGAGCGCTTGCCAGCATTTCAACCCTCAACTTAGAAATCATTTGCACAGAGCCACAAAATGTCCTCATCCAACTCTAACGCCCAAAGCAAAGGCAAAGCCAAAGCCCCAATCGTCTACAAAACCAACAACTCCCTCGGCCTAGTCGATGTAGAGAAAGAACCCAAAGCCATCCGTGGGGTCATGAAGAAGTACAAAGACGAATGGAACGGGCTCGTAGAGACTGAGAAAGTACTTCTCAAGAAAAAGAATAGCCTGGATCGTGAGAAGAATAAGATAGAGAGAGAGGAAGTGAAGAAAGAGATCAGCAAAGTGCAGGACAAGATCAAGGCTGTGAATAAGAAGGCTGAAGATTGGAAGGATGGGCACTTGAAGGATGAGGCGAAGATAGATGCGGGAAAAAGAGCGGCGAAGAAGTAAAGGAAAGGTGTACAGATTCGGGAAGAGAGGTGTAAGTGAAATATTACTCGTAGTTTTCTATTGAAATCTCAAGGGACTCGGTAAAATCACCACCAAAAAGTACTGTGCGGCTCTCCTTACTCCCATGATCAACTGAGAAAAGATTCGCATACAAGCTACGGTATCTTTGCACACCATAATCGATCGATCATAACCTCTTCAGCTGTATTCAGACACTTGCCGATACTCAAAATCTCATATCCTTCCCTCTGCTCTTCTCCACGAAACACCAACATACCCTATTCACAATTCACCTGATTTTCCCCATTTTAAATATAATCTATAACCTTACCCTATTCACAATTCGCCTTATTTTCCCTAGTTTAAATATAACCTGAAGCGCACTCGGTACCCCTCGCCCCCGCATCTTGCCGAAATCTTACCCCACTCCATCCACGATTCGCGACTTCAACCTCGCTGTTTATGCCTTTTCTGAGACCTAGATGTGAAACAGATAGAAGTTATATGTACGCCAGAATGTAGATGGGTTGGTAATGGTATGCAAGGATGAATAGATAGTATAATAAATATGATGTCATATATCATTCTTTTCTTAGTTCCGGGAGTGGGAGTGAAAAGGCAATAGAGGCCGGGGTAATTTGTAGATGTTTTGAATTAATCACAATTCCGAAAACTAGAGTTACTGTTAGCCACTTGGACGTCCATATTATACCTGAAATCGATTTTCTGCCGTAATCACCTAGGAATTTGACGGGCTGGCAGTTCAACGTTCCCATGTAGAGAACGGTCAGGAAGAGTGACGAGGATGGGCGAAGTTATCGGATGGGTGAACATGCGAGGAAGAAAAGGGGCAAAGTGGAAATAGACATAGATATTGAATCTTACAGACAAGCAAATCTATCTACCGGCAAATCAAAAACGCTGGACTTAATTCAAGCCCTATGAGCTGCACCATACCATCTCATCTACTCACCCTCCAACAACTTAACAACCTTCACCCAAACCGTCTTCACACTCTCATTCCTCTCCACACTCAATGCCTCTCCCAATACCCCCCTCATCCACTCCACAAGCTCCTTTCTCCCTTCTCCCGAATTCCCAAAAACACCTCCCCTCAGCGCCTCCACAATTTCCTTCGCCGCTTCTCCCCTCTTGATCCTCAAACCCTCACTCCCCGCACCACTTTCAACCTCCAGTATCTCAACGAACCCCCTACAAACCGGATAACTATTCCCCTTCTGCTCATGCGCACCTTTCCTCAACCCCTCAAACAGAGTCTTAACCCGTTCATACAACGCAGCCCTTGTCGCAACCGACGCATTGGCCGATTTCAGAACCGGCTGTACCGTCTTCAACAACTTCGGGAGATGTGTCACCGGAGGCGGATCCAGGAACTTGAGATTGATCGCACGGAAAAGTGCAGTGATGCCTGCGGTGATAGTCGCAGCTTCATCCGACTTTTCGCCTGCGGAGTCTTTCTTAGAATCGGTCGATGTCTCCATTTTATCTTCGCTGGTTATGTCTTCAAGGAAGGGAACGATGATGGAGTAGACTTCGTCCCACATGTCGAGATCGGTGCGGGCTTCGGCATATTCGCCGAGGGAGGCAAATGCGAAGGGTCGGTAGGCATCGTTGTTGCGTTTTGCTTCGCGGATGGCGATTTTCTTTGTATGAGCTGCGATTGCGGAGTCGGCTTTCCACAGTGATGATCCGGTATTGATGAATTTGTTGAAGGCTTGCAGTACCTTTTCTTTTCCCGTGAATGTTTTGAGTGCCAGGGCCTTCTCGAGTGCAGGCCAGATCAGAGTTGCTGTTGGGCTGTCCATTTCGGTGGATGTGGTAGACGTGACGGACATTACAACATCAGCAATGGTTAAGGCGGCGCTGTGTTTGATGGTCCATTTCGGTGAGTCGATGAACTGAAGCACGAGACCATTGATTTCTCGAGCATAGAGAAGAACAGCTCGCGAGCCACCAACATTTTCATCCCAGGTTTTTCCGAATTGCTTCTTGGTAGCATCATCAAGATCGTGTTTAGCGAAGAATACAAATGGAAGGAAATCGGAACTCATTGAATTGAAGCGATCTGTAGCAAATTTCGAGCTTGCGTAAATTATATCAGATGATACCTGCCGACGATTTTCGTCGTCGGCGTTGAAGTAAAGCTCCTTCGAGTACGTAAGAAGTCTCAGGATGGCCTCATCGCTGGCTACTCGAGAAAGATATCCGGCAGCGCGAGCGTATGAAGCGCTAACTGCATTGTTGCGATCGAGGACCGACTTTTCGAGGATTTTGAGGAAATGGTCTGCATGAGGACGGAAGACTAATGAATGTCGAGTAGCGAGACTGACAAGAATACCGCCACAACCTACTTTCGAGGGCATGCCAACAGTCGTTTTAATGACATTTTCTAAGCGAGGTACCAACTCTTTCATAGTTGATTCGTCGATTATATCGAGACAGCGCTCGATAGCTTCCATGAGGGGTGATTGAGTTACTGCACTACTCCGTGCACTATCAATCTTTTCTTCGGTAAGATTGTAATGCGCAGCCCTTAAGTAAAGATAGTCAACACCCTCCGGCTCCAAAGTACTTAAGAGATTAATCATCGTCTCAACTAGGTGAGGAACGTAAGGCAACAGTGCCTTGCCTCCGCTCTTAATCAGCTTAAGAACTGTGATTGTTGCGAAAGTTTGGACTTCCTTCGCCGAGCTTTCAAGCCCTTGGTCCGACAACAGGAATGGCAGTACGTCCTTCAGCATAGCTTGAGCGTGTTTCGAAGACGTTCCCGCTTCGACCTGACGCACCAGAATACCGGTCAAGGCCATACTAAGTGATAAAGCAGCTTTCCGTACAGATCCTTTGATATCATCAAGAACTTTGAAGGCGACATGCCAAATATCGTGCAGGTGTTTTTCGTATTTTTCGAATTCACGTCCTTGCACGAGGTCTGCGATGGCGGCGCAACTTGCTTCTCTCGTTCGCCACTCCTTTCCAAGAATACTTTTCAATAGATCCGATAGAATCTCATCAAAATATTGGTTGATAGTGGCGTTTGAGTCTTTGACTAACGCACTCCAAATATCGTTCATAGACCGTTGAACATTGGGGTTTGGATCAAATCGATAGCGGTACAGTTTCGGGTACAGTTTTGGATCTATCTCGGACTCGGAGAGAATGTTACTCAGTCCAAATCGTCCAAAGGCTGCTCGAGTAGACCACGTAGCTGCATTTGTGGCAAGAGACATAAACTTGTAAACCAAACTTTGGTCACCAACCTCGTTTGCAAGGCTTACGATGTCTTTATAGGATGTGATGGATTTGCCTTCGCCAGTCGGCAGGGCTCCAGGTTCGAATAACTCAGTTTCTTCGTGAACCTTCAACTGGGTACTTGTACCAGTGAAGCTTGCAACAAGATCTTTCACAAGTCTCTCCCTGAGTTCCTTATCACCTTGTTCATAGACGAGACTCAAGCCTCGGGATGCAGTTTCCTGGACAATTTCTTCTCGCGCCGATAGCAGCCCCATGAAGGCGGCTTGACATTCTCTTAATTGCGTCTGTATTTGTTCGAGATGCCCGCTATATTGAATCAAACAGAAAAGCCAGATACCAGATGCTTTCTTTAATGATGGTTTTGTGGTTTTGCAGTCCGTCAAAAGTTTTTGAATGATGTTTTCAAAGGTCGCTGGTCGTGCCTTTCGTCCATCATAATTAACATCGACGTCTAGACTCAGTTTCAAGACGTCTGAATCCCAACAAGCACCTACGCAGCTTAGAGCCTCTCCGATAGTAAAGTGAATCTCCGGCTGCTTTAGTTCAAACAAGTCATACAGCCCTGTAATTATAGTCTTCAGTGCAAGTCCAGCTTGGTCATCTGACTCATCAAACATGATGGAAAGTCTGCCGAGGGTTGAAATTGCCTTTTCGTTCCCCTTCTTGGCTTCAGCAAGCAGAATCTTGACTGTCTCGTCAACTCCCAAAGAAGTCCCTTTCAGAACGTCGACCGTCAGAACCCCAGAGGCACTCGTTTGGCTGATGGCGTTCAAAATGGCTTCCTTGGTCGATGCATCCCTGACTCCCTCCAAGATGGTGATAAACTGTGACAGCAGCTTCGTAATGATTGGTTTCGACAAGAAGCTATCCCGACCATAATACGAGACCCTACTCAGCACGTATCCGAGTGTGACTATAGATCCATGTACCTTGTTTGCCTCGGCTCCCACAGCTGTTTCCCAAGGTTCTATCTCACTGGCTAGTGTTTGGATAAGACTTTCGATAGAACTGTCATCCACTGCTGGATGTGCTAAGAGAATGCCCATTGCCTGAGCTGCAAGGAACCGAGTTGCAACGTTATTCGAGCGAATACAGGGAACAAGTTCAATGGCTCTGTCGGCAAGCCTTCCAATAGCTTTACTAGGTGCGATGGAGGCAATCTCGACAAAGCATTTGCCACATTCTGCCAAGCCGTTTCCATCGTTGCGTAACATTCCTTCGAAAGCTGCGGTGAGATACACATGGAGAGAATCTTCATCAACAGTCAGAATGTGAGCTTTCATGGCTTTTCTGGAATCCTTGTCGGAACGATATAGAACGTCCAATTGTCGCTCCCAGTCTGCATCAATCCCAAGCGGTGTGTCAGTCTTCTCCAAAGCACGCAGCAGTAACATCCTCCTGGAATAATTGATTGCTGCTGGAAAAGCATTGACTCGCGTGCCAGAGAAATTGCCAAATACCGATATGCTATCGACTTCCATTCCTGTCTTCATAGTGTTTGCAATATTTGAATTTTCCACCAGAATCTGACTGCCGAAAAACACTTTGATCATCTCATCCCATTCAGGAAGCGGGCACTCAGCTGATGCACTCGTCGAGTTAAGGAGTCGATACCAATATGGATCCTGCGAATGGAATTAGTGCAAAATTCACAAACTATTATGTGTAGGCGATGAGTATTACCAATCCCTTGGCGCCCTCCTCCACCACATCGCTACGCTCATCGGTACGAGCACTCAATGCAAGGATATCTATCCACCTTGCGACGATATCACTGTACTCCAAACACCGGTTGGCCCATCGAACAGTCGAGAATCGAGCGCTTCGAACAATCTCATCGCCTTCCTGAAGAGTCATGTACTTCAACAGTAATAATCGCAGCTCGTCCCTAATCTTTGTGGGTAAAGGTGCTGCAAATGCGCTCAACAGACTTGCGAGAGCTCCTTCTATGCTCACAAAGATATCATCAGACGAGCCTTCTTCTGTGAGTGAGCGGAACAGCCATCGAATCAAGGAAAGATCCTCCTCGAGGACTATGGAAGGTGTAGTTTTCGCAAGTGCACCAAGTGTTTCATAAGCTAGAGCTCGAAGAGCAGCAGCATCTGACGACCTTTCGTGAGGTACAGGCCAGCCTTGATCCTCAATATAAGTTCGTAAAAAGCCAACAAGTTGTGGAGCAACTTGGCTGAGATCATTGATGGATCCCATGCGGGAGACCCAGTTCATATAATTAAATAATGCATTTCGGAACTTGATAGTCTCCAACCCTGGAGCTGGTACATTGGTGTTGTCGTTAGGCTGGATTCCTTCTTGGACAATTTTAACAATCTCTCGTGGAAACGTGGTTGAAATAGCAGACTTCGTTAAAAGCACTAGCACCCTCGTCTGTAAAGCTGGTTTTAAGGAGAAATATATCCCAAGAAGACCGTGAACTAGTTCGGCATCTTCTAGAGAAACAGCTGAACGCTTCAATAAATCGTCACCAATCCCAGAGATCCGAGAATTGGAATCCGCAGACGCAAAGAGAGCTGGTAAGAAGCGCTCCTCGTCTGTAAACGCACCACTTGCAAGGAAGTTGAGTACGGTGATCTTAGTCTGCGTTAAGTTCAATCCTTCGTCGGAGCTCGGATCCCAGGTTTCTTGCTTGCCAGTGAGCGTTAAAAACTCATACTCCTTGACACTAAGTCCTGGACAAGTTACTCCTGAAGGAGCAGCACGCACAATTGTAAGTAATATGAGCTTTCCAAACCACGACGCTAGAAATTTAGCATCATCTTGGTGTTCATCTAGCCCAAGTTGGTGTCTTAGTTCTGTATCTTCCTTACTTCCTCGGGAAGGTACACGAAGCTGCGGTAGCAAACGAAGGAAAAGATTGAATACTGTAGCACAGGTAGGCTTATCGGCGTCTCCAGCCAAACCATGTATTAGTGTCGGTATAAGATCCATTTGTTCCTGGTCTCAACTTAGCAGACGAATTTTGAGCATGCCAAATGATGAGCGACTCACGGAGGATGAAAGTTTGCCGATACTCTGTTGTATGAACATGAGATCAAAATGTCGTATCATTGACGACTCAGGGTGTTCTTTATATTGCTTTAGTAAAGCTGCTACTGGCAAGACAATATCCCTACGGTCGAGATAGTAAGTAACTGCACGGCACCATTAGAGAAGCACCAACACCTACTTGTTGCCAGCAAGGCGAATCTTGATGTGTTGACATGTTGAGATGACCTAAATATTACATTAGCAAATGTTTATTTGCCTTCTGTACGAAAACACATGTGGTCCTCGCCGGCATACCTTGTTGCGAACACTTTGGTGGTCGCTAGCAAGTTTGAGGAGGAGGGGCGGCAAATACGGCTTGAGAACAGATTCGAGTTTATCATCCTTTGCAAGAGCGATGCGCATTTCCACCTTGCCCACCAACTCCAGCTCCCTTGCCTCTGTCGATGCAGCCATTCTCGTTGAAGTTCAAGGATGAATCGCAAATGAAAAACAGCAGTACATGAGGTAAGATTTTATTTGGTGTAAGCAAAATGACAAGCAACGAGCATTTTATCGTATGGCAAAGAAGGAATCCACCTCTCTTTATGTCTGTCTTTATACGAAAGTGAGATTGTTTGAGATTACGAATTTGTTCGTGCCTTCTCCTCGCGCGCGTCGCTGTTTGCCTTGAGCTATGATTGTATGACTTCCAACTTCTGGCCTTGTCGCCGTTGCCACAGCTTAGCTAATTGACCCTTTGTGGCTGGAGCAGGTTAATCGCATTTTCGGCCTTGTAAGCCACATGATGCCTGATTTGTTCTTGCAAGGCTAAAAGTTTTAAGCTTAAGCACGCATATGGCAGAACTCCGGCGGGAAAAGTTCCGACGGTGCCGAGCCAATATGATCATCAGTGCTAACTTTAACCAGTCCCCGATCAACAAGATATTCTTTGCGTCGACTGACCGGCTTCGAGAACAGCCGCCAGCATAGGCGTTCTCGGGCCGTTTTAGAATCATCTAAACTTACATACAAGCCCCTATCGCATTTAGTAATACTTGCGTGCTTGGTTAAGGATTGGCAAATCGGTCCTCACGTGAGCCCCTTTTTCAGACTAGTCTGGGTCAATGATTGTCTGTCATTTCCTTGAAACCGTTTCAATGTGAGGATCCTCGGCATATTACAAAACCCGCTCCATTAAGGTTACATCCAAATTTGGAGGTGATTGATGTTGCTCATGGCACTTTCTCAACTTCATTCCCGTCAATCTCTTGGATTCTCACGTTCGTCACGGGCAAATGCGGAAGGCTGCCCATAACCTTTTGGTCAATTGGACATAGTACGACGAGAAGACCCGGCATTGTTATTGTAGGTATGTGAAGCCTCGTATCGACTTCTCCACAGCGGTCCTGGTATGTCGGTAGTGTGTACCTCGGCGGTCCGTAAGTGCCATGATGTATGTCCGCATTTCGTCTGTGCATCTTCATTTGAAGTAAGACCCCTTGATAAAGTTTGGCAACCCTAAAGTTTATCTACAAATGGTGGGACCGTTGATGGAACAAGCCTTTCCATAGACTACTACTATGAGCTCTCTCCCCCCAAAAAGATTGCCACGGTACTCATAGTTCTTTAGTATTCGAATTTCGATGTCCTTGTACTTCGAAGAGGATCAGTTACAACCGCCGTCAGCATCAGTCACAACCCTAGCTTGGCTATCTGGTCTGAAACTATAACTATTTAATCTAGTGATATGAACCGTTATTAGTCATAGCACATACGCGCTTCTGTCATTGTCGACAGCCCTTTCAGCGAGCCCCTACTTTGGTTGAGCTGCTGACTGCCGTGCTATCAAATTTTCTTTAGCCCTACTTTAAACTTTCGAAATTTCCGTTTGATCG
This sequence comes from Rutstroemia sp. NJR-2017a BVV2, assembly GCA_002946415.1. Classification (NCBI taxonomy): domain Eukaryota; kingdom Fungi; phylum Ascomycota; class Leotiomycetes; order Helotiales; family Rutstroemiaceae; genus Rutstroemia; species Rutstroemia sp. NJR-2017a BVV2. The sequence continues at coordinate 132,497 of NJPS01000057.1, forward strand.
CTGGGCAGGGGCCGATTAATGCGGGGCGTGGAGCCTGCTGCATGCTTGGGTTGTCTTCAGAAGGGTTCGAAGGTCCACTGAATACTTCTAGAGCAGCCCGTGATACTCAGGTTAATTTGTTACGTTCACAACCCAAGGACCACCGATCCATAGCCGAGGGGCATCTTGGGGTTTAAGGCAAACCTCATTGCACTGTTTTCAGAGTCTTATTCTACCCCTGCTATTTGCCTTATATAATCTGAATCAGTCGGTTCGAGCAAGTATGTTGGCGAACGAGTAGTAGGATAATCAGCCTCCCGTGGCATAACCGCATCCCAAACTTCCTTGAACATTTTCTGACTTATTGGAGTTACAAGATCTCAACTATTGCTTCTCAAATTCGAATCATATAGATAAACGCACCTTTGTGCAGATGACCGACCGTCTCAATATCTCGTCCGACTTGAGACCGAAGCCTTTACGTCCACAGCCCTCGACCAACCCAACCACATCGTCAAACTTACCCTCTGCCAAACGAAATCCTGTTTCTGGCTCTGAGCTTGGAGGTACGACTCGATCTAAGAAGGGATGTTGGTAAGTTTGTCCTCGTTCATACGTGCAGTCTCTCGCTTACCAATTTTCCAGGACATGCAGGATGCGCAGTTTGTCTTCTTCATATAACATCAACCATAAATGCGGTCTCTGACAATATTCTTAGAGGTCAAATGTGACGAACATAAACCAATTTGTCGGGTGAGTAAAATTCGTCCTCCCTCAAAGGCTAGACAACTGATTGATCGCAAGCAATGTGAGAGATTGAGCTACGCTTGGTAAGATTGAACATGACGAGATTACGTTTCCATATCGTTGACTTGTTGGATATGCAGCGATTGGAAAGCCCGACTGCACTTCAAGGATGACACCCCGAAGATTGTACAGCGTATGCCAGCCGTATATACAAGTGGAAATTCCGTCTGGGATCGTAAGGTATACTCAGTTCCTTTGTTTCTACTCTCAATTGACACTTCAGCCAGCAGCATCAACTACGGTATCTGAGTGCCCCAGTTTTCAAGATGCCGAAGATATCTTACCGCCTTTTACTCATCTCACAAATGACGAGCAACGTGAACAAAAGGCTGCTTTACATGAGCCGGGGACCTTTATAGTAGTTGCCAATCACAACACTTTCTCGTCTTTACCAGAGTACCGTTCTAATTGGAAAGTCTCGGGAGAGTGTATCTCAGTCACTGACGACTCTAATTATGTCGAGCCATATACAGTAGTAGAGCCTAACTCTATCATTCTTCAAAAGTTTGAAGAAGGCGGGGAAGGTTATGAGCCATCTCCTGCTTCCAATCCATCCATTCCAAACCAAGGATCTCCATATTCACAATCCAGTGGGGCGAGCCGTCTCGTTTCCGAAACAGAATCCAACCGCTGTACTGCTCAGCCTGAGGGTACGCATCTTAATCATCCAGAGAATGCACGGCTTCTGGACCATTATCGTAAGGTCCTAGCTCGCCAGTTATGCCCTCTGTCCGACTGGGTAGATGGACAAGATCTTTTCGAACGATACGCTCGCGACTACACTCCTGTATGTACACACAACTCCATCATATGTATCTCCCCGCTGATTTACAAGTTGTTACTTGCTATTATGGCACTGTCCTCTCTTAGTCTTGCTTGTCTGGAAAATAGGCCAGTAGCGGATGCACTGTAGGTACCTTCCCACAAACGCTCCCACAATTCATGGATATGCTGCACATCGCATTGTGAATGTAGTTCTCTCCTGGGGCAGAAATAATGCGCCAAGGAGTAGCAATTAACTTCAAAACCTCATGTTAAAACCATGTTGACTTCAATCAATGAGTGGGAACCTGATGGTATATGAATTACTGCATCGCTCGGATATTTACCCACGCTGCCCTTTCAATATCTGGATATGTATAATAGAGCTAACAGTATCTCAAGGGAACGTCACCAACATGTCATCCCAGCCTTGAAAAGGGAGGTGCGGACATTTGAGGATTCATTTTCTGATGGAGCACTTTTCACACACTATTTCCTTTTGCGGTTTGAGGTATGTCTACAGCGACTCAAATGTGTAACAAAATACAAAAATATGTCCTCAGGGCGAGCGAGCTGATGAAATTATTCTTATCAAATAGGCTGCGGCGGCGGGGCATCGCGAATCGAACATGTGGGATTATCACAGTGATCAGCTTTTACGTCTTCTGCGACTTCGACATAAGGCATACGGTCCTGAAAGACGGAATTTCATTCTGGTGTGGGCCATGTACATTGATGTTTATGGACTCCTTACGACTAGCGCTACTGGCTCCTTTACCAAGGCCATCATACAGGAAGGAATGTTACCATCACCAGAGAGGGCCTTAGAGCAGGCAAAGCCGGGTGATTTAGCTTCTGGGCTGGTACTCTCCAGTGATACCCCTCAGTTACTGAAGATGAACCGACAGCTCACTTTACTTGCCTTAAAATTTGGACTACAGGCCCAGGAACTCCGAGCGGAGGCTAGTGATAGCCAAAAGTCAGTTGACGACACTGCCCTACAACAGCGACTGTCTATTGAGGATGATCACACACTCCTAGCCGACTTCTATAGCACGTGGTCCATACAGCTTTCACCATCGGAGAATTGGCTTGAAAAGTTGGCGGGGCTTCCCACTGCGATTTTCACTCTTCGAATACACGTAGGTACACAGTCTAGTAGGATTCACTTATCTAACCCCGCGTAGGCACATTTATTATATCGAGCTTGCGTGATCTACTACCATACCAGTATGTACCCCGGCCAACTATCCAAGTCTGATGCCGAATCCGAGAAACAAGTCGAAATTTGCGCTCGGGAAATACTTCAAATAGCTGGCATGATCATCGACCACAAGCGGTTTGAGTTCCGATATATCTTATTCCCAGTATTCCTAGCGGGGCTTGCCTCTAGGGATACCATGGAAAAGAGTGTTGCTGTGGAGTTGATCAGGAATCTGGAGAAGACAAGTTATGGTATGAGCACCAAGAGCACGAGAAATTTGCTGGAGTCGGTATATCAGAAACAGCAAGACGAGATATCCCGAACGGGAAAGACAAGCGTCAACTGGATACAGGTGCTACAGTTGAGTGGGGAAAAGCTGATTATATTTGGGATTTAATGGGACTCTCTTCGCGAGACACGAACAGGCTATAGGATATTCCGGGAAAGGGGATAACGTAAGATAGCCCAAGACAAGTAATCTTAATCATACAACCTCTCTTTTTGACACTGAGCGGAATCTCCAACATTGTAGTGTGTGGTCGCCGCCCGGAAAGCTGATGCACGAGGCTAACATCAGGGACTGTTGGCTGTTGAGATTTATGATACATCAAATGGATGTAACAAGATCATCAAGTCTTGGTTCAGAGAATCCAGGATTATCATAGAAAAACGCATTTCACTGCTTGTGAAGCCGTACAGCATCGCATGCTATAATTCGCAGCCCCTGCTGTGTGAGAATCCGAGTCTTGGTGAATGGTCAGCCTTGCAAAATCAGCCTTTCAAATTCTGAGGTCCAAGCGCAGCCCTACGATTATATCCACAGTTTATTGGCCGGCAAAATATCGCCGCCCCGGTGTGATCATCAGGTTGGGAGGGGTGACGATTTCTGAATTGCTTAACTGAATTTCAATGAAACAACCTTTCATTATTTCTCTCTTGTACCGAGAGTCCTCTCATTCACGTCTTCAAACACAGGAATCGAAGAGAAGTTGTAACAAGGATATTCTTCTTTCGAATTTACGTTCTGACGAAACAAGTTGATATTTGACAGAATCAACTTTCTTTAGAGCTTCTGTGTTCCTTTATCCTGAAATCCCATTTATCTCCAATCCCACTCGCCACAACGACTTTCGAGTTCGCAAACATCCCGTTTTGTGATAAGAGAGTCGAATTCTTTTACCATGGATGAGGCTATAGCGGCTTTCACGTCCTTCACAGGGCAAACGGAAGACGTCGCACGACGTTATCTGGGAATGACCGACAACAATCCTGAACAAGCAGTATCACTCTTTTTCGAAGCCCCAGACCTAGGCGGAAGCAACGACAATGCCCCACAACAATCAGCCACAGCAGGCCCTACATCCACGAGACCAGTGCCGTCAAGTACCCGTCCGCGCGAAGACTCTGATGGAGTTGTTCATCTAGATTCCGATGACGATGATATGGACATGGGTGATGATAACTTTGGCGAGGAGGATAATGCTGCTGCACAAGCTGCTGCATTAGCACGAGCTGCAGACGTCGAAGATGACGAGGCGATGGCACGAAGAATGCAGGAAGAACTGTATGCCGGTGCAGATTCAAGTGGTGGATTTGATGCAGACGGTGTAAGGGCACCGATCGCAAGAACTACGGAAACACTTGTGGGGGGACCAGGTGGTTGGGAGGCTGATGATATGCATGATACCGTTCTAGAGCAGATCCGAGCTCGAGCACAAGGCAGGGCAGCGTCAGGATCAGGTACTAAAGATTTTGTGTCACTACATAATGTTTTACGCTAACTCCTGTATAGCACGAGCGGGCATTTTCAATCAAAGAACTGCCCCATCAATCTGGGACCAAGACGTAAGCGAAGGAGCACATCGTCAAGGGCTGGCTGAAGCGACAGGTGGACAATCAGAATCATCAAGTAAAAACGCCAGACTCGCGGAACTCTTTAGACCGCCTTTCGAATTGATGTGCAGACTACCATGGGATGCCGCTCGAGATCAAGGAAAGGAAGAAGGAAAGTGGATCTTGGTCAACATACAAGATAACTCGATTTTCGACTGTCAACAATTGAATCGCGACATATGGAAGAATCCCGGCATTAGAGATGTAGTGAAGGAAAACTTCATATTCATGCAATATTCAAAAGACGATCCGAGGGGAAATCAATATGTGCAATACTATTTTCCGTTGAAAGATAGCGATGCCGCGTATCCGCACATTGCTATTGTGGACCCAAGAACTGGAGAGCAAGTAAAGGTTTGGTCAGGGCCTCCGCCACCACAACCGGCGGAGTTCTTGATGCAGTTGGTTGAATTCCTCGATCGATACAGTCTCGATCTTTCCAAGAAGAACCCGGTGGCACGAAGGAAACCAGAGAAGTCAAAGTCGGTAGACATTGAGAGGCTCACAGAACAAGAAATGCTTGACTTAGCGATGCAAAACAGCCTCGCAAACAGTGGAAGCGGACCTAAAGAAGATGATCCAGACGATCTAACGAAGAGTTTTGGAGAGATCGGTAAAGGGAAGGGGAAGGCTGTGGAAGACGAGGCAGCGGAGACAGTGCAGGAGAATGACGACTCTGCCTTCTCCCACATCTCTTCGGACAAGCCTCACAATGAGCCTGAGGGTAATGCAGACACTACTCGAATCCAATTCAGACATTCCAATGGTCGCGTTGTCCGCAAATTCAAGGTTGATGATTCAGTGCGCCGTATCTACGAATGGCTCAAGGCCGATCCAATAGACGGCAAGACGGGAGTTCCATTTGAGCTAAAGCTGATGGGCAAGGACCTGATCGAGTCGTTGGATGAGACTATATCTTCGGCAGGACTCAAGAACTCGACGGTGATGGTCGAGTTCATTGAGGAATAGATATCGGGATTGGTTTGCGTTTGAGCGGTTGGTAGATACCAGAGGAATTTTACTCGCGTCACAGGTTCAGGTAATATTGGGTTGTTCACACGTGCAACCATATACCCACTCTGCTGTACATCTTGGCTCGTCATTGGTTTTGCAATACTACGCGAAGTAGTATAGATTTAGAGGGATGGTCGTTATCGTCCCTTGTGCCTTGCTTCTGGCTTTCATCAATGCGCATAGAGTTAAAACTAGGATCTTACAGAAGATATTTCTGGTTGAGCGATCAAATAGATTACGAGATGATGAAAATGAGAAATGAAAGCATTTAAGTTCCGACCAATCATATTGCGTGATACGCTTTGACGAACGGAGGCCTGGGAAGAGACCCTTAAGACGACTGAAGGAGATCTCGATCCTAGCCATCTCGTGTATTAATATTGCGAAGTGATAGACGGCCAATCATTTGTCTATCGCTGTAGTAAATGGAGAAATTCACCGTTTATGCAATCAATGCATGCAGGTGATGTTCTTTTGTTTACCACAGCCGCCGGTTAACTTCTCGACCCCTGAATCAACAAGCGTTTTGACGAGTAAGATGGCGTGGGATTGGTTGGCTGGTAGACACGACAACAAAGACATCATCAGCTCTCAGAATAAGCAAAAACAAGACTCGTACGTAGCTAGAAGTTAGAATTGTAGCTCTTTCTCCATTGTCCCGTTCTAGATCATATTATTGTTATTACACGGGACAGGCTCATAGTTTCCAACAGTTCATTTCTTTACAGTTCTTACCTTACGAAGCACGAAGTACGAGTAGAAGGCGCTCCAGCGAATCGTGCCAAGTACTCGTACCTTCCCCAGATTAAAACTAGATCCGCAATGCACTTCTAGAATTATACGGACATACCCTTTATACATTCTGAGTACATTACCTTGCATGCCGCTTCCAAAAAGTCGCATTCCTTCTCCATACAGCTCCCACTTCTGCTACCTTGGCCGTTTCTCCGAAGCCTATGTCAAACGATTCCGCTACAGCTTTTCTCCGTTTACGAATTCCACGAACTGCAAACGACCGGACGATATACAGAAGCCTCGATATTGAATCCTTGTTTTCCTATTTGACATAGCGACGCACCCTCGGTAGCTGCTGGACCCCACCATAGAACTGACACACCGCGTACTAGACCGCGATTCCCTGCGCAGACGAGGCAGAGGCGAAGGAAAGAGAAGGGAACAAACGCCAGATCTTGTCTCGTATAAGTGAATGACGTGACGGACAAGCTTATCTACTGCGGAACTCGACATCGAACGGGGCATACATCGACTCCATTCGCTCTTTCGCTGTACGGTACGGTCGATCTTTGTTCGCTGGAGCTGGAAAGTTGATTTGCGGGGTGCTTCCAGTAAAATTCAAACACAACAAACCCAGACAACACAACGGGAACCTCGTTCCATTTCTCCCTTGCAATCGTTGCATGTTTGATTTCGTATAATGGCTCATGAAGGTTCGATGATGAGTGGTGTCGTGGATCCTGAGACTATCTACACAAAGCAGAATTGCATCGGTACGTCTACACAATCTCATGCAACTTTGCGCAATTGCTCATTGACTATATTTATAGGTGGTGGTAGTTTTGGTAAGGTTTACAAAGGGTATGTTTGATTTCTCCTCTTCCAGTCTCCATTCGCAAGCCATTATACCACGCAGAATACTGATTTCGGACAGAGTTGACAAGCGCACTGGGCAGGCTGTGGCCATAAAAGTTATCGACGTCGAAAATGCCGAAGACGAAGTCGAAGACATCATTCAAGAGATCTCTATCCTTTCCGAATTGCATTCGCCTTTTGTCACCCAATACTATGGATCATATCTTCGAGGCTCGGATCTATGGATCGTTATGGAATTCTGTTCGGGAGGGAGTTGTGGAGACCTGATGAAGCCGGGATTGATACAGGAGGAATACATTTCGATTATCATAAGGGAACTTTTGCTCGGCTTGGATTATCTACATGGGGATAAGAAACTCCATAGAGATATCAAAGGTATGCAAGCATCTGCGGTAGCGATCTGGTTAGTTTACAAGGGCTGACTTTCGAGAATAGCTGCAAATGTTCTTTTGGGCGCCAATGGTCAAGTTAAGCTCGCAGATTTTGGCGTTTCGGGGCAGCTGTCTGCCACGATGACGAAGAAGAATACCTTTGTCGGCACGCCTTTCTGGATGGCTCCAGAAGTCATCAAGCAATCCGGATACGATCATAAAGCAGATATTTGGTCCTTGGGTATTACAGCTCTGGAGTTGGCTAATGGAGAACCTCCATATTCAGATATTCACCCCATGAAGGTTTTATTTTTAATCCCGAAAAACGCACCACCGAAGTTGGAGGGGAACTTTACAAAAGCTTTTAAGGAATTCGTCGAATTGTGCCTCCAGCGAGATCCGAGAGAACGTCCATCCGCAAGGGAATTGCTCAAACATCCTTTTGTGCGAAGGGCTAAGAAGACGTCATATTTAACAGAACTGATAGAGAGATACGAGCGATGGGCAATACATCACAAGGGCGACGATAATGATTCGGACAACGAGCGCGAGGAGGTTCCACGACCCAGGGTAGTTAATGAAGACTTGTGGGATTTTGGCACAGTTCGACCGGTTGGTGGGAAGATGAATGGACGGGTTGGATTGAATACAATGGGCGAATCCGCAACAAATGCAAGGGCATCGAGATCCTCCGATCATGAAGACGATTATGCGGAGCGTCCGCGACAACAGTCCCCCGCGAAAATGAAGGACTCGGGATACGTCTCGAGTGTTGACACAGTGAAAGCAGCCAACTCTCTCGCCGATTCGCAACCACGGCAATCTTCCCCGCAAAGACGGCCAGTCCCAAACATGCAGACGAATATCTCACCTGCCAAAATCCCTCTACCACCTTCTCCGCAAAAAGTCCAAGCTCCTTATTTCGAAACTCCGAGAGCGCCCCCGCTCAATTACCCTGATAGAGAAGTCATCGACAATCTTAGAGCGCCCCCGCTCAGCTACCCCGATCGACAAGTCTCCGAATCTCCAGATTATGATCGCACTCTTCAGGAACAGCTACAGAGGGATATGGGATTTTTGAAGCTCGCATCTCCGTCGCCACCACCGTTACGAGTACCATCTACCACCGTTCCGCGCCAGCAAAATCAGAACATCCAACCAACTCAACAACCCGCACGGCCACCAGTTCAGCAACAATTACCTAAGCTTGGGCCACTCACATTGCCTGAAATTCCTCCATTCCGTGGCGGCGGGTATGGTCCACCACTACAAAAAGTCACGAATCAGTCTGTTGCTGTAGCTCAGAAACAGCAACCGCAACAGCAGCCTTTACCCTTCCCTAATCCTTCTCCGGGGCTTCAGAACGTAAATCTACGTCAATCCGGTCAGCAGCAATTACCTGCTTTACCAACAAAGAATTTACGCAATACTCCATCACAAGAGAGTATTTCATCCCAATCTTCACGAGCCCCATCTTCTATGCCCTCTCCAGCGCCAGCTAGCCCGACTGGCGAGCTCGATGCTTTAAATGACGTTATTTTTCCAGCTCTGGAAGAGGCACTCAAACGTCGACAATATCGTCTACAACATGCTTTTAGGGCAACAGGAGCCACACCAAAACAGCAGCGAGCACAGGCTGCGCATGAAAAAGTGCGAAAACTCGTCTACAAACTTGCACATGTGTGTAAGGAGATCGATCACTGGGATAAACAGGAACCGGTGGGGATGGGGAAGGATGTGGATATTTTCCTAGAGGGGTTGTTGGAGGAGATTTTGGTTAGAGTGGAGCCGGCTGATGAGGATGATGGGGATTTGAGGAGGTGAGTTGGGGTTTGGGAATGGGGGATGGGACTGGGATGGGGATGGAGGTTATGAATGATTGATTGACGGATTATATGAGATGAAGTGCTATGAAATGATGGAAACGGAAGGACTGGATGGATGGATGGGAGGAATGATGGACGGATACATGGTTTGCAAACGACTAAAAGGAATCAATCAGTGCTAATGAAGTCATATGATACGGGGCGTTTGGCGGCAGACTTTCTGTTTGTTTTGTGTTTAATCCGCATGATGGGAGACCAGGGAGGAAGGAATGAATAGAGGGAATTGTGGTTCTTATTGTTTTTCTGATCTCGGTCGATCAGGCGCGGATCGTTAGAGATCTGCTCAGCATTAGTGTGTGTAAATAAATACCCTGCCTAGATTGTTATGCTGTTGATGACCCGGGTCAGTTAGGTGGTGATGTAAGTGAATGGTGTTGATGGCTGGGTGGGCGTGGAAGTCGCTGCGTATCTTGCTTTTTTGTGTAGGGAGGTGAGATGGCGGGTGGTGTGCTTGATGATCTTGGGGGTGCTCGGGTAGGGGAAGGTAATCTTCACTTTTCATATCACGATGGTCTTTCGCAACGGCATACTCACTGTTCCATTTTACTCAACCCTCAACCTCTGCTTCGTCCTATAGTGGGCCGCTCCTTCCTTTCTTGCCTAAATACCTACATCTACCGAACCGCTCCTTCCAAATCTCGTCCCAAGTTGGGAATTCGCGCCTTTCCGGATCTGGATCAGGCATTCACTTTTAGTCTCTTTCAAACATCTTCTTGGATTCTTCAACTTCACAACTTACTCTTACTTCTACTCAACAACCTCATCTTTCTCAATTTTTATTTCATACAATCTCTTCCCCGGCTTCGATCTGTTACTCTTCTTTACAAGTGCTTGCTTCTACCAAGTCTTCACTTCTTCTACTTGCTTCACAATTGCTCTCCACATCAAGATCGATATCGAGCGCGGAGAACTCTGCTTTTTGCTCTGCTGCTTGCTTGGTCTTCACCTTTCATTATTGGCACTTCAACTTTCAGCATCCACTGCTCTCGATCTAGAGGAGAGCACAATTTTAATTCTATTACCTTCACTTTCGCTCGTCGAGGATCTCCACGCCGCGATCTATCTTAACTGCAACTCGTTTCACTTTTAAAATCTTCTCTGGAAATCTCTGCATTTTCTGCCATCTTATCTAATTTTCTGCTCTGTTCATTCAACGGATCTCTCAAATATCGTGCAAATCTCAATATCAGGATTGTGCGGTTGCGATCTGTTTCGCTACCTATTCCACATTCGCTTCCAAAAAGCATCTAACAGAGAGCCAAACCTCAAAACCTCAATACCTCAAAACTCTAAGTAGGACCGACATCTGCCTACTCGCGAGCCCTTTCACATTGTTACTAAAGAACGCGATTTAGTGCCATAAGTTGATTCTATGCCACCTTGGATTCACTTTCAATCATTCAACATACAAGCGAACATTTGACGTCTTCTACTCCCCCAGTTTTCACTTAACTAAATCCTTTCAAGTCCAGCCACCAGGGCCAGATCAGCAAGAACCATTATATTCCGGCACAATGGTTACACTCAAACTTCGTTCACCTGGCAATGCTAGCTCATCTCCTCATGCGGCCAATGATGTTCCACAAGGCAGGAATGGACCAAGGGGCATGGAGATGTTTCTTTCTGACGTCAAGGATCGTGTTTTGCGCGACAAGCTTGGAGAGCTCCAAACTGATTATCCTCTTACCCCACTAATGTTCCTCATGTACACTTTGCTCAAATGCGACCAAGACCTAAAGTGTGCACGCACTTACCTCCGGGAGAACAAGTCGGCGAGAAGAGATGTCACAAGTATTCCTGTGACCAGCCTTCATGCTATTCGAAATGTTAACATACGTGAAAAGGTTCGCGAAATTACAGAATCGCTGGGAACCACAGTATGGTGGACAGTATATGCATTGCGTGTCTGTAATGGCTCTGTGGATCAGGCCAGTGGTCTATTGACTGAGGGCGTCATTGATGCAACCATCGATCCTTGGTGGTCTGGTATGAACATGGATACAGACAATGAGATCTTCACCGAATCTGCGGAAGCGAAGGTTGAGACTCCTAAATTCAAAACAGAGCCAAAAGTTTCGGCCTCGCTATACGGTTCGCCTGCCCTTGGAGACTGGATTGGGCCTCCTATTAGTCCTAATGCGAATAACGACACTGGCAGAAAGAAAGAGAAACTCCCTTTCATGTTCAAAAGCGGGAGTGACAGCAAAACCGGCAGGGTGTTTGATGATAGTTCTGATGATGAGATGACTTTGCCCCCTGCCAAGGACGACAGTCGCGAAACCTCGGACACCGAAGGAGATCGGAGTGAGGCAAAAATCGGACAGATGATGGATCTTCTACCTCATCTAACCCCTTCAGATTGTATGTCCTCGCTTGCGCTTTCAGGTGGTGAAGTGTCAGAGGCGATCAGCCTGGAGTTAGACTTGCGCGAAGAAAGCGTTGTGGACCATGGCCCTCGAACACGTCCCTCCCCTTCGAGCAGTCCAGCATTCCAGCCGCAGAAGAGGAAATCTTCGACGCCAGTAAGGCCTGTACATTTTGTCATAGTATCAATTCAGCGGCTTACTTTGTTCTAGGACGACCGCCTGCGCAAAAAGTTGTGCTTTCATGACAACGAGAAGGACGCAGCAGTGTTACCTGAAGCAGGCCAGTGGGTTAGGTACGAACAAAAGTTTCAGCATAGGTTTTTACTCTTACTGATTTCTCTTTCTCTTAGATCGATTTTCCATCAGCTTGCGGGTACGACCGTTACCATCAATCTGGCAGACGAGCAGACACGGGAAATCCCACAGGGACTTCTTATTGAGCATTCCTCATATTTCAGAGAGAGACTTGAAGGGAATGGAAAACAACCAGCGGTTACTGAGATTGACTTAATGGACGTCAACTGCATCATGTTCGATCTCGTCATCCAGTACATGGTCTGTCGGAACGTATCATTTGGTGATATAGCAACGATGACGTCTGGATTCATCCGCGCTATCATTAACCTTTTGGTTCTCTCCACAAGACTGGTAATCCAGGGCATGTCTACCGTTTTAGTTAATATCTTGGAAGACACCCTAAAGGAAGCCCGCAAGAACGCCACCACCTCCTCCATCCTAAAAGCAGTTCACATTCATAAAGCTTACGCAAACTTCGGAAAACATCATCCACTCCTCAAGCTTCTGGTCAAAGCATGCGTTCGCCCTTATATGGAAGCAGGAATCACCTATAATAATTCGGATTCCTCATCCGATGCTGATTCAAATTCTGATGGTTCGGAGTCAGATGACGAAGAGGAGAAGGTTCCCGCGGCCATTGACATGGACGTCATATCGAAACAGCATGGTTACCTCGTCTATAAATTCATTCGAGCCTTCAAAATCGATCTCATACTTGCGGCTGATAAGACTCGTCGGAACAGAGTGTCACGGCCAAGAAAAACACATAGCAAGAATTTCAAGGACGTTGTCACTTGGTATACGGACCCTCTTGACTCGGAGCAGTTTACTCTCTAAACAGCTACTTTTTACTACAGACGAATGCTGTCTATTGGGTCTGGTGATAGGTGACTACCATCGTTGGGGTTCGCAGTGATTTGGACTGAATTCGATATCCATTCTATCTGTTGCATGATTTTCGTGCATAGTAAATACTTGGATGCCACTTTTTCCCCGGCCATATTCTCAATGATTTCTGTTCAGTCATGGAAAAGTGGTCGAATTCTCGCATACTCTTGATTATTTTTCAGGTCTTTTACTCTTCTTTTCTATCTTATCTACGAATTTTACCGTTCTTTTTCCGATCCGGTTATTATTACGGGAAGCGTGACGTTATTCAACTGGGATCACAAAATGGGAGTCATAGGAGGTATTCAAATCTTGTTGACATTGGGGGCGAACAGGTTAGGAATAGGATGAGGGATTTTTAGGAAAGGGGCATAGAGAGGATAGGATTTGGCGTAGGATATGATTTACGGGAAGGCAGATAGTATGGAGCTTAATGGGCATGGAAGGGGACCTGGGGTGATGAACAGTTCGATGGGCTGTCTACGACGTGGATGGAACGCCGGCTTTCCACCATGCACTCTGCTTCTAGTCTTAGGTATTCTCAGGATTCACTCAAATTAAAGTCGTTAATAGCTCTACTATACATATACTTCGCTTCAATTTCAACACCGCCCCACACTCCTCCTTTCCTTCCGTGACCACGGAGACGAGGATTTAATCTTCTATTCTTAGTACATCTCATCGGTTTTCTCAACTGGGAATGCCTATTCCCAGATCTTCTGCTTTATTGGCACTGATTAATCGCTTTTCAATCCCGCTTCGTCTCCTCTATTACCCCTCCTTGAACTCTCCTCCGGTATATCATATTATGTTCTTGTGGCTTGGAAATCTGCCAGTACATATACTTCCCAAACAGCTTTTCATGAGGTTACTCGGCAAGATAACTTCACTCCCATCCATCAACACCAGGAAACAGATGTCCCACTCCTGCGAGCATGGTGTAGTGACCGCAGAACTGAATAAGCAAAGACGAAAAAATCCAAACTATTAGGTCAGTTTGATTTCCATCCACAGCCCTAACGTTAGATCTGTAGCTTTATAATACATCCATATCCCTACCAGCTTCCACCCAACATCTTAAATGATTCGAGTCGATAAATAACTAGTATTATATGCTTAACATATTTAATATACAGTATGTCAGCTACTTGGGTTGGGGTTGAAGCTCAAACGACTCGATGCGGGGTAAACGACAAGACCCTGCATTTCGATCTGCTGTCAGCCAGGTCAGCAGTCAGCATCATCCAGTAACTATCAGTTGATGCACCTGTAAAAGGATCTCTACCCCAGATTTACACCCCCTTCCCCCTGGCCCTTCACACACCCATTCGCTCACAAGAGTGTAAATCCTATCCAGCGAGTTGCCAATTACCACCCTGCAGTACTTAAATGCCAAGATAAAACCCCATCCATCCCATTCACCCATCCATCCCATTCACCCATCCATCCCATCCACCCATCCATGTATCAATCCATCCATCCATCCATGCGTGCATGAAGAAACCCTAGCATTTTATGCATCTCACTCTCCTCACTCCGCGTCTCCGCTCCGAGCAGTAAGGGAGGGGAAGGAGGGGGCAGGTGGTGTGATTGTACTGTAATACGAACTTCATCTCTTCATCTCTTCTACTCCTCTTTGTTATGCTTCTCTTTTATTCGGATTGGACGTGTTTCGTTTGGTGCAAATAACCAGGTAGGTAGGTAAGGCTTTGAATGAATGAAGAGAGCTTCCTTCTACGCGGTAGAAAGCTCCATTCATCAAGCACATTTCCCTGAGCACGCACCCGCACAGGCACACGCACACGCACACCTCACCGCACATCACGGCTCGATCAAGCAATCATCTCTTCTTCTACATTTCCAATTCATCAACAACCTCCGATGAAAAAACACACTTAATATTTGGAGATTGATTAACCACACCTAACCAGAGCACGTTGATTTACAAATCTCAAATGAAATTCAGCATTTCCCTTTCTTCTCTAGCACTCCCCCTCCATCATCTTCCTTCCTTCCCCTCTTCTGAACTACACTCCTTCGCAGCCGAAGCCGACTCAAAAGTAGAAGATTTCTGTCTAAGAACAAGCATATGCGACCACCATCCATCTAATCTATCTCTAAAATCCGTCTGTCTGTCTGTCTGTCTGTCTTTCCCTTATTCCTTTATATCTAATCCCCCCCACCGTTCTATGCCAGGAAGCGAATCCCTCCTTTCTAGTCTTTTCTATCTCGCATCATCATATGCAAATATTTTTTCTTTTCCACGGGTATCAAGCTCCCCATCCTACCTCTATTCTCTACCCCCCCACAATCCCCAGCTCACCTCACATCACCAACTGCTAAAGAAATTTATGCATTGGTAGGCTTGAACTTCATTGGGGCAGCTTCGGTTGTCTCGGCGAAAGGAACACCCAATTCGAAGAGCTTGGTGATAACAGCAGCGAAGTCTTTGAAGAAGAGTTCCTCATCCTTGGCGTATTTCTCGACATATTGCTTGAAGGACTTGTCGGAAACGAGAGCCATATCGGTAGGAAGCATCATGAGGGATTTGGTGGTCTTGTCTTCGTACTGCGGGGTTGTTAGTCTCTTTCGGGGAAATTCGATAGACATATCAAATGAGATGCTTTGCTTACCTGCTTAGGACCATTCCACTTCTTCCATTGCCACTTCTCGTTCAACAAAAGTTTGAAGTACTCGTTGGTAACAACGGTGGGAGAGAAAGTCCATGGACCATCGAAACCACTGCGGTCAGTGTGGCAACGACCAAGAGCATGGGCACCGCTCAAGGCAACGATTTCCTGGTCATTGAAACCCATGCGGCCGAAAATAGCTCTCAAGTGCTTGTTACCTTGGGAGGCATCTGGAAGACGTCCGTCAGGTGTGCAAGCAGCTACGTCCTTGTCTTGACGACCAGGTCGGTATGGGATGATTGGACCTTGCATCTCTTGGATGGCGCAGATACCTGCGAGAATCCAAAGATCGGAGTAGGTGATCCATGGGTGCTTCTCTGTTGAACGTTAGTTGTATCCTGTTGGAAAGAGGGCGAAGGCAAGCTTACCCTTAATAGGTTGCAAGAAATCTCTAGCAGCGACCAACCCGGCGTTTGCACCGTGGTCACCCTCAGGCGCGAATCTCATGGTAGCACCGTTGCTTCCACCAGTTCCAGTCTCCTTATCATAGGTTCCACTTGCGTGCCACGCCAATCTCACCAAGACAGGTCCGAAAGAGCCATCATCATAGTCGTCCTTCTCCTCCAATCGCGCCGCGATCTCATTGTAGACCTTCTCATAGTCCTCAAACTTAGGTGTGAAGATACCAGTGGTCTCCTTCGCAGAACCCGAGTATAGAGAGCCGTTGCTCTGCGACACGAAATAGTATCCTGCACCACCTGCGAGAGCCAAAGCACCGATACCGAGGTAGAGACCGGTGGAGGATTTGGCAGCTCCGCCTTCAGATGCGTAGCCTCTGCGGGATTGTTGACGGAAAGCTTGACGAGGGAGGGTGAATGCGGTGGTGCGGGTGGCGGGGCGGAAGGAAGATGGCTTAAGAGCAGCGCCTGCGCGGGCGAAGGCTCGTGTTGCAGATGCCATTGTTGTTGTTGTGAAGGGTGATGGTATTATTGAAGGTGGCAGATTGATGGACTAATCTCAACACAAGAAAATGTCAGTTTCAGAGAAGCTTCAGAGCGGAAGGGAAAAAGTGGCGTGAGAAATTATTTATGTCTCAAGAACAAAATCTCAAGAGCCGAATGAGAATGCCGAAGGGAGATGGAAGACTTACAGAAGACGATGTGATGAAGAGTTCAGTCTCTCAAGTGTGAATAGTTACAAAAGGAAGCGGAGATGAGGAGATGAAGTCGTTGGAAGTAAGATTTTAAGTCTTGCAGGGAGTCGTTCTTCTTGAAACTTCGAAGTCAGGACAGGACAACTTATCTTCGCTCAACTACAAACTGCCTAATCAAGCTAGACTGGGAAAGGTCAACGTTAGACCCTTATTTGAAATTCACCCAATTCCCTTCGCACCAGCCAGTGCCAGTGGTGCCCGCTGCCCGCCGCCCGCCGCCAATTGGGAATTTTCCTATTTTCGTTGTTTGTTGTCCCCTCCGATATTAGGATGGACCCACCTTTTGCCAAACTTATCAATCAGATTACCGTGTGCACCAATGAGAATCGAGCAATAATTCCTGTCAGAAGCTAGATAGCTAGCATGACTCTTCTGGAGTGTTCGATTTGACAAATCAGTCTTGCGAGATGTGTCGACGCCGTTGAGTTCGAGACTTTGAATTACGAATATACATCGATGATGATACATAATACATAGAATACGCAATTTGTTTTACTACGGAAATAATTCCTTCGTTGATACAAGCTGTGGCTGCATAATTGTCATTGCATAGAGCTGCAAGAGCGGGTTCATTGGTCAGATGAATTCGGCTACTTCCGATTGGCCAATCGTTGTCCCAACATAGCCGTGCTTAGTATCCGACCCGGAGCCGAAATCTTAGCCGTCTGTGTGAGCGGAATTGGTCCGATATTGACCCGGCAGCCGACTTGTTGAGAACTATCAACAGCTATCTCCCAATTCGGAGCTTCATCACTAGCATGTAACCCCATAGAGTCTTCTTCTCCTTGTCCTTGATATATCGACGCCCCGACGAGTCTTTGTGTCTGTCTGAATTAACCAGGGGCCGGGCAACAGATTGTGCCATATGCTTTTCATACATCGGAGGCTCGAGTCTCAACGTCCAAGCTATCAAGTGATACTTACCGTGCGTGGTTTCGTTCACTATCTTCTCGAGTCCACTACAAAGCAATCTGTATGAGCCAGTCCAATACGTACATATGTGGATGTGGTAGAGCTGATTCCTGCTCTTTTGCTCCTGCGCTGCTATCTGCAAACTTCCCAAATAGACATCTTCGTGTAGTGAATATACTGTCAAGTTCGCAGGGAGACTGCAAGCCGCTCAATGGTAGCATGTATGTGGTAGGTATATTACGAGTGAGTTCCAAGCTCCGATGTACTTGAGCCACAGCAGAGCATATTTTCCCAAATCTCAAGCTATCCGCCTGCAATGGCACCGAATGGATCCCATCCTGCCGGTTTTCACTTCAGCTTCGAGTATGTCATAGTCATTATCACATTCGCCAATGTGGTTTAAATAGTAGTGTTTCATCGAATCCATCTTATTTGATCCTATGAGTCGGGAGATCTCAGCCTCAACCAATATATCAGCAGTTGCCAAGGTACAGTCTTCAATAAAACAACCATAAGCAAAAGGAGAGAGTCTAACAGGAATCCCCCCTCAGAACTTGCGCCAGTCTAAACTGGAGCTGATATTGTTGCTCGCCTCGATGCCAGATCCTGCTTGGCTTTGTTTTTTCTCCGATGGCGCCTAAACAAGATGAATGCATACAACAGATATGCAGACAACTCGAGAAAGGGCTTCACATAAGCACCAATCCACCAAGTTACAAATGTGAAACTGTGAAAAAGCAATCGTGATCTGTTCTCCTTGATAAAGCTGTGTCGTTTTTCTGCATCACTCCGCAAACGCCAAAACTGTCTGATGATAGACCCTGTCATGAATCCCGTTGGACAACAGATTATAATAGATAAGGCCAGATTTAACCATGCCACAAAAGAGTTGAAGTTGGTGGTAAAGAACAAAATATCACGGCATATATTGAGAACGAACGTGAGACCCACTACAGTCAATTGAACCCACTCTGGAAAATCTGGATGAAACTTCGCGCTGCGTAACAAGAACTGGTATAATGGCAGGTAGACGATCGGTAGTAAGATGCTCAAGACAGTAAAGACAGTGGCTGTGATGAAATAGGATTTCAGTGGCCAAAGACTGCCATTGATCTCTACAGCATTCATCCCAAAGAAGTTCTGATTGGCGATTAGTGATCGACTCTTAGTTCGAACGCCTCTAATTATAGACACGGCATTACTTACAGCCACTAAACTCATGGGCAGAAAGATCGAGGCCAGAACGGTAAGCATGGTTGCTTGGCTTGATTGCTTCGTGGCGAGCTGCTCCAGAATCTGTGACGTGTTAGTTTATACAGTACAGTCCTGTGAATTCATGGTGGGAACAGGGCTCCGAGCTAAACGAACCATCTTTCGTACGCGGTGAACTTTTGCATAAACTATATCTGTCTCCGAGTCCAGCATCTGGCTTCCATTGATGACTTCATCAGTCCAATTTTGCAGCGCATCAGGTGGCAGGAAGGTCCATCCTGCTGGATGGTGCGCGGCTTCTCGACGAAGAAGGCCAGAGGCAATCTTGTAATGATCTATGTAATGAATGTACATCAAACACGCATCGGCCCAGCCTGGTTTTGGATTGGCTGCATTGTGGTAGTTCTGTGTCAATTGTAAGTCGAGAAACGAAATTCCTCACGACATATGTCCTACAATTTTGTCAATCGTCCTCATCGCATCTCGCAAAATAAGGCGGCTGTCATTCAGCCCTATTCGGTAGGCAATTCCTGCGACGTCAAGAACTCCTGAAGGAAGCGGTAGACTGTTAGCTGAATCGGCCGCTTTTGCGCCTAAAACTCTGCTTCGGATATTCCTGTCAAAGGTCGATGCCATCATGAGATGCTGGAACACTGCCACACTATTTCCAGTTGAGCCGTTGTCGCTAGAATTTCCCCAAACAGCACATTTGGAGGTTGTAGAAGGACGCTCTCCATGTGGTTTATATATCTCCATGTACCGATCGGTGATAGGATGCAGAGGCAAAACACTTGGAAATCTGAGCATCTTTGCGGAAGTCCCTACGCTTAGACTTCGCTTCACTTCTGGGAGATCGATGGAGTGCCAAAGGGAATTTCCCTCATCATCGGTAACAGTGTCATTCTTGGCCGGGGGTAGCTCGACTATACACCTGTCAGATGCTGGAGAGCAATTAGATATCGAGGACACCCACCACATTCAAGATCTTGCAGTGGATACAGTTCATTCGTTGTATCATACTCTAAACCAGCATTCAAAAGTAGAAGCAGGTCGATTATGTCGTATTTGAAAACGGATCTGGCTAGGAAAAGGCCAACAACAAAACCCGCTCTGCAAATTTCTAACAACGAAAGACTACTAGAAAACAAGAGCTCTTCCTTGAAGCGAAGGGTCTCTTTTAGAATTTGGACGTCTGGGGTGAATATGCTGTGATCATCTATTGTAAGCAAAATCGTTATCCATCCTGGATAGAACTGAGATCGGGGAGAACGCACCATAACGAGTTGTGACTTGCATTAACCTATACGCATATAAGCCTGAGTTTGCCTTTGGGTAACGCAAGAAAATTATGGATTTACATTTAGCTTTAAATCTTGCCAGAAATTCTCAAGAATTGGCGACGGATTGGGTGGCGTGATGGTGCTTGCCACTGTACAGGAGAAGGTTCGTCAGCTGAGTTCAACTTGTCTAGGTATTCGCGCAAACATACATCTAGAGCCATCCCTTGGCCAGAACAGCAACAAAATACACACGTAGCCTTGATTCTTGAACCTAGGTGGTGCTTTACCGTTTCCCCAAAATATTTTGAGAACGCTTCGAGACTTCTCTCCTTCTTGAACCGCCCATTGCAGCTGGCGGGAGAGATCATGTTTGTGTAGAGCCTCCGCTTTAGCTTGAGCTACTTTCAGTTCTTGAACACAAGTTTCCAAGATGCCAAGAATTTCTTCTCTGAGTTCTGCTTCAGACATGCTGTCGGTGAGGTTTCCGTTTGTAGGTCCGATTATATTTCGAAAATGTTAGAAAATGGTAGATCACGGTAATCATATTCTTCGTCTCAAGGCGATGGTAAGGCTGGGAGCCTTGCCTGGGCGAAGTGGCTGAGCCTGTATAGGTGGTTACATCGCGAGACATGCTGGCAAAAACGTAATTTTCCAACGAATCGTAGTGAGCAGAGGCTCTGCGCCCTGATGCCACCATTAGTTCCTGCAGTAGGACCGTTTTGTCATTCTCATGAAGCCAGCAAAGTGAATTGTATTGGACGTTTATCGCAGTTTTGTGCCTGGCATGTTCGTTTAGAAGTCTACCATCCCGCCTGTGACGATTCTACCCGCAAGCTAGCACATGTGACTCGCACGTGGTCTATCCTGTGTATTTAAGCCCTTACAGTCTTTGGATCATCTGCTTTCTATAGTTGTTAATTCTAAGTATTAAATCAAAGTTTACTTTCTCACTAAGCGTCACAATTTCAGAAGAAATCCTTGAGACAAGAGCATCCTTTAATGCTGGAACCATCTTTTACCACTCGGAGTTTCGCCTTGGAAGAATTATCTAGATTGCAGAGATGTTGATGGCTGTCAATTACAATGTACTCTCGAGCCTATTTCTATATATCCCTCTCAGTTCCAAGGGAGAAGAACTAACAATCCTGATGTGAGGAGACGTAATGAACAATCATTCGAACCCCCTCTTGGAGAACCTTGATATCTTTCCGAGTCCTCATAGAATGTTTCGGTAAATACCCTCGGTCTCTTGCTCATAAAGACTTAAACTTGGCAGTCTTGCCACGCTCCCCTTCAATGTACGTACAAACGGCTTCTCCGGCTGCGCCAGCAAGACTAATTCGGGAGAAAGCTGCACGGATTTATGGCATTGAGCATTGACCTTTTCCAAATATGGCAGTAAGCTCTGTATAAATTCTTCACGAAGTCCTTCATCATGTTTCCCCGGTACTATCTCAATCAATAGCATAGGCTTCGGCTTACCATGGCCACCAACCAAAGCTGCTTGGACGAGGTCATGACGTTCGATTTCTTGTTCCACAGTTGAAGCATACAAGCCATCTCCATGGGATAAAGGAATATAATCGTCGGTCCGGCCAACAATCTTCCATAATCCTTTGCGAGTCGGATGCTCCATCCAAAGATCATTCGTCTCAAAGCGGTCGCGGTCTGGATACAAGAAGAATATCTGCTGCATTGCTGCCCACTCAGACTTACGGACGAACACCAACTCATGCAAATTGCCAGGTCGTGGCTCAAACTCAGCACCGACGTTTTTGTTGAACTCGACATAGTCCCAATCTTCCGTGTCATGGCGAAGCTTCGTGAAGTATCCACCCACTTCGGTGCTGCCAATGCTGGGAATGACTCTCACGTCTGAGGCTAGCTTCTTTCCGCTGTTGACACCGAGAGGAGCACCGACATAATGGATGTACTGAAGGCTCTTCAATGCGGCTAGTCCAGAAGGATCTCTACATAGTGTATCAATAGCAGAGGGCACAAGTAGGGCACCGTCCAAACGACCGAATTTCAAAATGTCGATAAGTGTCTCCGGTGACGGGAGACTTGGTGGGCCTAAGACGACCACAGCGTGCACAAAAGTAGTCATGGATAGGAACATCAGCATCCCAACAAACTATAAATAAAAGTGAGTTTAATTACTGATAATTGAACGCTCGAGAAACACGGCCTTAGAGACTTACATGTACCATTGGCATAGGGGTATACCATCTCTTGAAAGTATAATGATGAACATTTGACTCTTCGTCGCCTGCCAACTTTGCAACTACATCCACGATTGCCATCATTCTATGCGTATATGTAATAGGCTTCGGGTATCCTAAAAGAGAGCAGATTCAGAAAACACTCTTTCAGAGTGAGAATCTTGGCATACCTGTGGTCCCTGAAGTATGGAATACTAACCATGGGTTGTCTCTCGCCTCTTCCCACGACTTTTGGTACCTAAATTGTTGCGCGGGCTTGTCCTGTAGCAGATCTTCCAGTGCGGGTGCAGCAACTATCTGCAAGCCTTCACGACGCCGGGCAACATGATCGACAACACTTGCCATACTCTCCGGTCTCATGTAAATGTTGCACTCTTTCTTATTCAATATATGAACCTGTGCGTCTGGTGTCATCGTTGTTGAAGGCAGAATCATCTGTTTTCATATATGGTAGAGTAAGTATTGCTTTTAGCATAGATCCTCCCGGAATGGAACAAATAGGATATGATAATGTCTTGAACATCATTAGAGGAACATAACATACCACCTTACCCACTTTCCCCGCAGCCATAGCCAAGATGGGATATCGCAAGTCCTTAGGCCCAGCATAGGCAAAGGATTGGAACGGCTCGGTTGACGGAGGAAGATGTCGAACCAACCAATGCGCAGCGTGATTGACGGCGTTCGCAAACTGACCGTAAGTAATATCTTTAAAACCTTTGGAAATGTCCCCGTCATCTATCGGCATTGAGACCCAAGGACTTTGAGGTTCCGATTGTGCCCGCTCGTCGAGTATGGAAATTGACAGGCGCTCTCCATGCCGGACACCAGGCAGAGGGAGTGGTAGAGTGTTGGCCATGGTATAGCAAGTGAGGTTATGAGTTGATGTGAGTGAGACTATCAGGGGGATATTTTGGGTATGATGGTGAATTTCAATCGACGAAGAGAGGAAGTTAAGAAGGGCTTACGTCTGAATTATAAGAAGACACTGGCACCAACAGAATTCGTATTCACTTCCGGGCCCGCCTCACCAACTGTTTGCCCCCAGTGATCCACCGTGAACTAGACACGGCACTTGGATGATTGGTCTCGGCTTTCGAACCCTGGCACTTCCAAGGCAAAATTGTAATTTATATCCTCATATTTAACGGCGCAGCAGAAAACGATGCCAGAACGGAGACAATTCACATAATGGAAACGGTTAAATAATGGAAGATGCATACTCGGTCAGCTCGAGGTTAGTGAATAAGCCAGTTGGCTTCTGGGCCGGACTGTCCGGATATGACTCTTTGCGATGTATGTTGCTTACCAACACCAAGCTTTTCATGCCATGATTCTCTTCTTTTCTTTCTTTTTTTTTTTTTTTTTTTTTTTTGGTTTAAGACACCAACGTGTTGGTTCACGGTAAAACATCCCAGTGAGATTGATGGCAAGTTTGCGAGAATTGATGGTAGCAAATCATGCAGCATAGTCCGCCATTGCTGACACCCTTGACAAATACTACCGCGACTTATGTTCAAGGTAATCTGTTCTCAGGAATGGAGGTATCCGCGATCAGACGCGCGTCAAGAATGTGATAGAGATGGCTGAAAGGCTCGTGAGGATCCACTACTTAACCTAAATGGCGTTACTTCCTAGTGGGGCAAGTGAACAACAGCACATGATTTCGGTATTTGTGAAGAATTGCATTCCTTGAGCGAGTGAAGGAACTCAATCATAAGTTCAGGCTGACCTGAGAATTATAGAAAGTGCTAGAAATATCCTGGTATTTCTCGGTGGATCTAAGCTTGCCCGGATCAATGATGGAGCAGGTGGCTCATTACGCCAGGATAGATATTCTATCCGAACCGCAGCTCAATGGTTGGGTCCTGCGTTGGAAGATCTCATTTTGGCACATCAACAAATTGTCATGGAGTGCAACTCTACTACAGACAATCCGCTCGTACATCCCGATGGAACCTCCTTGCATGGGGGTAATTTTCAAGCTAAGTCAGTCACTTCAGCCATGGAGAAAACTCGACAAGCTATGCAAGCAATTGGACGTATAATTTATACACAATGTGTGGAGATCATCAACCCTGCGAACGAGCCGCGGTCTTCCACCCAATCTCGTAGCAGAGGACCCGAGTGTATCAGGAATCTTCAAAGCCAGTGATATCCACATCTCAGCGTTACTAGCGGAGCTTGGCTTCCTAGCGAATCCTGTGAATCATGTCCAGACTGCAGAACTAGGGAATCAAGCACTGAGCTCTCTTGCTTTGATCTCTGCACGCTACACACACCAAAGCATCGATATACTTACTGAAATGGCAGCCGCCCACTTTCTTACTGTCTGCCAAGCTTTGGATCTACGTGCGATGCATTCACAATACCTCAACACTTACCGCCCAAAGTTTTCCATGATGATAGCAGAGATATTCCAAAAGAACCCTATTCTCGACTCTTCAAATCAAGTTGAGATAAAGCACCTAGAAAAGACGTTATGGGAGCATTTGTTGCACAGCTTCGAGTCTATAGTCCATATGGATGCTAAAACCCGCTTTGAATCGATTGCTAAGTCTATGCGGACTCCATTCGTCGACCATTCAATCTTTAAATCTTTGCCCGATGCATTTGAAGAGGTAGAGGGTTTTGTATGGATACTGGCTCCATCTCTTCGAGATTCGTGGTGTTCGTTCCGAGATGCATATCTAAACTCTTCGCAAAATGACCATCACTAAATCTGGAAGTAGTTTTTAGACGCGCCTATAAGCTAAAGTAAGCTAGATGCTAATATCTCAATTTCTTGGTTTTTGAGTAGTTGAAAAGTACCAAGGTAGAATTTTGGGTGTGCCACGACCAAACCAAAGTCAAAGTATTCCCGTCACCCCTCACCACCCCACACTGTCACACCTACATATGCTTGTTATTTACTTAAACGGAGCTGAGCTAAAGCATAGGCAGGCCCCAGGGCAAGTTACAGGGTTAGCCTACACTGCCCTAGAAGCGGACCCGTGCATACCGTATTATATGTACGTACTGCGCCGTAAGCAGATCTTCAGGTAGTATATATATATCTGACATCTAGTTCCCAGCCATTTGTCTATCAATAAAATCCATTTACTGCTTCAACCTCTCAATTAAATCTACCTCAGTAAGAATTTACACATTTACACTGCACTTAATGCGCTTCCTGGGTCGATTAGAAAAACTTCCATCTAATCATGGCTTCATTTTTCAAGGTAATCGAACATGTCATCCCAGGCCAGCATATTAGGGAATATCCCAACGGGACCAAGCAGCGACAAGAAGATGTTCTTCAATTGTCAATCAAACAGTACATTCCACTGAATTCCCCCAGCCCGCCCCCTGAGAACTCTATCACCATTATTGGGGTGCATGGCAATGGCTTTCCTAAGGTAAATCTTTGTCTATGTACCAATCAAAGGCCCGAAAGAACTAACGCCCAACCGAAGGAAACGTATGAGCCGCTATGGGATGATTTGTATCTCAATCTCCAGTCACGAAAGGTACATATACGGAGCATTTGGATGGCAGATTGCTCCAACCAAGGTGCTAGTGGTGTTCTAAATGAGCATGTGCAGGGTGATGACCGTTCGTAGCGAACAGAAATCCCACCACGAATTTGATGCTGACAATCCCCATTCAGCTTGCTGGTTTGACCACTCGCGTGATCTACTTCAGATGGTCAATCACTTCCGGAGCGAAATGCCACGCCCCCTTGTGGGAATAGCGCACAGCATGGGATGTGCACAACTGTAAGCGTATAAACTTTGGCATCAACGCTCGCTCACATTTGCAGGATAAACTCGTCCATCATCCATCCAAGACTGTTATCTACACTTGTCCTGTACGAGCCTGTAATAATAAACTTAGGAGCAAGAAACAGCGAGCCAAACCCAGCACTCATGTCGACCAGGCGGCGCGACCTGTGGGATTCTCGTGAGAAAGCCGAAAGCTACTTCCGCAAAGCTTTCCACGCCTGGGATCCACGAGTCACAGAGCTTTTCCTGAAGTACGGCTTGAGAGCTACTCCTACGGCTCTTTACGACGACACACAGAAGATTCCTGCAGGTGCCATTACCTTGACGACGAGTAAACACCAGGAGGCATGGAACTATATACAATGCAACTTTGAGCCAAAGGAAGCCGGATTGGATAGGCTCCTTCTTCCTGATTGGGACAAAGACCTCCAGGTACCTATGATGTACACCCGTGTTGAGTGTAGTATTACGATGAGAAACCTCCCCTATCTTCGTCCTAGCGCACTCTACATATTTGGTGCGAAGAGTCCATATTCTTCTCCAACATCCCAGGATGAAAAAATAGCCCTCACCGGCTCGGGAGTAGGTGGAAGTGGGGGCGAAGCCGAAGGAAAAGTGCAAAGAGTAGTATTTCCCGATTCCGGCCATCTCTTGGTCTTCGAAAATGTACAGGAAAGCGCTCGCGCTTCGGCGGATTGGATTGAGCGGTGGTTTCAGCAGTGGTTGGCCGATGAGAGGTTCTACAAGGGATATGAGAGTAAGAAATCGGACAAGGATATGCTAAGAGTATCTAAAGCTTGGGCGGCAACTACAAAGCTATCAACCTTAACGCCTCGGCCGAGTCCGATCAAGGAGAAGCTTTAGGAGTTGTTTGCTCCCGATCATTACTGATATAATTGGGAATCTCACTTTTGTATGAACTTAACTCATTTGTGAATGCCCTCGTTTTTACAACTTTTGGGATCAACTAGCTCGTCATACCCCCCCCCCCCCCCGATGAAGACCTGCACTCCAATCGTTTAACGCCTCGACGATATCAATTCATACTTGTGAAACCTTGGGACATCAAGGCCATACTTGATGTCGGGATTCCCAAGGATCGCATTGTAGTTCTACCTCCGCGACGCTCGTATTTCTGCAGGCATGTTCCTATCTCCCGTGGTATTTCTCATTGAAAAATTCTTTGCATTCTAGTTGGCATGATGACTTTTCGTGCTCACCTGGTAGAGAGATCTGCGGAGCCCCCGCCCTCGTCCTCGCCATTGCCATTATTTTCCATTGCAGCTTCCGATCTTCCTGCTTCTACCAACGGCCAGCCAGCCTCCTTCTGAACTTATCATCCTGCTTCATCTTTACCTCTGCCAATTCATGGACTTGGTGAATCTCCAAATCTATCCTACTTGGTCCGTCACCTCCTGCGATGGCTTCTTTCGTAACGCATCGTCTTCTATTTGGATTCCTTCCTCGTCCACTTCGCACATAACATTAGCCTAGAAATGCTAAAGAAAACACCCTTCTTCCTTTAGTTGAATTCGTAGCTCAAAGACCTTGACCTCGACTTCTCATGCTCGAGGACATCTCTATCTAGTTGTCGTTGTATGTCTAAAACTATCGATAGCAGTGGAATAAGGCTTAGCTTGATCGCGGGGATTGATATGCGTAAGTTTCTTCGGACGTTACCCGGAGTTGCTCTTCCTCTAGGTGTGGCAAGACTAACGTTTGAGGATATGATTAGGTTTAAGTTGTCATCTCCACAGATTGTTGCTCACGAGAAAAGTGGTTGTGGGAGAAATGATTTAACAACTGCAGTAATAGACGATTTCCCACAAGAATGGAGAGATCCTAGAAGAGCCCGCTCAATTTATGATAAATCTTGCTTCATTTCTGATATCGACTCAATACAATACATATTCATACAGTCATCCCTCCCCATATTCGTATAATGTACAGTAAAGGAAAATGCCCCATGAAATCAACCCAAACCAATTCACCACGCTGTGCGGCTATGCCCATTGATTCCCAAAAACACCAGAAGCCCCGTCCTCGTAAATACCCAGGCAATTAAAAAATAGAGAAGTGAAAAGATCTCAAGTCATCTTGACTAAGCCGCAGGCGCAGTCGCAGGCTTGCCCTCATCGTGGAACACGCCACCCTGACCAGCCTCATTAACCTTCTGTAATCTGCCTCCTCTCCTCTCAAGGTGCATAGCATCCGTATTAACCGTCTCGCCCAAATGTTCCTTAGTCTCCGCATCGAACTCAAATGCATGACTGCCAATAGGTTTAACATGCATAAGATACATTGCATCGACCTCTTCCAACGTCTTCCCGCTCGACTCAACGAGAAAGAAGAAAACGACAAAGAAAGCCGCAAGATTGCACCCCGCAAAGACATATCCATACGCGTATTGGATATCACCTGTGATGAACGGGGTGAAGAATGCAAGCATGAAGTTCCAGAACCAATTGGCGCTGGTAGCGAAAGCCATGGCGACGGCACGGTAGCGGTAGGGGAACATTTCGCCAATGCAGGCCCACACTAGCGGACCCCACGTGGTCGCGAAGCTCACGATGAAGAGGCAAGCAAAGACGATCATAACGGTACCGGCGCTCTTGGCTTCGGAAGATCCAATAGGTGCGTCCTTGAATTTGAATTGACCGACGGAGGCAAAGACGAGAAAACACATGGTTTGCCATAGGGCGGCGATGTATAGGGATTCACGACGACGGAAATGGCGCGCCATGTAGACACCGAAGAATGTAGCGCCGACGTTGACACCACCGAGGATCATGGCCGTTACGAAGGAGTTTTTAATTCCGACTCCTTGGAAGATAGTTGTACCGTAGTAGAAGAAGTAGTTTGCACCAGTGAGTTGCTGCAGCATCTGAAGAGCCATGGCCAGAGAAACACGGTATAACATACGCGGACCGGTAATGGCTTCGTACCATGGGTGGTCGCCTTGAGTTGCTGCTCTGACCTTTTCGATTTCGGCGGTCTCTTGTTCGATCATAGGATGAGCCTCGTCAACACCGTAGAACTTGGCCATTGTTGTGCGGGCACGCTCTGAATTTCCATGGTTCCATTCGTATCGAGGGGTTTCTGGGAGGAAGACAATACCGATACCGAGCATGATCGCCCAGATGAAACCTACGCCCATTGGGATTCTATAGGAACCGGTATTGGTGTAGGATTCGGTGCCGTAGTTGATGCAGTCTGCGGTGAAAATACCAATGGTAATGAAAAGTTGGTAACATCTGCGATGCTCACATTAGCATTGGCTTCAAACGTGCGTGAGGCATGAAGCGACTTACGAGATAACAGCTCCACGAACAGGCACTGGAGAAGTCTCGGCCATGTACATTGGTACAAGGACAGAGAGCGCACCGACACCCAAACCAGCTACCCATCTACCCATTGCAATTCCGACCCAGCCACCTTGACCCATAGCCATTTGTACAACTACACCGATACAGAATACCAAGCACCATGGGGGAATGCATGTTCGTCGTCCAAATCTGTTTGCGAGTGGTCCAGCGATAAGACATCCGATCAAAGTACCGATGGAGAGCTGAGCAGAAAAGTTAGTAATTTTGAGGACAGAACGAACAGGGAAACGGGCACGTACCAAACCAACAATCAAACCCGAGCGAACATTAGTGAAGTAGTAGCCGGTGGGATGAGCAGTCAAGTTGCTTGTAGGTTCTCCAAATCTTCTTAAGAACACTGCCATCTCCAAGAATCCAGAGATTTGTCCAGTGTCATATCCGAAAATGAAACCACTAACCGTCATTGTTAGCATTGTCTGCGAGATGCGATCTCGAGTATACATACCCCATGGCAACCAGAGTAGTCATAAATATCGTGCGCGCAGTGATTGAAGGAACATGCATGTTCGCATTGGTTCTGGTATGTTTCTCAGGGTTGGAATTGAAGGCATTCGCAGCTCCATTCGGATGGCCGTCCATGGAGTTTGCTTTCGAGCCGACTGCAGTTGTTGCAGGGCTATGATCAGCATTGTGATCTCTGTTTCGATTGAACAGGCCCATGATGGAAGAATTAAGATGCAAAGGTATGAAGAAAAGAATTATTGGGGTAGAACGAGACACGATTAGAGGAATGAGGGGAATGGGGACTATTATATGGCTCGAAGGAAGAAGCGGAACCAACGACTAGCAGAAGAAGTAGACGAAACGGGTCAGCTCGGTTCGCCGACTTGTCTGGTGATTTGATGGCAGCCGCGCATGCGTAACTTGTTTGCAAGTCGCAAGTAGCAAGTCGCAGATACGATGGAAGCTGGGATGCGGAGCCTTCCATGGTCAGATTCCGGGGTGGTGACGATATTTCTTCTTATTTCCTTCTCCATGACGACTGTGGAAAAGCGATTAATTCACTCAATTGGGAAAGGTGTGGTGTTTGAGTAAGCTGTGATTAGACCGACCAAGTCCCCGGATGGAGAAGAAACTGGAGTTCTCCTCACAATTCAAAAGCTTCTCAGGTTGACGTTGTTTGAACTATGACGTCGTCGGGTCGGGACCCTGGCTCATCGAGCGGCAAAGAAGGAAAAAAAGCTAATAATTTCTATCTAATCGCCGAGCCGAATATCTTCCGCTCTTGAGCCGTTTCACACACGTGAGGGCGACCCATCCAAAGTTCCATAGAAAGAAATTGGTGAACCAATGATCGGCGTTACTTGCGAAATCTCCAGTTTTGAAAGGAGACTCCGGATATCAGATGGAGACAAAAAAGAGGAAAAAACGGTGGCATCTCGGTGACACTCTCGTGCAAAGTTTGATATCTGGGTCAGGGACAGCAAGCGACGTGGAACTTGATTGATCATCGAGGATGCCCCGTATGGAGAGGTGGTTTCTTCGTATCCCATGGGCCTCCAGGTTTTCCACAGGTTTGGCTGTTGTGGGATTTTAGGTGGTGTCGTGATGAGGGGAACGTGGAGGCGTATTTTGCGGGTGAGGCGTCCGCCTTGTACGCCGTGCCATGACGAAGGTTAAAAGATTAAACACAAAAGAACAAGAAAACGCGAGATGTGCAGATGCGAAAAGCTTCTTTGCTTTGCTTACCTACGCAGGGAGATCTTGTTGCAACGTCGCTTGCAGTGTTTTGGAGATGTACCTCCGTACCTCCGTACGGTACGACGTATTGTTGCCCATGTAAGATTATGGCTCCAATCACCGGTGTACTTTTCCCCAGGGAAATTAAATTGTCAAGCCCCTCTTTCTCTCATTCTTGGGGAATTCTAGCACGACTCAGCCGATGCCCGGAATAACCGGATCGAAGATTTCTCATCTTAGTTGTACCTGGATATTTCCGACTCCGATTGCCGACCAGAAATCATGTGGCAGGAATCACACACTTTTCTGTCGTGGGGGAATTGTGGGGTGAGAGTGAGGGCGAGGAGTAAGCTCAAAGTTAGAACTTTTGAGAAGTTTCCAGATAAGAAGGCAACTCAGTCGTCATCTAAGCTCCTGATTGCATAGGGCGAGCCGACTAAGAAAAGTCTCTTGATACTTTCAAGAACATCGCGCGAAGTTTAAGGCAGTGTCCGATGAATGTGACCTTGACAGCTGTCACCAGGACTGAATGAAACATGGATACGACCGGAAACTCAATTTAGGTACAATGCGACAAGCTAATTCAGGGCAGGTATGTTTGGACTGTTAGAAGTTGTGCCTTAGCTACATGCTGTACATGTCGTACATATACGATGGAAAGAGTCTACCCACAAGCTGTGTCCAATGCATCTCTCTGGTACAGTAAAGTTGCGAGAACTATCAGGAGGCAAGCAGAGCAAACGAACGCGACAGCAGACGAAATTCGCCGAACAGACCTCAGAAACTTAAACACTATTCGGCCTCTCGAATGATGCTTTTGTTGGTTCGGCTTACTTAGAGATCAACCTCCAGTAGCAACAGTGGAACCGTTTCTGTCATCCATACACCAGCGGCCTTTGTTCGTACGAGTACGGCTGAATCAATCTGGACAGACTACTGCAGCTCGAAGAGTCGTAGAATCGCAGCTTTTCATCCACAGCTCACTCTTCGTCGGTTGAAATACCTTCATTGCGCATAGGATTACTTGTCCCACCTGCGCGAGGTCGCAACGACTTCGTGCTGATCACACACCACAGGGGACGATGCAATTATATTTCTCCGCAGGTACAAACAGTAAGAAGTATCTCTTTGCGAACGATACTTCCGTCTCCTTTGGTGTGACCGTTATATGAAATATAAGGAGTCAGCCTCAAGAGAGATGCAGCTCGAACTCTATCTAAAGCACCAGCCACTCGGCATTACCAAGACAACAAATAATCAAAAATGCGACACGAAAGTACGAAGTAATATCCACCAAACAAAATCACACAAATTGAACCTGGAGAATTCGATATACTCTTTGTATCTGCCTCGAGGCTGGGCTTTAGTCTGATTGCATTTAGGCAAAATAGGATAAATCCTCCGCTGGAGTACATATTGTGGGTTACTCTTTATATCCGCCGAGAATCCCAGAGTCGATCAGTGTATTAGTCCCGAACTCCATTACTTCGCAAGTTCGTACGAAGTACAGAGTACAGCTGGTTGCTCTAGGAATTGCTTCCGCACAAATGGCTGTCGACCTAGTTCGAGTTGGTCTGATGCTTCACTGTAAGGTTAGGTTACTGGATCAAGGTGAGGTGAGGTCAGATGTGTAATATAAACACCTCGTTCATAACGGGATCAAGAGTCTCACTCCTCGCTCCCCTCTCTCCTCTCGCGCATTACTCACCTCACATCTCTCTTCTCCCTCTTCACTTCCTCTTTACTCCCTCCTCACTCCCTCTCCACTCGCTCAACCATCACCAAGCAACTCCCGTGCTTTTGTCTTTGTAAGATCTTACCAAAACGTGGATCCATTGACGATCATTGGCGGAAGATTTTGAGCCCCTGGTAACCGACCATTTTCCCCTCCACATAGGCAGCTTCTCCAAATTCCCCATCTTTTCTCCCTTCACTAAGAACTTCCCCCCAGTTTCTGACCCCTTCATCACCACTCTTCACCACCAAATTGCCACCATAATTATATGCAGGGTCAGTCCAGGCAATAGCCAGCCAAAAAGAGCAATAGACCGCAGGGATTAGTTCAACGCACTTGCTTCGTCGGTGGAACAATCCATACCGACAAGACCGTTTCAAAGCTGTGCAATTTTTCCATAAGCTTAATCGTACCATTGAATGCGAATAAAGTAGAAGCCAGCCAGAGGTACCTCGTCCTTCCCACGCCGGCCTTGGCATATAATCGGCGAATTGAGCACGGGGAACGCGCAGGGGAAAAACAGAGCCAAACCAAACCAACACGACTGACAGGCAGGACGAGAGCCTTCGAAAAGCGAAAAGGAAGAGCGCGACCAGAGCCGAGAAATCCCATCAACTGCCATTATTTCCGCTCACCGTCAAGGTTACATGTAGATGAAGAATTCCTTCCAATGATTGTAAGACTTTAAATCAGCCTTCTTTCTGAACCCTCCACTCCCTCACCACCCAAAACACAGAGGACCTGAGGAGAGAGAAAGACGAGTCCTTCCACGGCATTTTGATTTTCGCAACCAAGGCCGCTGTCAGCAATCCGAATTATCGCGCCACCACCATCAACCTCTTGGAATTTCTTGGGATCGAACACTATACAATTGTAGTGTAGCGCATGTCGTTTTCCACGGGTTGGTTGTTCTCTGCATACTTGGCAAACTCGTCTTAGAATAATTTCGCAAGTTCAACGTTCTACCACGGATGTCTACCACACCATCATCTGGGGATCACGGGTTGGCATGTAGGACAGCAGAATTGGGAACGATATCGAGTTTATCCTGACCAGTGTATCATTGGACCATACACATCTACACAAAAGTATATCACAAACCACGATAATCTCGGGATACATCTAACCTTAATTGCGGAAGTACTCAATATCGCTGCGCGTCCATAGTACTTCATAAGGGCTCCCGGAGGAAAGTTTGTGCCCGTATTGGTGTACTACGTACTTCCTCATCACCAACTCTTAATTATCCGGCAAACCCCTTCAAGGAATCAGTTTGTCCGATCATTCAAGAACTTTTCCGCTGCTCATCTCGTCAAATAAAGCTTTGGTGCCGCCATCGAGTGGCCACTGTCTCATGGCAACCAAACAACAACAATCCGTGCCGACGCCGGCTAGGCCGAAGAGCACAAATGGAATTATTAACGGAACCAAAGCTGGAGCGGGGGATACCAGAATAGTTGTCATCGTCTATGGTCAGGGTCAAGAAAACATTGTGTCTGTTTTTGCGGACGTACTTGGCAAACCACATCGTCAGGCTCCCAGCTTTTCGTCTGTGGGCGACGAAGATTATGGCACCGTCATTGGGATCGCGGCCCACGATGCAAAAACCGATATTGAGTCAAGGAATAAGTCTCTCATAGTCGTCATCAATGCACATTGTGTGGCCTTGGGAATGCCGCCAGATCTTGATCTTTCGGCCTCATGCGACTACGAATTTCTTTACACAGAGACGCCCTTCTTCCGAAGAGACCTTTCACGGTTTATTGCGTTCATTCTAGGACAAATCAGTCATCACGATGCGCTCATCACCAAACCAAGAACTTACTTCATATCAACCACATTCCCAGACGTCCGGACGGCGTTGTCGAATCTGGACATTCTTTCAGTTGGATCAGACGCAGTAGAGATCCGCGTTGATTTATTAAAGGAGCCTTTATCAGACGGTGGTTTCAACTCAGTACCAAGTTTGAGTTATGTTGGAGAGCAGGTGATGCTCTTAAGACAACGAACAGAATTACCGATAATATTCACGACCAGATGTACCCGGGAAAATGGCCGGTTCCCCATGGATAATCCGGAACTTTACTACGAATACCTTTACCGAGCGATACAGTGGGGTTGCGAGTATATTGATGTAGAGATCTGGTTACCAGAGGACATTCGACGTAGACTGTTCGAGCAGCGAGGAAACAGTAAGATCATTTCAGCATTCCACGATTTCTCCGGAACCTTCAAATGGCCATCTCCTCGAGCTCAAGAGATCTTCCAAGAGAGCCGAAAATACGGAGATATTGTCAAGATGATCACCATCATTAATTCGATGTCCGAAAACTATGAACTCGAGTACTTCAGGTCTCAAATCAAAGCAAATAATCCCGACGGTCCTCCGTTATCTGCGGTTAATATGGGCCAGCTCGGCCAACTCTCGCGAGCACTTAATACCGTCTTCTCGCCTATCACTCATCCTTTACTGCCGATCGTCGCTGCTCCGGGTCAATTGAGCGCGGCCGAGATCAACGGCGCTTTATCAACCATGGGACAGCTGCCGAAAAAGAACATCTATGCCATTGGAAGTTTCCGCTCCACTCCTCAAGCTACCTTCTTCGAAAAATGTTTCAACGAACTCGGCCTCCCCCACAACTTCGCTTCCGTCGACCGCGGCATCAAAGGTACCGTCGAAGCCTTCTGTCTCCAACCCAACTTCGGCGGCGCATACATCAATCCTCCTCTCCCGAGCTCCCAACCTTACATCCCCCAGCTCACCGACGCAGCCCGCACCATCGGCGCCATCGACACAATCGTCGTGCGAGGCGAGGGCACCTCAAGTTCTTTCATCGGGGACAACGCAACATGGAAAGGCATCCGCGCAACCCTCACACGTGATTTCGCGCCTTCCGCGTACAAAGACCGCGCAGCGATCATCCTCTCCAGTAACGGCGAAGACGCCGCCTCGGTCATCTTCGCGCTGCGCAGCCTCAATATCGGGAAAATATATACAGTGGGGTTTAAAGCTCAGGGTCCACTAGCAGCGGGTGTCGAGCCTTTCACATCCATGGAATCTGTCACAAGAAGCGATATCCCCGTCGCGATTATTTCGGCCCTGCCCCCAGAGAAAACTCATCTTGTTCAGCCACTTCTGAGGTACTTTAGCAATGGGAGAGATGCGGGGAGAGGGAGTAAAGG
The DNA here is from genome assembly GCA_002946415.1 of Rutstroemia sp. NJR-2017a BVV2. Classification (NCBI taxonomy): domain Eukaryota; kingdom Fungi; phylum Ascomycota; class Leotiomycetes; order Helotiales; family Rutstroemiaceae; genus Rutstroemia; species Rutstroemia sp. NJR-2017a BVV2. The sequence continues at coordinate 168,792 of NJPS01000057.1, forward strand.
GAAGGTGTTTGTCGATCTGGCGAATGGACCGAGGAAGGGAGATCCCATGGCTGTGGCGCAGAACTGCGGTTGGACGGCTTATGGGGTTGCGGATACGAGCGCGTTTACGACGGTTGAGATGTTGCGGCTGTTGGTGGGACAGAATGTTCCGTATAGTTTTGTGAGGTTGGCTAGTGGGAGGGGGTTGTATTGATGCGGTGGGGTGGGGTGCTGGCAGCTGCGATCGAGGTTGCAATATGTGCATGGGGTGGTGTTCTTCCTTTTAATTGATTGATGTGATTTGATAAATCAATCAATCGATTCAATGAGGCAGTCAGGCTGGCGTTTGGTGGATATATTGCGCTCACTGTGTCTTTCTCATTCTTCTTCGTTAGGTTAGGTTAGGTTAGCAGAACTTGGATGCGCGTTTTAAAGGGACGCGAGAGATTCGTTGGATAGGTAGGAGGTTGTAGATGAGTTGAGAATACGAATTGAATTGAGATGAATGGAATGAATCGATTTTTGGAATTCTGCTATGGATTCACTTACGTACGTATGTGCATGAATGGGCAAAGACGAGAGGAATAGGTCTGGTTTTGTTGGGGTTCATGTTTAGACTGTGGGTGTGGTTTGTGAGTGTTGGAATGAACTGAACGGGATGGGATGGGATAGGATGAATGGGAATGGGATTGGATTGCATGGACGTTTTTCTGTCATCCTAGGGTTTTTATAGTATAGTATGGTTCCATATCAATTCAATTATGGAAAGAATTATTCGTAGATGTGAATTGGTATCCATCCAGATATTTGTCTTTGAGCAAATTCTTGCCTGGCTGATCGTCCGCCACTTGAAAGTTGAAACAACGTCGGTGTCGCTCATCTTGCGCTCATCGTGTGTGATACAACTCCTGTGATGTCTTCATTTCCTGCCTTGTAAATCAATAGGAACTCTCGTTGCCATACTCCTCGTTGGTGAATTACGTAGGGAGAGAATTCTCATCTGGAGTAGAGTATAGCTTCACGTATGGCAGAGAGTAAAGCAGGATTCCTGTGATTCTCAGGGTCCAGGTTCTGGGGGTTCGAATCATCCTGCTGTGATACTTCCCCATCACCACCGACGGACGCAAAATCCGCTCGTTCATCATGTGTTGACTTCGCCGTTTATTGAAAGTAGTCAGTCACACATCGTTGATTCGATACCGTATCCTTACCATGGTGCTAGCTATCTCTGCTAACTGGATCTAAATCTTCTGATTGATGTCGATGTTCTGAAGTGTCTGTCGGTGCAAGTCGAGTTGAGAATTTGTTTGGACTTGGTGCTAGACATGATACTTCTCTACCGCGTTGGTAATGTAGCTCTGATACTTATTGAGCCGTGCTGGACGATGTGCGTCGGGCGGATAACACTGGGGGTATGGATGAGGTGCTTGAGGGGGGAGAATTTGTGGATTATGGGTGCCGGAGATGAAGGGTGGAAAGATGGGCAGGAGGTTCCTGGGGCTTGGGAAGATGCTTTGAGGAGGAGAGGATGGTGGCGAGGGATTGGGGTGAAATGGACTCGCTGGCGGAGGGAGAAAATCGACAGCGATGTGGGTAGGGGGGTGTTTGTTTACTGTTATGTTGATACTTAATGCCATCTGCTACGGGCTTGATGCAGAAATAACTGTCGAAGACAGCGACATCGATATTGTTAGACCAGTACAGGAAAAGTGAGGAGTACAAAATGATATGTTTATATTATTAATTTCCGAATGCTATACTGACATCTAGATACTGTACAAAACTGTGTAGCTGCTTGAGGTGTCGACATTGGTATTTCTGAGCAGTGTTGTAGGTGTTAATTGGAAGTGTGTGTGCCCCCGTGAGATTCCTGACTTCGTGGTGAGATTCCTGAGTCTGGTCACATTCTTGAGTTGACAGACCTTACTGTGATGCGCTAGAAAAGATGAGCATATCATTGAGTGAAGTTATCTGTCAGCACGTCTAACCCAACGACTCATTTACATCCCCCAAAACCTTTTTCAAAGCTCGATCCAGAGTCTACTGACCAACAGACATCGCCATCTACTATGCTATTCATCCAACATCTCTCCAAGCACATAAAGAACGACTTGACCTATAATACATCTACTATATACCTACAAACAACGGACCACCGCCCCCCGCACCTCCTCCCACCATGAGGGGCAAACAGCGCTACGCTTCGAAATTTTTAGACCCTGCCCTGGCACTAGTCCTCCCTCTCCAGCCAACCACAGCACACCGAGCCGGACCAAACCGCCCGACCTCCCTAAAAGCTAGATGCTTCTCAAGGACCGAAGATCCAGTTCAGTTCGGGAAACCTACCTCTGGGCCCGTCGTCCCGTGAGCAGGCGCCACAGCATAACTCGGCTCTTTGATGTGATGCAAGGGAGAGGAAAGAGAAGGTAAGGGGAGAGAATGGGAGGAAGGAAAAGCTTGTGACTAATTGCTAACGCGGCCTTTTTTCTTGTGTTTCCAAATCTATCCTATTTTCATTCTTGTCGATGAGAGATAGCAGATGGCACATTGCAGGGAGAGTGAGAGATGACAGAGTGAAAGGGAGGAAACAAGGAAGGAAGGGTGGGTCAGTGTTCGCCACAGGATTCTGCCTGATATTGACATTGGGGTTTTGCGCGAATAAATGCATGAGATGCTGTTGTGTGTTGCGTTGCGTTGAGTGGGACGGGTAAGGCATGGGGAAAGGGAAGGAGAGAAATCAGCCCCCTCGCCCATCGATCTCGTTTTCTTGGGGTAGGTAGCGGGGTGCAGATGAACTGCGGAGAGGTGGATACAGAGGTACAGTGCAAGGTGAGCGGTAATCGAAGGGTAAGTCGAGGTGTCATTAATGTAGACTGGATGTAGCGGGTGCATCTACCCGCTTTATGTGCAGTACCTGGCGACCAATCGCATCCAGCGGCGAGCAATAAAGAATTCGTTCGTCCCTTTGTACTTCCTCTCATGCGAATTCATGCAGTGACTGTTCTCGGGTTAGGGGGGTGTTGCTATTGGCGGCTGCTATACGGCGCAAGCACTACGAAGAGTAGAATAGCTTGTTTGCTTGCACCTCGGTGTAAGTTGAGGCCGTCGCCGAGACTGGAGACTGGTGAGTGACCTCTTCACAGGCGTCTTCTGCGTTTCGGAGGTACCTCCTTCTTTGAGTCTTTGGGACCTTTGGGTGAGATATCGGTAGTTCTGGGAACGTGATCAATGCCAATATTCCTCTTCGGCTAAGTATGCATGCAACTGCAAGAGAAGGGCTCAATCACTCGTGTGGATCTTCGGTACGGCTCGTAATGGCAGTGGTAGCTTGTTCAAAGAAGGGCCGTTTTAGGGACTTCTTCGACATACGCATAGCATAGCATACACAGTAGTTGTGTAGTGATAGCGGCAGTGGAATACAGGTAAACATAAGCTTGCTGTGTCACCCCAGCCCGCATAAAGTTTGGCTTTCGTCCCATATTCATCCCATGTGGTATGTATAATGTGTAATATCCGTCCCAGCAAAAATTAACTTTACAGGTACTGTACATACGCTTTTCTCCGGATACACAAACGGTGACAAACCAGAGTACAAAAACGTGCGCGGACGACAAAAGTGGCGCTTGCAACTTTGCGGGGAAGGTGTGTTTCAGATATTCGCTGGAATAATTTTAATATATTACTTGTGCACTCCTTTCATTAAAACACCATAAGCATTGAGGTGAGATGTCCATCAATGGTCTGATGTTCGAGTTGCATTCTGTGGAAGCGACGTCTATCAAAGGGATATGAGGTCCCGTTATATCGAAAGCGGTATATGTGCCTTAGCGATCTTAACAGATGGTATTATAGATAGTAGTTAGATTGCGGAGGTACTACTGTTATATGAGGGCCTCTTATTGTCAGGGAATGAATGATGTAGGCGTGGGATATCACGACAGTCTCCGAAACATCATCGTATGATGGAGTATAAGAATTCCTGAAGCGCTCTATGCTCACATATCATACCTCAAAAGCTATCCGTCAATCCGTGTCAAAGAAGGAAGGTTAATCTTCGGACGAAGGTCTCGGATCACACCTTTTCACACAACATCCGAGGGGTGTTCAAGGAGAGGCACGAGAGGTTACTGATCAGCAATCAACAACGTCAAAACCTCGAGGGATCGGCACGTCAGATCTAAACCTTAACCGCAGCAGTATCTTACTTTAGTAGAAACCTTGTTGTCGTCGGCTTCAGTGAGATTGCAGGTCGCTTTCGGAAAGGAACCCGTCGAAGATGCAACCCAATTTCTTCCTGAAGGTTCCTACCCGTTGGCAATGGCATAAGTTTCACCATCCTCGGGCACTTACCTTTAAACTTACCCAGGCGCTCCAATCATTCAGATACACCTATCTCTACTTGGCAAGACTACTGCAAGGACCAGACGGGTTCAGATTTGATATCCTTCTAGCAGATTTATGCAGTCTGGAGAAGATCAAGTAATAACCCCAGGAAATGTGAAGTGTGAATGGAGAAAGAAAACGAAAGCAACTCTAAATTTGATGTGGGAAATTTGTGCCGACGACATGTGTCAACCAAGTAGTATTTGCACAATCTAAATTTAAATGCAATGGCGTTCACAACTATGGTGGGAATATGTGTGATGTGTGGGCGATGGACATGTGGTGGACGTGTGGGGATGAAAGTGGGTGTGTGTGAATGATGAAGGGGTAAGTTCCAGGAAATAGTTTACGGATCGCACAGCGAAACTAGCCACACTCCACTACAGTACCGCTACTGCTACTACTACCGCGTGTTGGCTCCGGTGACTCGCAAATTATGCAGTAAAGCGCCGTGTATTACCTTTGATGCGTTCGACCGCCTCCTCCAATTCCAAGGTCTCTCTCATCGCCTTGGCATTGTTTGGTCGATATGTCCTTTCAGTGCTTCATCGAGCTTGCATGGGTTGCAAGGGGTTTGATAGACACGGCAGTAGATCAGGGCTGATAATCTGCTGAAGCCCGCAAGGGAAGGAATGCTACACTGCGGCACAACACAGCATTGTCGATAGGACAGCCTCTTCGCATTTCGTGGCCCCTTCTCGCCCTTCTCAAGCCGAAAAATACTGGAGATGTTGGGTTGGGGAATCGCAGAAAGTCAATCAGTATCAACGGGTTTTCCCTTCTTTTGACCCCAGTTTTTCTCCCCGGACCAATGTCCAAAATGGTAACTGGTCCGCGAGATACTCCATCTTTCCACCGGATTTTAGTTGACTCATGATCACTCATCGTTTAGCAATTCTTGTTCTACAGAGTAAGACTCTCTCTTCATTTACTTTCAACCGGCCCTTGGAAAATAGTCGAGACGGTTGGCTTACCCTAGGAGCTGATGAATATCTGCAAGAAATAGCTCGATGCGGTGGGCAGATGCAAGACAGGAAAACGCTTCAAATCCATGACCCAACACAAGCAAGCTTGCAGTCCCGAGGTCTTCTTTGCTCCTGGTAATATCCAATATCCATACTTCGTACTTTCGCCTGCGCCTACACCATACACTACCCCTTGTTGCATGGCTACTAAAGTAGAAAGCTTTTTAGCTTTTTATCTAGGTACCTTCCCCCCTCCCCGCAATCTTCTCTACCTATGGCATGGTACACCCTACCGGCTAACCCTCCTTCGCCGCTCGTTTCCTTCTCGAATCTTTTCCGTTCTTTGCTTGAGAAATCGATCACGCCCCCATTTTCTCTGTCCGGTTTTCTTGCAAGGTTCCCCAAACAATACGTTATTTACTTTTCATCAGTCGCTACCTACGTACCGGCCTGCCTACCTGGGCATCGCACTTTCTGCTTAGTTCATCAGTACTCTTCGTCCCCGTCTTGTCCTACTCATCTCATCCTACAAAGTATACTTTCTCCTCTCATAGACCGCCTAACCTTACATATTCGTCGAAAAAGAAACATTCATCTGAACCCCCAGCCACTTTCGGTGACCGCAACGCCACGTCTGCATCTGCTCGGATTCGATTCATTCCTCACATACGGGCAAGCTTAAGGTTAAAAGCAGAACAAGCTTCGACACTCGTCAACTGATCAACGAACGAGGCCCCGGAGCACAATAGCAAAAATTGGGGGTGATTCGGTCCAGGACGGTCCGACGCATATGTAATTGGATGACATCTGCGATTGGCGAATTCCATCTCACTCACCCATAAGCCCGAGAGACCTCATCAGATACGGTGTCCGCAAGGTTAATAATTTACGACCGTACGTATTGTTGTATATTTTGGACTTTGCACCTGAAGTCTAGATTCAACTGGAGCGCAGCCCTCGAACTCGGAAGCCACACACAACCACCCTACTGCATACACACTCGTGATGTTTTGCGCGTCACCTTGCGAACAGCCCTTATGATGTGAGGAGTTTGAAGAAGGCTGGCAAAATAAATCCTTCTTCTCGCGTTTCTCGGTGTGGAAGCACCATGTCTGGAAGACCGGCGCAGGTTGGCATTGAACGATTACCAGCACGACGCATGAGCAACGAACCGCGAGAATCAATGAATTGTAAATCGTGTAGGAAGCGGAAGGTCCGTCGACGTCCATTAAAGTAATTCCGGCATACTAAGAAATTTTCCAGATCAAGTGCAATCGGTTGCGACCGACTTGCGAGGCGTGCCAGGTCTTCCAATGCCCGTGTATTTATGGTGAGCCCGGTACCGCTCTGCGCATTTCGAGAAATCCTTGGCTCTAACGTACTTTCATAGATGCTGTTCCGAAGAAACGCGGACCGAAGACAGATGTACTGGAAGCTTTGTTGAAAAGAGTGGATGGATTGGAGAGGAAATTGAGAGACGAGAAGAAATCGCATTCTCCAAATAACGATGGAAGTGGCGGCTCGGCTGCGGCTGGGGAAGAAGAAAATATCGATAACGACGACGTCAAACCCAAATTACCACAGCTCGAAACAAGTACAAATCTCGCAGATGAATCGGCAGTTTACTCTCCTACACCGATCAGGTACGTATAATACCAATTCGGAAGTGGTCAATTTACTAATGCAGAATTTCAGCGAACCTTCCCCGTCTGTGCAACAAGATGTGCTTTTAGATACATACTTCGTCCGGTGCCATGGCAAATCATATCAGATCGTAGATGAGCCCACGATTCGACAGCGAGTGCAACTTAATCAGATTCCAACATATCTTCTGTATGCAATCTATGCTGTTAGTGCGAGGTACGTCAATAAGGGACTGATTGCAGCAGTTTAAGTCACTAACCCTTCCCAAGGTATACCGTACACCCAAATGGATATCATGCCGCGGTTAGGCTGAGTGAAAACTACGCCCAGCGAGCAAGGACGGAGCTGGATATTGACGAGCCATCCATTGATACCCTGCAAGCTTTACTACTTCTTGCCATTTCATACACCGCAGCGGGAAAAGGAAAGAAGGCATATATGATGCTTTGTGAGTTAATATGGAGGAAATACGTATCTAAATGTATGCTGACTATGAGTAGCCAATGGGATTGGAATGGCAGTTGCATTAGAGCTGCATCGAGAGTTCGACCACAAGGTTCGAGTAAACGCAGTAGAAAGAGAAATGCGCAGACGCTTGTTCTGGACTTGTTATCTAATGGACAGATTCACAGCATGTGGATCCAAACGGCCATCTCTTATTGCAGACAAGTCCATTGTACTGCGGTTACCTTCGTGGTCACCCAATCCAGCCACACTCCCTGTCGAAGGAGAGTTCTTCCAAAGCGGGTCAAACTTACACTTTGGTAGTGGTAAGAAGAGTCAAGGCAGCAGTGGAATGCTCATTGATATTGTGCGGATATTGGGAATCACTAATCGATATCTCGCAGCTGGAGGAGTAAAAGGCAGGTTCTGCGATGCTTACCCGTCAGCTCAAACTTTTACTAATTTTACTGTTATCAATACAGGCGATTCCCACTTCCCATGGCATTCGTTATCAAACCTTTCGAAGATTCGCCAGGATCTAGACGTTTGGGCTTCCGGGACCCAGGACGTTTTCTCTTCCGTCGATACGTTATTCGGACAACCGGACAGTACTACACTCGTCCTAAGCAAGTTGATCTATCATCTGATTCACTGCTTAATCTATCGTCCTTTCTTGCCCATTGACTTGGCTGAGTTGGCCGGAACAGGTCAACATCAGTCATGGCAGATCGAGGCTACGAATTTATGTTTCCTACATGCGAACGCAATTGCCGAACTAGTGGAATTGGGCAAACAGTCAGCCTCAATAGAGTGGCCGGCTTTCGTAGGATACTGCATCTGCACAGCAGGAACAGTCCATGTGCACGGAACGCATTATAAAGGTGGACGCGAGGGTGAAGTATTTTCCGCCAGCGCCGACTTCCTTTCCCGAGAAATGCAACAGCTTTCAGAGTTACGATATGCATGGTCTTCGGTTCAACATCAACGCGAAACATTACAGACGATTTATAGCTGTCACTCTGATTTAGTGAAGTCGCTGGCGAGCAATCCTATGCGATATAGCCCGGTATTCCACCTCGAGGATTTCTTCGATCGCTACAGCGACCTGGGGCAATTCTTCGACGGTGCACATATCTCTTTTGCGGATGTCGTGGCACAATCCCCTGATGCTTACCAAGGACAAAGCAGCTATGCGCCAAGGGTAAACTCAGTTACCAGCAATGGCGCGTCATCATCGAACGACCAACCACCATCATCAGCAGGCACAAAACGAAAATCCGTCTCCTCAGCACGAAAGCGAGCTCTTACAAACGGACTAAAAGACCGACCATTAATGTCACCGAACGGTCGCCCATCAATCGAACAACTTCCTCTACCTCAGCACGGCCTACTCTCCCCAACACCCTTCCCCAACGAAGGACCCTCCCTATCCAATCTCTCCCAGATCCCCTTCTCTCCCCCACAATCGTACAATTTCTCTCCGCAAATGTCTCAAGACAACAACTTCGACCCGATGTTTGGCATGCCACAGATGGGGAATAATGCCGTACATAACGGAAACTTCGGTTTTGGAGATCACACAGCAATGACGCCTGGAGGGAGAAGCAATAATGGAAGTACGGGGACAAATGGCGAGGAGAAAGATCCATTCTTAAGTTTGTTGGAGCAGTTGGCCGAGAATGAACACTCGAGAGGAGGACCGAGTGAATTGGATTTCTTTTTGGGTGGAGGCCAGAATTGAATGGAGGACAGAGAGTTTGGGAAATTCTAACTTACTTTATTGGTGTGTCTTACATCATACCGCAAACATAACCACAATCACCACTTCGAGAAAAAGAAGCGAGTGGAGGAGGACAACAACAACAGCTGTCTTCCAGAACAAGGCGTCTACAGCTACAAAAAGAAGCATTGAACCGCGCCACGCCCTATCTAGCCCAGTCGAATGGAACGAACTTGCGCATTCCAAAACCAAAATGAACTATCCAAGCATCGGCATCGGAACCAGGAGTTGGGCATCGGCGGGCAACAGGAGCACATATGGGGAGTAAGCAGGAGCAGGAGTTCGGGGACGGGATCCAAAGCACAAGCACGGCCGCGGGGTGTTTATCATTCTCACGACATTATCAGTCTGGGGAACAGGGCGGGAAATATGTATACGTATCATGATTATAGGGTCTACTGACTGACTGAATGAGTGATTGATTTGAGAGAATGAATGAATGGGAAATATAAGTCAAGGTGAAATAATGGGTTGGGATCGGATGGGATAATGAGTACTACTCGTATGCGGAGTATATATCTAGCATAGTAGTTCGGTGATGGATGCCGAATGAAAAAAGTCCTGCTGAACGTGTTGTGTCCCTTGTTATTTGCGCGTGTTGTGTGAGGTTGTTGTGTTATATGAGATTCATGTATGCCACGCTCGTAAGATCGCTGTATGTAGTTATCCATGACTACAGGACTACAGCATACATCCCCCATCCATGCTGCTGCGTTCGTCTCGTCTCGTCTCCGTCTGGCATTTTTCATGCCTTATGCCTATGTATCCATTACAATGCACTTCTTTACAGCATCCCCCAAGGTAACATTAGCCTACGGTGTTTATTCCTCATGGCCCTAGAGCGAACATCTCTTTTCCTTTCCTTTCTCTCCCGTTCCTTCCCGTCCTCTCAGATGTTTATTTTTATATAGACCAATATACACGATTGAACGAATATATCACCAAACATAACACCTTACTCGCTCCATCCCATCCCACCTCACCCTCGGACTCACCTCACCTCAGCTCGGCTCGGCTCCGACTCAGCTCGGTTCGGGACGGTGATTTCATTTCGATTGTTTCGCCGCGCAACGCAAAAGAAAAACAAAAGAAAAAGAAAGAAAAACGAGTCATGTCACCGCCTCCAATCGCCATCTCCAGAATCCAGACGTTGATCCCGCTTTTTTTTTAAGTTTCCAAAAAAAAGGTACCAAGTTCTCTCACTGCCGACGGTGTGACCATTTACAGTTACATCGAGGATTGTTTGTACCGTACCCTACTGTAGGGTTAGTTTTCTAGGAGGGGGGACTGATTCCCCTCCCCCGCAAATTACTGTACTTGTAGAATGTTTCCCCAAGCTGCATGTTGCCCCTCATTTATCACGTGGAGTGTAACCTGCGGTACTGGTACAGTATCCCACTTTGAAGGGACGCCGTCGAGTCGGCCCGATTGTATTTCCACCAATTGGCGGTTCGGACTGCGTGATGGTCAGGTGCGGGGGAGCGGTGGGAATTGGGGGGATGGATGAGGCTAAGATGAACGCTAGGAGTGGTTTTTTCTGGGTGAGGATGGGGATGGGGGATGGGGATGGGCTAGAGTAGAGACTAGAGTAGAGTAGATTGAACCATCACCCCGCGATCTGAAGATTTGAGGGGAGAATGGGTATGGATGAGGACATCAGATAGTTAGATAATTGGGTACGGATGGGGAAGCTAAAGATGATGTAATGAGAGAGGACGACGACGGACGGGAAGATTTGAGTTCCCTAGGCAGGTACAGTACAGTATGTACGGGACATGGGTATTGTGCTGAATCTCGATTCTTGAGAAGTGAGGCTGTTTCTCGTAGGTAAGCATATAACCTTACGGTTACAACTAAGGTGATAACGACATGGAGTGGTATAGAATTGGGTTATTTGCTCGGTAAAACGTACAAAGTGGTATTGAGGGGAAGGGTTGTTAAGGTTAACTTGTTACGCGTACGCGCAATTTTATGCGATGAACGGGATGGAAAGGAGAGATTGGAGCTGAACTGATACATCGTAATGAGGATACGAGGGTGGAAAGGGGTCGGTTGTTTGCTTGTTCAAAGGAAATGAACGTGCTTGGACTGTGAGGGTAAGCAATTGCTATTGATAGACACCTCTACTTTGTACCTCCAAGTGTACTGAGAGTAGAGAGCACAGAGCAGAGTGCAGACACCTAGAGATAGCGAGAATAGGGTATATACATCAATCGATCCATTTATCTTACCGGCGATCAATCACAGTATGAAGGAAGCTGGCGGACGGGTACTTCACCTGGTCTGATCGTCGGGGTCCACGAGACTGCGAAGCATGGACATCTTGGTATAAAAGCTAAGTTTCTCGGGACCAAGTCTGCTTGAGGCAAAGCAAACCAGACGTTTGAAGGATCGAGTAGATCGTATTCGCATGCTGGCACGATGTGCCTGTCTTGTCTTGCGTTAAGTTTGACTTCCAGCCACGTCTGAGCACTCTGCCACTCCAGCAATACAGCACCACAGCAACACAACAACTGGCGTAGGGCGAGTAAGGTAATGTTTCAAAGGTACGGCGTCGTGGTCGTGGGTGGACAAAACATGGCGTGCGTGGGAAAACATTGATAGAGATGCCCATCGGCGACCGGAGCCAAGATCCTTGCTCTCTGGAAGAAACCGAGCTTTACCGAGAGGAAGAGGAAGAGAAAATGGCCTCATATTAATATTAAGCGAGAATGCGACGTCATTACTCCTATGAAGTCAAATCTCTGCTCTACCAAGTACAAATCTTAATACGAAGTATACTCGAGACGAGCCACTCACATGGCTGCTGTCCTTCGATTGGATGAGATAATAGATCTTCTCATAATGATGTGCTAAAGAGCTACGCAAAACGAGACTCGGCACTGTAACTGACCCAGCCACTGGTCGCTCGGGTTAGGACCCTGTGATATAATAGATGTAGGCAAGTTGGATCGATGAAATCTTTTCACTCGTACTGTAGCATCCATGGGCCGTGGCATCCCAACTTCCCAAGAGCGTGCACTTTGCCCCAGAAAACTTCGGGTCGGATATGGCGTCCGAACTACTGGAACCACAGGGCACTGCTGAGACCACTGGAACTACTGGAGCTATTGGAATCTAAGCATCTTCCTTGAACGCCGTCTACTTCCCAGTCGTTGACGGGCTGGGCTGTGCGATGTAATGTCGGGGTAAGGTAAAAGTCTTAGGGCAATCAGTCAAAAGGTCAGTCAAAAGGTCTAGTTAGGGTCGAGATCGTCCCAGGTCGAAAAAAAAGAGCAACGAACTTTTCACCGCACATTCCGGGTCTGCTGAAGACTCGATCTTCCACTTACGATTTACTTTCCTATTGATCAATCAAACAATACTTGGACGAAGAAACATCTCTTTCTCGTGCTCGGTCGTTGCGCTTTGCTTGTCGTTGCGTTGTAGGAGCACAGAGAGGAACGGACGGGCGGACGGACGATATTCGAGGACAGTCGCCATTTGATACTCGGGTTGAGTGAATACGAGAGGTGCATATCATATCGCAAAGCAAACAAACCGACTTGACAGATACGAATCGATCACCAAAAGACGCAGACAGGACAGCGAATCGTGCGGTATTTGAGTAGACAACGAAGGAGGGGTGTACAACGCTATCGTGCTCGAATTTGGGAATACAATTGAGCGCGGGACCCTCCAAACGGCAACGCCACGTTCGGCAGAAGAATAGCCATCGCCAATTTACGGAAAACCCACCGCGGAGAATGGAATTGCGGAATCTGTCGTTCGAATGTCTAGGTATGACTTGAAGGATCGAATTTGGAAAGAAAGATACAATAGATAAAAGAGAAGAGGACGAATCCCGCCTTACTCGCTGGATTCGGTTTTCAGATGTCGTCGACAGACGAGACAATAGCTCTGCTGCATTCGCGCAGTAATACGGTTTTTGTCGTTACGACGGTTACCATTATATTGTCGAGTGTGTTTGTGGCGGCGAGGTTGGTGAGTCGGTTCGCGATTGTGAAAAGCAAGACATGGGACGACTGGTTTATTATAATTGCTTGGGTGAGTTTTGATACCTCTATTCAAAAATGGCCTTTGTATGGAAGGGAGTTTACTGACGAATTATTTGGGAAGATTGTCGCATTCGCCTTGAGTTTTTCCATTGATTATGGAACAAGCAAAGGCTTAGGGAAACACGATGTTGAAATAAAGCCGCAATGGCTTCCTTCTTTGAGAAAATCCGAATATGCCTTCACGATTCTCTACGTAAGTGATGATTTCAGACAACACCTTGAGGCATAAGTACTTATTTCGCTGTATAGAATCCCGCTTTAATGGCGACGAAGAATTCAATTCTTATATTTTATCTTCGCATGTCAAGAAATACCCAAACCGGTCTTCGGGTTGCTTCATATGTTACGCTTGTTGTCGTCAATCTTGCTGGGGTCGTCCTCACATTTCTGAATGCTTTTCAATGTTCTCCTGTTCGGGCAGCATGGACTGATGGAAGCAATGTGAAATGTTTATCGATCATCACACTCTACTCAGCATCTGCTCCTGTTAACATCATTACCGACCTGGCTATCCTGGTCTTACCAATTCCCGTCTTAACAGGAATGCGTCTTCCCCAGAGACAAAAAGCCATCTTAGTATTCACATTCGCCATGGGTATTTTTGTCGCCATCGTCGATGTCGTTCGAATTTACTATCTCCAGCAAGCCTCTAGGGACTTTGACTCGGCTGCCCTGAAGAACTCGAAGTTGGGAACAGGAGAAGATTTCGCCTACAATGCATCTCTAGCCTTCATGTGGTCCGCTATCGAGGTCAACGTCGGAATCATTTGCGCTTGCATTCCCACTCTTAAACCGCTTATGAAACGCATTCTACCAGCGATGATTACCGATCGTACCACGAAAGCTCGGACACACTCGGGCGAAAAATACCAATCTATGTCGTCGCAATTGGGTGTCAGTCCGCAGCTGTTCCGAATGGAATCTATCCCGCAGGTATCCACACCACCTCAGGTAGCTCTACCTCCACTTTCGCCTACAGGTGTTCACTCCCCATCGCTCGATAGCCATCACCCTGCTGGACATCGCGAAGAAGAAGAACAGATGGACATGATGGATTTCTTAACCACTCCAGCTATGCGGCAAACAGCAACGGTTCATACAGGTGCAACAGAAAACACAACCTATTTCGGGTTCGTAAACATGAAGAAACCCAAAAGTATGATGAAGACCCATGGGAAGGAATCGCTGAAATACTGCACCATGGTCACGATTCTGTTCTTCCTCTGGGGCTTCTCCTATGGCTTACTCAACACCTTGAACGTTCAAATCGCAGAACTAGCAAACATGTCAGAAAGCCAAACCATCGGGTTGACCAGTGCGTACTTTGGTGGATACCTTCTAGGCCCGTTGACTGTGGGCCAGTGGGTCCTGAGACATAGCGGATTCAAGTCTACTTTCATCACCGGACTGTGCATCTACGGCGTGGGAACGCTAATGTTTTGGCCCTCTGCGGTTCTTACGTCATTCCCCGGCTTCCTCATCTCCAACATCGTCGTCGGATTCGGTCTCTCGGTTTTAGAAACTGCTGCGAATCCTTTCCTGGCTCTATGTGGACCGACGCACCATGCAGAATTCAGACTACTACTTGCGCAAGCCGTCCAAGCAGTTGCGAGTCTTCTTAGCCAACTCCTTGCAGAGAAAGTCCTCTTCGCGGGTATCAGCGAACGCCCCACGCTCATCGATGTACAATGGACCTACCTAGCCGTCGCCCTCTTCACCGTGATCCTCTCTCTCTTCTTCTACTACACCCCCCTCCCCGAAGCCTCCGACGCCGACCTGCAAGCGCAATCCGAACACCTCGAAATCTACCCCACGCGCAAATTCCCCCTCACCGGCACCTCCATCATCTACACCACCCTCGTCTTCGCCGTGCTCTCGCAGGCCCTGTACGTCGGCGCCCAGGAATGCCTCTCCTCGTTCTTCACCCCGCTCCTCGACTCCCGCGTTCCTTCTTCTACGACTTTCACCCAGATCTTCACTTTCACAGAAGATAACTGGCTGCTCCTCGGACACGGCCTCTTTGCTATCGGACGTTTCCTCTTCGCGCCGCTGTGTTTGCTTTTCCCGCCACGTATCCTCCTCCTCATATCATTCATCTGCCTCACCGCCCTCAGCATCCCCATCTTCGCCATCGAGTCCCTCTCCCCCACCGCCATCGCCGGCCTCTCCCTCATGGTCTTCTTCTTCGAAGGGCCCGTCTTCCCCATCATCTTCGCCTCTGCACTCCGAGGCATGGGCTCTCAGACCAAAATCGCAGCCTCGGCTCTCACAGCCGCCGTCTCGGGCGGCAGCGTCTTCGCGTTCGTGATGTATGGCGTGCAGAAGAGCCGCAGCGTGCAGTACAGTTTTGTGGTGTTTATGGTGCTGAATGCGGTGGGGATGCTGTTCCCGCTGTATTTAAACTTCCTCGGCGGCGAGGCGGTCAAGCATCAGGTCGATCCGAGGGATATGCGGATTGGGAGGGGGGTCTGGAGTAGGGGGGATAGGAGGGAGGGCGATCGGAGGCCGGATACCCCGATTAGGAGGTTGAGTGAGAGGGTCAGTTTTTTGGTGCAGAAGATTGCGGTGAGGAGGAAGAGTAGTGCGGAGTTGCCGGTTGTGGAACATAGGGAGAGGAAGAGGGGGAGTGGGGAGGAGGGGGGTGGTGAGGAGGTGTGAGGAGGAATAAAAGTAAAGGTTGGGATGAGCATAGGATAGGATGGGGAATAAATGTTTGGGAATGGGTGGATATTTGCTTCTTTGATTATTCGGGTACTACGTCGGTCGGTATACTGGGAGGATAAACAACTCACCATGGACGGATGGAAGGGTCTGTGGAGGAGGAAATCTCTTTTGCTCAAATTTAGCGTGGCGTTCAGGATTCTCGATACGAAATGGGATGATATCATATCTCCCCGCATCGCATATACATATATAATATAGTGCGCGAATCTCAAATTTCTGGGAACAGGGGGAAAATTCAAGCTGGATTCGGAAACGAGGCTTTGAATAATTGGAGTTATGGGTTGGGTCTGCTGGTACAAGGCAAAAGTTTGGGTCTGTTAGCACATGGGGCGGCTCGTTTGATGGATGGATGGATGGATGGATGGATGGGTGGATTGAGTGATTGATTGATGCAGATGTTGATTCATCTACCTGTTTATCTACATGGATATTTGTCTATTTTATCCTAGATACGATAGCTGGGAAAGACGTAACTTAGTAGTAATGTTATTATTATGGTTATGATCATGGTGGCTTTGATAGATGTGTATGAATGTATCTATGTATATGTATCTGTATTTGATAATAATGAGAAGTCTATAAGATATATACGAGTGAGTTGCCCCGTCCCATACGCTTGCGCGACGGAGTATATAGAGTAGTAGATACAGTACAATATAGTATAGGCAGGAGATCAGTATAATACAATGTAACACAACATAACATAACCTCAGCAGAGCTGCAGAAGAGAGGAAGGAAAGAAGGAACCCAGATTACATATCCAAATCCAATCGGGAAATGGAAATTGTAAAGAGGGGATGAATCAACGGACGAATAAACGAATAGAAGGTCTTCGAGAAGAGGAAGTGAGTGAGTGAGTGGGTGGGTGGGTGCAGGTTAATGAAAATTAGTAGAATCGGGATAGGAGGACGAGAATATGAGCATGGGAGGATAGGGTAGGGCAGGATATTCATACTGCATTGTGATGGATTGGGGACCGAGACCGAGAGGGAATGCGATGGGTGGGAATATGTTTATATTCGTCTGAAAATGGTAGAGTATACTACATTATACAAGAAAAGTTACAACACCACCCCACTGATTCCACGTGTAGACAGTACAGATTAACAACCCAGAGATCACTAGAGATAATACGTTAAACATTTGACATTTCTGAGTATTAACCTCATAATAACCTGTGCATGCATGCATAAACCACACCCAACGGTATACATCTCAATCCCTATAGGAGAGGAAAAATAACTATCAAAAAGGTATCGTACCACCAAAAAGTCCAGCCTAACTCCAATCCCCAAATCTTCAAACAAATGATATGATATACTTCGTAGTAATGGGCATAATCATAGCTCTTGATACCGAACGCCCGAAATCACATTCCCTGCAGTGGTATCAAGAATCTTTTTTATCTTTTTATTCGTCGTCGTCATCATCATCCGCGCCCCAGCAAACACGTAATTCTATCCTCACCTCCCGTAGTTAGGTTTCCTAGCCATGTTCACCACCGGCGGTGGTCCATCTTCTAATGGATATGGAGCTAATGGTCGTCTGGCCATGCTTCCCGGATCGTTGATCGGGGTTTTTGGAGGTAGTGGTGGTGGTTCAACTCTTCTCATTGGGTTTCTCGCCGGAGTTTCTTGATATTGAGGACGAGGGAACTCGTCTAGACTCATGATTGCGATCTTGTCCGCACCAGATGCGTTTCTGTATTGCGATGGTGTTGGACTGTTCACTGTCAACCTGTCGTCGGCTGGTCGACTCAAAGGCGAGGAATGAGGGGATACGGTCTGATAATCTCCGGAAGAGCGGGGTGAGAGCGGTCGAGCGGGATCAAGAACCTCGAGTGTATCGTGATGTCCTGATTCGTACGAGGCCCGGGGTGGAGGACTATATTTGTTGGAGTTTGGAGTCAATGGAACAACTTCAGCAGGAAGTTCCACAGCTAGAGGATTGGCTTCCGGAACATCGGGAAGAGCTTTGTTGGAACCGGAGCTTGCTCTATGTGTCTTTCCATCCCACCTTAGCTTTGCTCGATGGATTTTCGCCAGTTTCGCTGCTGCTTCGAGGTTCATGCGTTGGATGTCGCTCTTCCCAAGATATCTTCTCGTGCCAGTGCTAATATCTGCCAGACGATGCCACTCGTTCATACCGAATTCTCCAACACCAATTTCCACATTCAGTCGATAATAATTCTCGATGTTGACCCCGCGTTTGCTCAGATGTTCCTTCATCATATATTGATGGGTGGCTTCGCATCCTTCAATTTTCGATATCAACTTCCTTCGCGCTTCCGCGAACTCGCCCATAAACCCTTCATACCAGATGTGTGAGTTCTGATCGCTTCCTGGTGGTCTTTTTCCTGTTCCTATGCTTACGAAAACTCCCACTTCTCGTCCAGGCCATTCGTTAACCGTAGCTTCATCAAGGACATATGGCGCTGGATTGTATTGACCGGCACCCTCGTCAAGAAATACTGATTGTCCGATTTGAATTGGTTTGAATGCAAGAGCTGTGGCCGAAGTCGCTCGTCCTGCTTCCCATATCTTACAATCATATTCTGGTGATGGTTCCTTTCGAGAATCGTAGGATCGGAGGAGAGCTGGCGCACCACCTTTTGGTGTGCCTTTGTAAGTCGCAGTAACGGCGCTATGACTTTTAGCTAAATATGGCAAATTTGTTTTAGGAACACTCACGTCTTAGTTCTGTTATCACGATTGTCGTATAACCTAGCATTGGGGTTACCCCACCTCGACATCATATAGGGTCTGCTCTGATATGTGGCCGGATTTCTGTTGCTGAAACTTGCAACACTGGCATTGCTTGTATGCCGCTGTGGAGTTCTGGTGCTGCTGCTCACTGGGCTGAACGGACTGACCGGGCTTCCCGGATATGCGCTGAGAGCTGGCTCCTCTTCTCCGTCGTTGCCCTCTTTCTCAAATAGTGTATGTTCTCTTACACACTCCTTGATGGCTTCCTCTAACTTCGAAGCTTTGAATAGAGTCGACCTGTATGGTATACCAGCAATCGTTTTATCCGTTTCGAAGACTTTCCTGGTCATCCGTACGTAGACTTCTTTGCATGTCTCCAGGTCCAGACGTAATCTGCCAAGCATGATCGCGATCAAACCACCTGTGCCCGTACCGCATATTAAATCGAAATGGTCGGCGGGTTTTGGAATCTGATCTCGTCGAGGCGCCTTTCCTTCGATCTCGACATATGTTCGGTGCATAAGCTCTTGTATTATGATAAGCATCGAATATCCTCGCACGCCTCCTCCATCTGTGATGTGGTGTGTTAGTAAATAGTAAAGTGCGCGCGAAGCTTGGAGGGGCTGTTCGGTCAAGACTACCTACCTAAAGACAATATACGTAGAGGAGGACCTTTCGTAGTGTCCTTCCTCCTAACCATACCATTTCCATCCATCGTTGAATGAAAGCCTTGCTCAGCGCGAATAGTTTTGGTCGGTCGAACTTTAGAAGTTGTAAGTGGTAGGGAAAGCTGCAGCGAAGAGACGAAGAAGTCAGAAGTCCAGCTGCGCCACTATTTCTAAAGTATAGTATCGGGAACACAAGCTTTTTGCGCTGCCTTCTTATTGATTGAGAGGATAAGACGGCAAGGGCCCAAGAGTATTTGACCGCAGAGTTGAAAAATACGATGTTTGTTTTTTTGTTTGTATTATGTAAATCAAATGTGGGACGAGAGTGTTTATAATGGGAAAGATTCTTGTGCGAACTGCGACGGGTTCCTGGTTTCTATGTGCGCTGGAGACAGGTACCACTTAGGAGTGGGAAGAATGGAAATTAATCACCACGGCTATGACGCAAAGTACCCGAGCTTCCACCACGGCGCACCATTAACCATTTCTGGCGAATGATGAGAGAAGACTGGATAGAGGAGGGATAGAAGAGGAATAGAAGAGGGAGAGAAGAGGGGCAGTTTAAGGCTATGAATCCATGAGAATCCTATGGATCCTAGAAAGGCACACAACTCCGAGCCGCCTGTAACCTTACTACGACAGTTTTCAGAATACTACTTTCTCCACTGTGTCGGTGACAACCAGCTACTTCGAGTAGCTCCAGGTGTCAGATCTGCAGTTGCATCCATTATCTACCGGCGCAGCACTCACGGCAATACAGTACCGGCTGTCTCTCAATGTGAGGCTATGCTAAGCAAGCCCACCATCCATCCATCCATGGCGATATCTTTGTGCGACTCGGATTCACAGCTGGAATGGCGGGCTTTCATGGCGATCTTTCATGGCTTCTGTTCTCTCCGCTACCTACTGCAAATAACAACCCTTTCTTCCTCGCATCAACTTCTGTTTGCCATGTCTATTCTTGGCAAATGGCAATGGATAACCAAGAACATGCACGAAAGCTCGGGTCCGCCGAGGCAAATGTTGATCATTTGTGCGTCTCCCCTGTTGGGATGACGCTCGAAGCTTTCTTTGGCTGGGTTCTTCAGCTTGATTCCATTTGCGCACCGATATGGATCGCGAAGTATGGCTAAACAAGCATGCATGCATGCGCGATGGAGATGGTTTCAGGAGAATCTGTGGCGGTGCATATACTGTACTCGGTGCTTCGGCGGCTCAGGCATTTCCTTATACGGTACTTTGATGAACAATCCGCCTCGAGGAAAGTAAGTAGATTCCTTCGCGATACTCACATGCTCAATACTGGCCTTGTCCGAGGAGTACGAGATATAAGAGTATTGGCAATAGTATGAATTATCGAAGAAACTTCGCAGGTGGACATGACAAACTTTCTCAGGTTCTACAACAGCATTATCACACTACCAATCCGGATGTCATCCGCGATAAGCTTAAG
Source organism: Rutstroemia sp. NJR-2017a BVV2 (assembly GCA_002946415.1). Lineage (NCBI taxonomy): Eukaryota > Fungi > Ascomycota > Leotiomycetes > Helotiales > Rutstroemiaceae > Rutstroemia > Rutstroemia sp. NJR-2017a BVV2. Next base: position 189,595 of record NJPS01000057.1, read on the forward strand.
TTCTCTCCCATTTTCATCAATATCGAACAGACTGCTTCGCATATCATTCGCATCGAAACAAACTTTTGCACAAACCATAGTTATCCGGTACGACGACCTCAATTATGATCACGTCAGGACTTTCACCGCTCTCGCAAGGAATTTCCCTCTCTTTGACTCGAAATACGCTCTACTGAGTAGCACAACCTCATGTTGTGCTGCCTTCGGTTCTATGATGTGAAAGCGAACTGTTGTCCGCTCCAAATCATCATGTCATTGTATCAAGTGATATGAAAGCAATACGAATTCGAGCAAGAAGACCACAGACTGTTCGGACGTACTCTTTTTACATCTCGATCTGAATTATACCATCCGAACCTCCTGCTTCGATGTGTCTGCCTTCCAAGTCTCAAACACGAAACCGTCCTGAAGCGCACTCTCCGCGTTTCTTCCTGCATCCTGGCACGGTCTATATGAGACACAAATAACATCATTGGCACCAAAGCTCTATATTGTTAAAATACTGTTCTTTATTATTTATAAGTCTGTTCGCCGTCATGGTTACGTGAGGTATTCTACGAAGTCATCGCTCCGTACGAAGGGCCGAATGCCACCACCCACGCAAGCCTCATTATGATGACGGCAGGTTCAAATATGTGAGGGAAGCTTACTGCGCAAGCTGCGTACTCAGCTGAGTGCGCGTTGCTTACAACACATCGGATATCTGCCTCTGCTCTACGATGCATATGATCGGTTTTTGCGGTATCACGTGGTGTATATTGTTTCTGATCCCTCATTCAATTCTCTTCTGAGCTCAATCATGTGCAGTACTTTGAACAACGATTTCCAAACCATGAGATTTATCTGTGATCTACAGTTGGCGAATCATTTCGCCCTGCCAAGAAGTTTCGGTCCAAAGTCACACTTTCGACCCCAACCGGGCCGCCAAGTCAAACCCCAATGTGCTTCACCATCCAAGTTCAGGAGGAAAATTCCTAGGGAGAATTTGCTTGGTCGTTTGACGTCCAAAAAAGATCATAACTGATTCCTGGGCATTGCAACCGATTTGCACCTTTAAAGATGATCGCAGCATTCATCTCATCGTTTGCAATCATTCTCCACACTCGGAAATTTGTATTCAATCGCTTTCTTTTCAAGCGCTGGGCGTTTGGTTTAACTTCATCATGATTTCTATTCGATCTTTGCTATTGTTGCTGTTACTCAATCTTTTCGCACTTACCCATGCGCTGCCTAAGAAAGGTGCATCTTCCTCTACTTCCTCAACAGCCACCTCAGCAAAGGCTCCAGCAGCGGGCAAAGTATCCAAAGCAACCGATGGGTCAACGATTTTAGACAAGACTGTCCAAATCAAGTAAATCGATCTCTATGTCCATTTCGTACAACATGCTAATCCATCAGTGGCCTCTCGATTCGCTACAAGATTAGTGCTCCAGCAAATATGTTCACAGCAGCCTCTGGCGTCACAGGTGCTACAGCGTCTGCCAACACAACGGGCACAGCTGGCCTCAACGTCCTCTTGCATGGCGACGGCGGCCAATCGTTCTTTGATTTCCCAAACCAAGCAGTACAGAATAACCTTATGGGCGTGGTTGTCCTTGCTCCAAATAAGAACCTGTTCTGGGGCGGTGGATCTGGACTCCAAAGAACCGACGGCGTTGCACACGCAGCAGCAGTAAATACGCTCATTCAAACTCAATTACCCAAGGACGTGGCATTCGATAATGGAAACGTCTTCTTCACGGGCGTCTCTGGGGGGTCTTTATTGATGTCTGGCTTTTTCATGCCTGCATTCGGAGCGCAGTATAAGACAGGCGTCGTTCTTAATTGCGGTGCCCTGACACCACAAGTTGATGTCGTGGATGCGGCAACACTGATGCAGAATACAAAAATACATTTCCAGAGCACGAAAGACGAGCTTGCCTTATTGCAGCCTGCTATTCCAAATGCGATTACAGCTTGGGAAAAATTGGCTACTGATGCCGGATTATCAGCTGATCAAATTGGACAATCGTTGACAGTAGACAACACACCAAATGGCGGTGGACATTGGTATGTTTGATTGACCTGTGTCCGCGCTATTTGAAAATGCTGACCTGCAGTAGTGGTTTCGATGGCCAGGGATTCGTGTCGGGGGTTCAATTAATGTCCACGAACTATGCAAATATTCTAGGGCAAAATGCGTCGGGAGAAGTTACAGGAATAGGGAATGTCTTGAAGGTACGAACTATTCCGCCCTGTTCTGCCATGATCCCCGGAAATGATAAGGCTAACGAAAAAACAAATCAGACTGTGGTGGGGAATGAGAAATTGGTCTTTACGAGCGCTACCTAATCAATCAATTTATTTCTATTTTTTCGTCCATTTTCCGTCCAAACTCATGCTGTCTGTTCCCAATGTTTCGTTGAGTGTTGAACATTTTTCTGGTCAATGTTCATTCTATTATCGTCCCCTCCTTACTCGCAAACAGTGGGATCGTGAGCTCTTGGCGACTCTCCCTGACATTCTGACTCGTGCAAAAATAGTTTTCGATGCATCGTTGGGCGGATCCCCCCTGAACACAATCTCCAGCTTTTTATTGATTCGAGTGATAAGGGACCCCAAAACGTTCATTTTACCTTCCCGTGTATACCGGCACTTGTACAGTAGTCCCCCTTACCCTGACACCTCACTAGACTATATTAGCTTGCAGGACCCTTCTTTTTTTCTTCGGATCGAAGGCACAGCACAAGTACGGTAGCACGCAAGATAAATATATCGTACGGTACGGTACTGTACTGTTCTGTACACAAAGACACGCCAGAAAAAAATATCATACGGTACACAAGAGCAACAACATAGAACCATAGACCTCTCAAAAAATCACAATGTCAAACAGCCACCTCGACTCCAAATACTGGCCCACCCTAGCTGTCCGCCTCGCACCCCTAGACCCCTGGCCAACCACCAACCCTCACGCCTCCTTCCACCGCTTCAGCTCCCTCCCCATCGAGCTGCGGCTCAAGATCTGGCAACACACATTCCGCGGACGCATTGTCGCCCTGAACCTCGATTTCGGCTCTCTCACGCCCGGCGCATCCCCCGAAACATTGCGCGCGGCACCTGTGAACTATTTCGATAACCTCAGTTCGCATTTCCCCGTCACGCTGTGGGTGAATCGAGAAGCGCGCGCGGAGACGCTCAGATGGTATAAGGATTTATTCCCGGGGGGAGAGTTAAGCAGCAAGCCGGTGTATTTTTGCGCGGAGAGGGATACGCTCGCGGTGTATTTTTGTAATAAGGAGAGGAATATCCAAGGAGGAGGGATGCTCAATTCGTATGCGCAGCGGATGGAGGTGCTAGCGGAGTATGCGCCGGGGTGGACGGGGATGGTGAGGAGTGTGGTGTTGCCGCGGGTGGTGCTGGAGAGTGCGGGGGAGTGGGAGGAGGGGGAGGAGAGTGTGAGGGAGAGGTTGAGGGGGCTGTTGGGGTTGGAGAGGTTGGAGGAGGTGCTGCTTGTGGGGCAGAGGTGGAAGAAGGGGTGGAATAATGGGATGGATGTTGTGGGGAATAGGAGAGAGGCGGAGAGGAGGTTGAGGGGGTTGTTTGCGGAGAGGGAGGAGGGGAAGCAAAGGAGGGTGCCGAGGGTGGAGTTCTTTGAGGAGAATTTTAGGTTGCCGTTGTTTAGGGATGAGTTGGAGATGGCGTATAAATTGCGAGATCATGAATGTTGGGATCTGATGGAGGCGGCGGCTTGTAGGAAGTGGTTTGAGTCGGACTTTTGAAATTTTGGAAAGTCGAACACGATGCGGGAGTTTCGGGGATATACCTTTTGATTGATTGATTTATTTGCAAGAAAGAAAACGTTTTCGATTATACCATGCTTAAGAAATAATTGTTGGGGAATTCGAAGTTCGTTTTTGCAGATTTGGAGGGATTAAGATGCTTGGATTTTCGTGCAACAATTATTGTGGAGCTATGTTTGAGATACCTGGGTATGAGAGTGGGAGAGGAAAGCGTGGAGGGCGAGCGGAAGGGAGGAAAGAGGTAGAGGGCAAGAGGGGGCGGGGAAGGGAAATCGAAGGGGTGGAATCCAAGTGCACAGGTTCTCTGAATTCAGTGAACTGGGTCCAGCGGACTTTCTTGGTCGTCGCTCAGAGTAACCTGCATATGCGCCTGGAGCTCTACAAATCCCTATTCATTGGGAACGAATTTGTCGACGGGGCCGTGTTGAGAGACACGGTGCGGTCTCAGAGTGAAGCCTGCAAGGTCATCGACCGGATTTCTTCAGGCTACTTGGTGAAATCTCGGAATCGACAAGGTCGAACATTCTCGATTGGGTCTCTCTATCTTGCTTGCTTCTTAGGAAAGAACATAGCAACGGGATTTGACCATTGGGGCTCAGATGCTGTGCGAGCGGCGAGGAATAGGCTGTGACGTGCTGATGTTGTGAAAAGAAAGCTTTTGGTTGATTGGTCTTTTTGAGGCATTTCTCTGTGCTTGTTCTGGCGCTTCTAAATCTATTGTTCATCCATCTCCTCGATTTCCATACTTGCATGATTGACTTTTCGTTAGACGGAGACTATATTATTCACAAGTGACAACATTTACTCTTGCTATCTTTTCTGGAAACTTATGCGCCTAAAATCTATTGCGTCAAGCTGGGCAGTCGGCATCGCAAAGGGTGGATTCGAAGCAGGGAGAAATGTTGAATTGGGATGGAGCTCCACCAAGTTCGAATTCTGAAATTAGAAATATAATCAAGTTTTTAATATCTCCACTTTCGAAGCATATACTCGGATAAAAATTTACAATTAGTATGCATGTCCTCCGGCGTAACTAATACAGCAACTGCTCAATAACCTCCGCGCTATTCAAAAACCCACACCTCTCACCCAACCTCTGCTTAACCAATGCTGCATTCGTCCCATTAGCCGTAACCTGGCTCATCCCATTATCCCCACCGCCAATTACATAAACCTCTCCATCACCTTTTCCGTACGGGAATGCGCTCGTCCATCCAGGCAGTGTTCCATTCCCTTTACTCGGTTGTCCACTCTTGCCGAAACTGATCCAGGATCTGGGCAGGCTCTTCGCGAGCGCGTAGTCGCTTTCAGTCGGCGCGAATGTATAGCCTGGAAGATTGAGATCTGTGACGTTGAAGAGATCGAGGTCGCTGAAGAGGTAGGCGAGCTCGGATGTGTGGATTACACCAAGCCCGGGAAGACCAACGACGTCGAGGTATGAAGTGAGGATTGTTTGGTTGCCGGAGAAGAGGTAAGTGGGTGGGGAAGCGGTGTTGTACTTTTTGGCCATGGAGGAGACGAAGAGGAAGGATGGACAAGTGAGCAGGATGTCTCGGAAGATCTGGGCGGTGCGGTAGAACTCGGAGGATAGATTGGCCGACGGATTAGCTGCGAACGATGAGGACGGGTATAGCGACAGAAGATCGTTCAAAGTCGTTGAAGTCAGGTTCGGGTAGTACAGGGAGATGAAGTTCTTGGTGTCATTAGTGGTCTTAACTGCACTTGATGTGAAAAGCGTAGCGTCATCCTCCTGCCATCCTGCCATGACTGGGATTTTTGGGAATTTTCCATCCGCTAGAAGTTTACTCGCTTTCTCAGGGAGGAAATCCTGGTCCACGGTTGGAAGAAAAACGTCTCCATCGTTGTTAGATGATGTCGAGTCGATAGTCTGGATGGTGAAATCGAGCAAGCTCTCCATGGGAAGAGATCGAAGACAATCAATAACTGCTGGAGACTGTGAATTGGTGTTGTTGCAACCGGCAAGGTTGGCAACTGCTGTAGTGGTATTGAAACTTATGTTTGAAGCCATGGTTGGTTCCAGGGCTGTACTTTCCATGATCGCAGCAGAGAATGGTATGGGCTTGGAATTACCATATGCGAGCACTTGCATGCCCACACTCAATCCTACACAGCGTCAGACCAAGAGTCCAAGGTAAGAAGAAGAATCTTACCTCCGGACGATTGTCCATAAATCGTGACTTTATCAGGATCCCCTCCAAACAGTTCAATGTTTTCCTGAATCCATTCCAAAGCCAGTCGTTGATCTCTCAGACCAACATTGAGAGACTTATTACCCCTGAGGGCTTCAGAAGTAGCGAAACCGAAAACTGACTTCAAATCAGCCAAATATGAGTCTAAACTAGGAAGTGTACTTACTGTTCAGGCGATAGTTCATACCCACATAAATCACAGGTTCACCAGCCTCAACTGATTGCCTGATGAGTCCATCTGGTGCCGTTGTCCTCTCGCTTGCCGTACCCGTATTCAGTCCGCCTACCCTGGTCAGGACCCCACAGCTGAGAGGAGAAAAAATGACTCACCTCCATAGATGTAAGCCATCACCGGCAACTTTGACCCGGGTTTGGCGAAAGAAGGTCTGCCCAGGTTCAGATTTAGACAATCCTCAGAAATGTATGTAACATTAGTGTGGAATGAAAACCCCGAACCTGCCGATTGAGGGCAGGAAGGCCCAGGAGCGGTGGCATTGAAATGAGTCCCTGATTTTGGTTTGAATGGTTGAGGAGGTGCAAATCGACCGTCGCCACTGGTGTCTAAACCATAACGGATGCCGGAGAACGTTTCAACACCGGGGCTCGTCGTAACTCCTTGATACGAAACTTTGTGCTTTGAGTCCACGACGTATGGTTTTGCTGCGGCACAATCTGGGAGGGCAATTGCGGCGAGAAGGCCGACCGCTGCTGAATTGACTATGCGCATGTTGCGTGTCGTATTAGGCGAGAAGAATGAAGGTTGAAGTCTTCACAGGAAGGTCCAGTAAAGAATCCATCGCTTATATATGGTAGAGGCATGCCGACGTAATCTGCGTATCCCACTTTGCTAGGCTAGATAGTAGTGAGTTCCCGCGGGAACTTCCCCGCTTGTCCCTGCCACCAGTCTGACCTGCAATATCTCAAGGTTTGTATGTTATTTTAACAAACCTATGCTAATGCCAAGACCCATAAATGATAAGTTGAACGTGTATTGGCTCCCGAAGTTCAGCCCTTGGCGGTGCTTTGGTGCGAAATGTAGATTCCTCCCCATATGAAGGCCGTCTCCACACGTGAGATCTGAAAGGCTACCGAGTACAATATGTCAGAATGAAGGATATCCGGGATAGTGCTGGAGGATTGATGCCCCGAATTCAGCCCTGAATAAAAGATGACCTTCGTTATGGTGTTCGTTGCGGTTGAGCGAAGAAACGGGCTAATCAAAGCACCGACCTCCCGTGTTCTCATTTTAGCGAAAGATTTTCAAGATCCTTCTACTCAAAGCACCTCAGACCCCAAACGAAGCAACTAAAGATTAACATCATCAGGATATCATACCTTGTAGTTGATACCCTTTCTCAAGCCCATGAGAATAGCACAAATGCAGCTTAGTAGCTAGCGGGCAGTATACGGCGAGATAGTCATACGAATCTGAGCAACTGTTTCTCCGCACGTAAGCAAGCCACTCTCGTCGGAGTTCCACTCCCCGGTAGTGTCGCGACCGTCCACCAAAGCAATTCTCGCAGATGTATTAGTCAAAACTCCAGTTATATCCTCATTGATTGATCATGCATTGGCAATTCCGCAAGTTTCAATACCTTTTTGATTTTGGTAGAATGTGTTTTCTGAGGTTGCCAATGCAGCTTCAGTCAATATAAATATGACCCAAAGGTAATGTATTTTCCATTTCCTCTGCACTTCCATTAATTTGTTCTTCTCTTCTACCTTTGACTCAATTCCTATATTCCAACAACCATGACGAAAACAATTGCAGTGTTGGGTGCTACCGGAGCTCAGGTATCTTCGAATCTTTCCCAACAAGGGTCAAGCAGACTGACTGTCTCCCCAGGGAGGATCCGTAGCAGAGAAATTTCTTTCGCTTGGATGGCATGTCCGTGGGATAACTCGCAACAAAACCTCCGAGCCAGCCCGCACACTCGCTGCCAGGGGCATTGAGGTTGTTTCGGCAGACATTGACGATCCAGCCACTCTGATTCCGGCCTTCTCTGGTGCGGAGGTGATCTTCGCTGTTACAGACTTCTGGGCTCCTTTCTTCGCATCATTCGGGGAACTTTCCCAAATCAGCGACCGTGCAACAGGGAAACATGCCCTAAGCATTGAGCTGAAGCGTGGAAAGGCCATCGTTGATGCCGCAACCGAAGTTCTAGCCAAAGAGGGGAAGTTGAAGAGGTTCATTTGGAGTACTCTGCCATCTGTCAAGGAATTGAGCAAGGGAAAATATACTTACACCTACCACTACGAAAGTAAGGCTCAAGTATCGAAGTATTTGCAAGAGAGAAAGGACTTGTGGGAGCGGAGCAGTCTCTTGTATATGGGTTTCTATACAACGAATATCAAAATCTATAAAGATATTCTGGGCTTCGTCAAGCAGGTTCGTCTTTGCCGACCATTGCAGGTTCTAATATACTGACCATCAAAGAAAAATGAACCAAAGAAATACGTTTACCGCAATATTGGATCCAAATCAGTCTTGCACCCATTCGTAGTTCCAACCGATACTGGAAGTTTCGTCGACTTGCTCGTTCGGGCTTCACCGAAGAAAATTTTAATGGGCGCTAGTGAAATGACGAGTGTAGAGACCCTAAGCAACACCTGGAGCGAAGTCACAGGCAGACAAAGCGAGGTGAAAGAATTGGCAGTGGGAGAATTGACGATGGAATGGCCAGATAAAACTGTTTCAGGAAGCCTCGTAAGAGAAGTTGCCGAAGGTGTTGCTGCGAGCGCAGAATTTGGCTGGGGAGATGTCGTTCTACCAAGTGAAGTAAGTCTTTCTGGAAGCAGTCATGATTTTAAGCAGGACTAACGAGTTCAGCTCGATCCCGAGGTCAAGACCACTTCACTGAAAGAATACTTTCAGGGTGAAGACTGGACGGAGTACTAGCGAGAAGGAGGAAGCAGAGACGACGGATTGATTTGGTCTTCGGAATAGATCAACGATGGGTTTCGACTGATCATTCATTAAAGGTTGCACCTCAGTAGTCCAGCGATTTCAACAGCACCTCCACGTATAGTTCCGAATTCGTATTAATGATATTTTTTCTGCATCAACGGAGGTGGAGACCCGAAGGCAGAAACTTCTTATATTATCCAAATTGATAGTCGTATCTGGTTGCGTCGGAGATAGGTGTGGCAATTTTCATTCCTGTAGCAAGTACTAATGAAAACCATTTTTATGGAAAGAGTTCCTGCATCGCAAAAACTTTCTGTGCCTATCTACACGATATGCATGATTGCTTGAATTATTTCAGTCTGGCAAGCTCAATCAATCAGAAAAAGCAGAGGTGACATTGAAGCCTTTGCAATTGAAATGCGCGGGGTGAGGTTATGACACACACCCACTTCTAAACAGGTCCTGTTTGCCTCTCCGCACCTTTCCTGAATTGGACAGGTAGCAACAACATGTCATTACCACGATTTTCTTCATATCCATCCACAAAATTTTCTGTCCGATATTTAGAGCCGAATTCTTTGCACGCTGTAGCAGAATCAACGACCAATGTCGACAATGCAGGAGCCACTTTTAGCGTATGCAAACCCGAGATCGGAGTCGGCAGCTAACTTAACGACGAAGCATAGCATGAAGAGAATGTCTTATCTTCGCACAGATATTGTAACCCTACACGCATGTTTCATCTCCAAGCCCCCATGCTGAAACATTCCGAACTATATACAAAGTATGAGTGTTGGTTCGTTGCAAGGCTGAAGGTGAAAAGCTTCATCTTGGCTCAACTTCATCACGTATGCAAGGTCAATCGCATTGACGAGGCAAATATGATCGGCCTCGAACCCATACCTCCGCACAAAGCCTTTTGATATAGCTACCGGGCATATCCCTAGGTAGGTTATTCGCGTGTGGCAATGCTATCAAATGTTCGAAAAGGATTACAGCATGAGATGTTGTCAATTCAATATGCTTTTTCAACTTATCGACAAATGGAAGGAACGGCGTTTCCTTAGTTGATTGCTCTTCCTGCACGATGGTCCTAGGACAGTGCCTCGTCGCTTCTTTAGATCTTGCATAGTGGGATAATCTCTGCTCGGAGTCGTGCTCAGGACCGAAGCCCCAATCGAGCCAGTGCGGTTGCGAAGCCATTCAGTTATCTGGCGCCACCTTCCTTCCTAGCTCTCGAATTTGAGAGTCGGTCCAAGACGTCACTTCCTCCCTCGAGAGACGAAAGGGTCGCTCAAATAGGCTATTGAGATATCAATTGGTATCATCCTGATTGGTGTAGGCATACGGCTTTGCATGTCGGATCTCCTACGGCTGGCACAGTTGAGTGTTGTTATCCAACCATAAACCCAACTGTTGACATCAATATATTATCCAACAGCAGCCCTCCACAACTTGGGAGTCTTTCCCTACGCAAAAGATAACCAAACCTTAGCTCCCGCTCCCAGCATGCCGAACCAAAAGGCCTTGTTTCCACATTTTCAGGGGTCGTTCTTATCTTCACCCACTGCGCCGTGTGCGCCCACCCACACCCACCACCCTATAAGGTTATGCACTAACCAGCATCCCCGGATCGCTTATCTTGACAAACCAAAATTCTTTCTTTATCTTTTATGAAGGGCGAGGACAGCAGCTAAAGGCTAGATCTTTTTCATTTCTCTTCTGCACAATAATGGAAATCGATTGCATTAAAAATAGGGATGACTTAATGAACCAGGGCGCTGGTAACCAACCTTTTCATTGAAGTTGCTTATCAGGGACTTTGGGTGGTGGATGAAGGGTGTGCTGAAAGGCAAGATTGTAGGTACGTATCCCTCTCTTTATAAAAGCAAATTGGTCCCCTCATACACCTGAACTTTGGATACTCATATCGAAAGAGACGGTTGTACATTGTGTTACCCCTCTACACGTGGAGATTGACTCCAACCGCGAACTAAAAATTCTCCAAGATCTTCTGTGGAGCCCTCTCGGAAAATCCCCTAAAAATATTACGAGAACGTATCCATCCATCATCAGAAGCCGCCATGCTCCAAGACAAGGCCACCGGGTCTGAAAAAGGGGTTCAGGGTAGCTCTGAACCCTCAATCTCACGATCGGATCAGGTAGCTAAGGCCAATGACATCCTGGGGGTAGAGGAAGGACAGACATTCTCGGCCGATGATGAGTTACTAGCAAGTTTGGGTTACCGAGCCGAATTGAAGCGGGAGTTCTCATATTTCACGGTTTTCGGTCAAAGTTTCGGAGCTATGGGTATTGCACCGGCTATCGCTGAAAGTATGGTCTTCAGTTTGGGAAGTGCGGGAAGCGTGGGAATGGTATGGACCTATTTGGTAGGATGCTTGATGTTGATTCCAGTTGCCATGAGTTTGGGAGAACTAGGGAGTAGTATGCCGACTTCGGGAGGGTTGTATTATGTGAGTTCCTGCAGATATTTCGCTGTAAATGGCTTCAACTAACCTTCAGTAGTGGGTAGCACGCCTGACACCTCCAAGACAACGAGCCTTTATGTGCTGGCTGGCGTAAGTTCTTGCTAATCAATGGTTGATTTTCATAACTAACGATACCTCCAGCGGATACATGAACGTCCTAGGATACATTTCAATTTATGCATCCACGATTTATGCTGCAACACTTATTCTTGGCGCGATATGTAGCATCAGCACGGAGGGAGCATTCGTAGCCACCAAATACCAGAACTATGGCATATTCGCGGCCACGACTTTCCTGACCTTTGGAATGACTTGCGTGCCTTCGCAGACTCTCTCTCGCCTCAACTTCTCCTACATTTTCCTTCAATTCTTCATGCTGCTTGCCCTCATCATCGCTCTTGCGGCCGGCACGCCATCCGAACTCAAGAACTCAGCAAGTTTTGTCTTTACAGACTTCGAAAATACCGGTTTCTGGTCGAATAATGGATGGGCTTTCATGCTTTCATTCCTCACTCCTGTCTGGGTCGTTTCAGGTTTCGAGAGTTCCGCAACGATTGCCGAAGAGGCAAGCAATGCCGCCAAAGCAGTACCATTCGCAATGGTGTCTTCGCTTGTGACAGCCACAGTTACCGGATGGGCTGTTATCATTACGATTGCCTTCTGCATGGGTCCCGACGTTATCGACATTGTTACATCTCCTCTGGGACAGCCGTTGGCACAAATTGCGTTCAACAGCTTGGGAAAGAATGGAAGTGTTGCACTATTGGTGTTCTTATGGATTGCGTCGATTGCAAACTGCTCGATTCTAATGGTGGCTGCGTCGAGAGAAACATTTGCTTTTGCTAGAGGTCCGTTTCCACATTTCCGAAATATCCCGTGAGATTCAGGACATTAGGCTAACATATCACAGATCACGGTCTTCCAGGCTCATCCTATCTTCGTGTTCTATCCTCCAATCAAACTCCCGCTCGAGCGGTCGGGTTCGTCGCCGTCTGCACATTAGCTGAAGGTCTTCTCATGCTTGTCAACACAATCGCGATCAACTCCATCTTCAACTTAGCTATCATGGGTCTCTACTTCGCCTACTGCATGCCCCTCGTCTCTCGTCTCCTTTTCGGTCACTTCAAACCCGGAGTATGGTACATGGGCGACACACTATCCTACATCTCCGCCGTTTATTCCGTCGCCTGGATGACCTTCATCTTCATCATATTGCTATTCCCGAGCTATCCAAACCCAACTCCGGATGAGATGAATTATGCGGTTGTGGTACTGGGGTTCGTGTTGATCTTCTGTGTCGTCTATTATTGGATGCCGGGCTTTGGTGGAAAGACATTCTTCAAGGGACCAGTCAGGACGATTGATGAAGTCTTGGACGAAAGACAGGATGTGAGGGAAGTTATAATGGATAGAATTCAAGGCGAGAGACAGGTGGGACCACAAGGGAGCACGGATAAGATAGATCTGGAGTAATTGGTTGTTCCTGTATGAGCGTACTGTGTAATATTCGTGTTGCAATTTCATTCTGTTGATTTTCATGATCTACATGACTCTCTACGTCTTGAATCTTATCATTGAGTGTTAGCACGTGTTTCCAGGGGTTCTTTTGAGTTCATGGAAGGTTACCTACTGTAACCAGATGGGCCAGCCATCATATGCGGAGTCTTGCGAGGACATGGTCGGGATCATCATCCTATGCTACTATGACCCACCTATACTGTTCTAAGCATTGCAAATTGGCGGGACATATGATGCCTTTGACAGCATTCAACACTCGAGCCTTGATATCAGCCCACTAGCCCGAAGTCTACCACGTTCGGGGCACGGTGGAGGTGGATCAACTTAGGCGTGCAGTATAGAAGGGGCCCTATTATACCGATTTGGGTTCTCAGCTGAAGACGATGAATTGAAGCTCTTTGCATTATAAAACCTAACCGCTACAAAGATATCCTCGCGTACATCTTTTCCCCTAGAAAGCCCACCAGACTGTCCTTGGAGAGTACTGTTTGGTCGAGTAGCGGCACAACTTACACACCATTATTGCCGAGGCTCATTCTGTATACTTTGCTTTATTGTTTACAATATCGGACTTTCCGTGGTGATTGAATTGCGCTATAGTCTTACAACAATCGGGTATGTTGCGATGTGATTACTATTCACATCAACTTACAAATTCAGAGGGCTTACTTCCACGACTTGCGCCAGTAAGCTCGCTTGAGCCATCTCTTCCCTAATGAAGGTAAAATACATCAGCTTCATGGCTTATTAACATAGCAGATGCATGGTAAAGCCGACGACTAGCAATGAACCGAGGAAGGCATGGTTTTAAAGTCAAAAGCTTCACGGAGTTAATGCACGGGGGACAACAGAATATGCGAAAGTTTCCGCGACACAGGACCGCGTCCCCGATCTGGTTGTATATAAAAGGAAGGGTGTCGTCCTTCGAAGGTTGAGAAAGCATCTCCATCGAGGAACCCGGACAGCCAACGAAAGCACAACCATCGTATGAACAATAATCATGTTATTCAAGCTCCTTACGACGTTTTCCCTAGCTTCACTAAGCTTAGCTGAAACGCTCCAGCACTATCCTTCTACCTTGCATTGGGATGTCTACAACGCGCCGCCAGCCCCAGTATATGACCCTCCTAACAACTACACGCTTTCACCGACAACATACACTCTCATCCACGGCGATCACTCCGCAGTTCTCGTCGATGCACCCGTGAACGTTGAAACTGCATCCGGTCTGGCAGATTGGATCGAGTCTACCATCCCCAACAAGAAACTCACTCACATTTATGTGACACACGGCCATGGTGACCATTTCTTTGGCATACCAGTCCTCCAACAGCGATTCCCCGGAGTCGTAGCCGTTGCTACGCGCCGCACTATTGCACATGTAGCTGAACAGCTAACCAAAGAAGAATTTGTCGATTTCTGGGGTGCTGTATTCCCAAACCAGATTCCGGCGCAGAATGAAACTATCCAGGCTTTGCCCCTGAATGGAAGGTTTTCCCTCGAAGGACATCTGTTGCAAGCTGTGGAGGTGGGCCAAAGCGACACTTACAACACAACCGTTCTCCACGTGCCTGACCTCGATCTCGTCGTGACCGGCGATGCGGTCTATGGAGAGTGCTTTCAATATCTTGTCGAGACGAACACGCCTGAGCTACGAGCACAGTGGATCGCAGCCATCGACAAGATCGAGAAGTTGAATCCGAAGTTTGTAGTTCCAAGTCACAAACAAGCTTCGGATGGGTATGGAACTGAGCATTTTGAGAAGACTAGACAGTACATTAGAGACTGGGCGAAGTTGATAGAGATCGCGACGAGCGGGGAGGACCTTCTTCAGAGAATCACAGCTCTCTATCCGCAACGTGTGGGAGATTGGATCTTGGCTATCAGTATTGAGGAGGTGTTTCCTTCAGGAAATGATAAATTGGTCAAGGCGAGGGATCTTTTCCCCACACCTCCTATGTAGGTAGTCAGTAGCAGGCTGGCAGCTCTTCGGCTTAGAAGATACAGCCCGGTTTGGGACAATATGTTGCAGCTGGTTACTATTGCCAGATGAATATTCTGAAGACTCTGAAGTATTGTCATCTTTTCATTCTCCAAGTCTCTTCTGGGTAATATTTTCGGCCTGTTATTTCTGCACCGGGGAGGAGAGCCAGGTTGAGCGAATTTAGGAGACTCAGGACTGTTGTAGAAGTAGCAGATACTAGCCAATAATTAAATATCGTCGGCTACGCACAATGCTAGAAATATAAATAAGAGCATAATGCCCCGTGAAAAGTGTATAGAATTCAGAGGGTTGGTCTATCCTGGGCAAGAAAAACAAGCCGATTTTGGACAATGTGCTGTGGTTGATTACTGTTCTCAGACGAGTATTTATCCCGAATAATCTGAGATATTGTAAATATATCATTATCCAAATGTCTTTGGCGCTTCGTTGACGGCCAGTTGGCGAGGTTGACGCCAACGACAAAGTTTTGGCATGAGGCGGCGCCACAGCAGCCACATCCCGCGCTGCAGCCTATAGGTTAAGTGCTTGCTGACGTCAAAACTTTAAGTCTACACGCGCCGAACAGTCCAATACGCGTATACTCACTTTGACGTTTATTGACGTTTTCGTTACGTACCTAGCAGTCATGATAATTTGAGCTTGACTTGGAGGGTCATTGAAAGATTTCAGTATGGAAGTTTGGAGGAATAGTAGACGCGAGTTGTTTGAGCAGCTGAGGAAGTCCTGCGATAAGTACGAGCAGAGCCTTGCCCATGGTACATTTTATTGCGCACCTTGATCGATTGATCTGTTCATTGATTGTGTCCACTTACAGAGCTTCAAAACAATGGTCACGATCAGATTCGGCACGATGAGTTAGGAGAGCTACGTAAGAAAGTGAGGACGTTGGAAGAAGAGGCGGAAAAGCATGGCGGCCAGCTACACGAACAGCGACGAGTGCTCGACGAAAAGGAATCGAGGATAGGAAGTTTGCTGGAGGAGAACTTGAGATTATCTGCAGATCTACAACGACTTCAAAATGCTTCTGAAGCAGCGAATCGACTTACTGAGGAAAAACGGCTGGGCCAACTCAAATTCGATCAGCAACTCCTGGAAGAGAAGGATGCAAAGATCAGAGCCTTAACTGAGGAAAATTCGAAACTTCTGGAGGACTCCAGCCGTCACCTAGATGTTCTCTCACGAGCTGACCAGGACAATCGACGCCTAGAAGACGATTTGAAGAAATACCAGGCACAAGTATCGCGCCTCGATCAGCTAGAGAAGCAGAACAAACACCTCTCGACAGAATTGAGCAATGCAGCAATACGAGCTAGGGATAGCGTCACTCCTAGCACTGATAATCTTGAGAAGCGCGACTCTCCTGATAGAGATCTACCCAAGAAGCAGCATAACAAGATCTATGTACAATGGGCCATGCAAAAAGACCGAGCCGACAAACTTGCTGAGAAGCAGCGGGAGCTCTACGTCAGACTCGATGAATGGCAGAAGTGGAGTAACGAGCAGGGTGTCATGTTCAGAAAGAAGACGGAGAAGATCCAGAAGCAGGGCGAGGAGATCAACAGATTGAGGGCAATTGTGCAAGAATTGGGAGGTGGTCAAGTTGCATTGTCTGGCAACGCCATAAGTAGCGACCCTACCGAAGGAGTTCTCTCTCCTCGCCCATCCGGTGTGCATAGGATGAGTCCATTACAGGATGTTCGAGTAGAGAATTTAAAGGCAGAGCAACCCAAAGTCATCGATGTCAGCGATAATGACAAACTCGAACAGGCACGGGATGCGGGATACAATTCACCAGAGCTGCCAAGACATGAGACAAGATTACATGGTGTTCATGAGACTCAACCGACGCAAATAGTAGTTGGCGATCATCATCATTCAAGTTCTACAGAAGGAGATCCCGAACCTAGCATTTCACCAGCCAAGGCAGACGTTCCTAACAACAAACTCGATGCCGAAGCCCAGCAAATACCTTCGTCTGATGATACCCCTGTGGTTATATCTGCGCGGTCGCTGCGCAAGAGGAAGAGAAATAACAATGAGTTACAACAAACCCCAGTACCTAAAGTGAAGATCGAAGAAGTCAGCTCCAGTAGTCCTCTTGCCTTGTCGAGGTTGTTTATGCAGAACGAGAGTCTCGATCTGGACGCAATCGGTGAGAAGGTAGTTACTCCCAGAAAACGACTTCGGACAATCGAGCCTGATGCGGACGAAAATAACGAAGAAGAATTGCTACTTGAGAATAGCATACCGCAAAAAGCGCCTGCTACAGCTAAAAGCCGGCCCAAAAACCCGGTTACTCCTGCACGCCGTTCAGTTGGCACTGTCCTTCAACCACTCAGCCCAAACAAGCAGATACTACCTACGACTACCGACGTCAGACTATCAAAGAGAAAATCGAGACGTCCTAACGATAAATTTGTTGAGGAACTTATAGAGGATGGAGATGCACTGAATCCGACCGAGCCTGGGGAAGCTGATAGAAAAATGCGCAGCCCCAGTTCCAAAAATGTTCTGACAAACCTCCTTACAAGCCCAGCACCAACAAAGCCAGCAATTGGCTCACCTAGAAAATCTTACGCACTAGATAGAAAAACAAGATCGAAACTATTCGCAGAAGCTAGGCTGGAGCCTGCTGAAACGGATATAGACTCAACAGAATCGAGAGTTCAGCTAGGGGATAATATCAGCAATGCTGAAAAACAAGATCTAACGGGAGGTATATCTAAAGTGCGTGGCAAGGAGAACACTCATCTGACACCAAGTGGCGTCAATCGATCTTCGATGGTAGAAGCGATCTCGCGGCCAGCTTCCAGGACTTCTGGGCGAGGTTCAGCAACGCCTTCACGATCCTCTTCAAAAGGACCCGTTGACTTGTTTCCACCTGGTGTAAAAACGCCTGCTCCAAGTGTTTCGAAGCCTACTCCCAGGACACGAAGAAAACCTAGAGGGAACGCAAATGGTGGACTAGACTCCGATGATCCCGATCAAGAGCCATTACGATGCCGACCTTTGGAGAAACTAAGTCTCGAACACTTCAAGGTCAATCCGAAGTATAATGGCGGTCGCAGTGATGCATTCACGGACGTCGTCCGGGGTAAGGAGAATAGGCGATGTCTCCAAGGTTGTACAAAGCCAGAGTGTTGTGGCAATAAATTTCGCGTGATGGCCCAAGCATTACGCGATCCAAGTAAACCAGTTACAGGGTCACAAGAAGAGAGAGACGACGATTTGCTTGAAGAATATCTGGGTGACAACAAGCACAAGCTACGCAATATGTCCAAGAAAGAGAGGGCCGAGACATTACTAGCAGCCAGAACTTGGGAGTTGTCGAACAAGTATGGGAAGCATCGACACAGATACGAAAGGAGAAGCACTCCACCAGGATTTTGGAATGCAGATTTTCCAACTACACAGGAGGATCAAGCAGATCGTGAAGCTGCAAAGATATTGGAACGAAAAACTGTGGAGGAAAGATATCAACAGGCCATGAGACCGGGAGGTGCATGGATATTCAGAGACGAGTAACAAGCAAGATTTCGGTGTTCTTCCTACAGTGAATGTGCATGGAGTATAAATGGCTGGTGGTATGGTACATTTTGTTTGGGATTGGAGTAATGATTGATAGGCTTGTGGCGCCGATATGGTGTAGAACTTCACGGGTCATATACATAGCTTATCCTTGTGACATGAAACAAAGAAATAGCACAATAGCTACATCATTAAACTATCGGGCGACTTGATCGAGTGTTTCATGCTAAACAATAAACTCATAAATTCATGTTACAATTGGAAATTGCATAACTGAGGAATATCCTTTTACATACTGTGGCTCAAATATACGAACTGTGGCTGTGCTACCTTACAATTAGGGATCTAAATTTAAAACGGGCGGAAACAACGGGGTCGAACTGCGCATAAGCATCATTATTGCGACGACAACTTACAGATTCATAAGTCAACCACAATCTGAAATCGCGTCGGAACGCTCCACGATCATCACTCATTTAACGACTTCACACCACTCTTCCAGCTCATGATCTGCGAAGGCTTTTAGGATGGCTGATCAATCACCAGCAATGCAACACGAGGATTCTATCGATTCCCAGGATCCGAACACACATGGAGGAGACAAAGGAAAGGTCAAGAGCAAAAGGCCCGCAAGTCAGTAGCTAGGACGGCTCCCGTATACAGGGAACAATTACTGATTACTGTGTGCAATGTGTAGATACGGCGTTCAGACAACAAAGATTAAAGGCATGGCAGTGAGTAGCACACGATGTTCTTGCGCTGGAGGAAGCTGACACGATGCAAGACCAATTCTCACGCCGAAAACCGTACTTCCACTATTCTTCGCCATCGGCATTATATTCGCACCGATTGGAGGCGGATTGTTGTATGCCAGCAATGAGGTCAGTAGTTATGGAGGGTTAAACATCAGAGCAGGCTGAGGAGCGGAAACGCTGATGTTGTGGATTTAGGTCCAAGAAATCGTGATCGACTACTCGAAATGCCATACGGACGCGCCAGTCGGCACTCCAGTGGACATACCTTCGGATAATGTCCATTACTACTTCAAGAAACCGTACACTTACGACGGCAATAGTGCACAGTGGTCAAGAATCGATGTAAACCAGACATACTACAACGGCAGCACCTTAGGTGCTTCAGTTAAGGCCGTGCAGTGCCAGCTTACATTCCCTATACATCATGATATGGAACCCCCGATACTGTTTTACTACAAGCTTACGAACTTCTACCAAAACCATCGACGATATGCCAAGTCCTTCGACTCTGACCAGCTTTCCGGCAAAGCCGTTTCAGCAAGCACAATTCATTCCGGTGACTGTACGCCTCTCACTACCACAACGATCGATGGTGTTGATAGACCATACTACCCTTGTGGCCTTGCTCCGAACTCTGTATTCAACGATACGTTCTCAAACCCGATTCTGCTCAGTGCGAGGACTAGCGACAACGTAACTTACATTATGAAAAACAATTCGGACATTTCGTGGGGTAGCGATCGGGAATTATATGGCCAGACCAAATACAACTGGTCAGAGGTCGCTGTCCCTCCCAATTGGGTTCAGAGATATCCAAAGGGGTACAGCGATGACTACCATCCGGATCTTGAGAACGACGAGGCATTCCAGGTTTGGATGCGATTGGCGGGACTACCGACATTCAGTAAATTGGTCCAGAGGAATGATACTGCTAAACTACAGGCTGGTCAATACCAGGTGAATATCAACCACTGTAAGTGTTCCTTGTCCATTTCCATCAACATAGCTCACAAAGGAATCAGTGTTCAATGTCACTGAGTATGGCGGCACGAAATCCATCATCATCTCGACTCGCACTGTGATGGGTGGAAAGAACCCATTCCTCGGTATCGCCTATATTGTTGTCGGAGGTCTTTGTATCCTTCTAGGAGCCCTGTTTACCGTTACCCATCTCATCAAGCCACGCAAACTTGGAGACCACACATATCTTAGCTGGAACAATGAGAATCCATCTACTGCCGCGACCACTGGCAGACAAATGGGAGACATGAGTTAAGCATTTACGAGAATAATTTGAGAGGTTAGATGTAAAATAGTTTCGATAGGGGCACAGAAAAGACACGATGTGGTCATTGTATCTTCACCTTCCTACTTTCTCTGGGCAACTTCATGAGATTCACGGGCGTTTGGGGTATGACAAGCTTTTTCATTACGGCAACTTTCTTGTTTTGATCCCGTTGCGTACATCAAGAATTATGCACGGGAGGCAAGGAGGGTAGGAGGATCACTGGTTTTGGTGGGGTGCAACTGGGTAAATGACTGCTGCTATACTTCTTTGGTACGAATAGATCAATTTTACTTTTAACGTATATTCTCCGTGGCTATTCTTATCGAGCGTCTTCCCCCACGTGGCTTGGCAACGTTTCGGCAAGCGTGTAATTGGAGCATTTGCATGCCTCCGTCGACTAGATTGCGTTGAATTATATGGTGCAACAACAGACCAACGCACATCCATCAAGCGCGGGGTAAAACTTTACGAATGCTGTTGCGACGGCACCTTACACCCGGATTCGTGTTGCACCAAGATTGATATGGAAGTTACCCTTGGGGAATAGTTCGAGGTTAGTAGCTAGCGGATTAGGCGCGCTTCTTATCGATGCCGTTCTGGATCATCCGAAATAGTGACTCAGTGCAGTAGTTCGCTGCACGCGTAAAGATGCCAGTCCACATTTGATACATATGCAAGAAATAGCTAAGTTACTGTATGATTAGACTTTCCAGGTTCTCAGTCCTGAGCAAATGAAGCATCTTCGTCAACTCATTTCCATTCTCTCGTCACGTCTATTTGATTAGATATAAATGAACATTTTTGTCCGCCGTCCCGTTCTTCCTCCACATTACATAAGCTCATGCAGTCAGTCATGTATTTTTCGTGACGCCATGATGGAAATTTTCTCTGCCTGCACCTGTTCTCTTCCCGTCCTCCCTAATATGCCGTCTAGCATCCACAGGTCAACATCGCGCTTCCGTGATACCATCGTGGTTCCATGACACCCGTGCCTACACACTGTGCGCTCCCGCCTACAGTCAAATCATATGTGCCGGCCGCGGCTCCGCTGCAGTCAGTTACGCCTCTCCAGAGAGTGAAGACGCAGTCTTTGCTATCGGAGGGGAAGACGTTGACGCCCTGGGTCACCAGGTTGACGCATACGTTGGCGGTGATGTTGCCCGAGGCGACGTCGACTCCGCAGTTGCTAGGCGACATGTAGCCTTGGTAATAATCCATCTTAACAACGGTATTGCTGCTGCTGCAGACAGCTTGGCGGGAGCTGATGGGGGAGGCGAGGGTGAGGAGAGGGAGAGCGAGGAGAGAAACGGTCTATGAATTGGTTAGTGGGGGTATGTGAGATGGATGATGAAGGGTACGAACTGTGAAGAGCATTTTGAAGTTTGATGGAATCGGTTGTTGAAGTATGTGCTTGTGTGAGGCTGTATGAGAGGGAGTGGCTGATAATGTGGATGGTTTAGATCTGATTGAGGTGATGCTTGAACTTGATATAGAAATCTGAGGTGAGGAGTAAAGTCAAAGAAAGGAGGCATACTCAAGGTTTACTTATACTCTCAATCGAACCCACCCTCCAGGTAACGTTCACTCAAGCTTAATCTCCAGCTTAACCTCCAGCTGTAAGAACCCAGTGCAGAGAAACAGCATGGTATGATCTGCGCCGCCTTCCAGCACAGTAAGCTGCATCAGACTGCAAGGGAAGGGAGGGGAAAACGCAAGCCAAGTTCGACCCATGGTATACGAAGTCGGCCCGCCCTCGAGAAACTTCAGTTATACAGCAGCTTCGTATCTGACGATCGCTGCGGTGTATGTTTCCATAAGGATCCATGCATTATGTCGAGCAATGCTGTGTATCTGAGGAGATATCTACGGAACACTTGGGATGACGTGCAAAAACTTTTGATACGTCGAACGTAAAGCCTTGCATAATCGCTAGTCAGGCTTTCGTGAATTAGAGCCAAGTACGTGATAACAGCACCTCCATTTACATGTTGTAGTGGATACTCTATACAGACAGGATGAGTATCCCAACAGATAAGAAATGTCTTCAGCGGTCGGGTCCCTGTCAAATAAATCCATTGACTCGGCTGCGTGCAGTCGCCCCCCTAGTAGTATCAATTTCTCGTATTTTCTCTAGCCTTCCATGCTGGCCCATGCTTACTTATCATTCCGGAAGGGTCACCGATTGGGATTTTGGAAGATCATTGCATGGACCTGCATATGCATGGCCGAGCTCGAGTGCTTTTACTACTGTACTGCGGATTATTTATCGAATGTGGATCAACCGGGTTATATTCTCAACGGGGGGTTCGAAAGTCTAGAGGCTTCGGAGAATTCTGAAGAGGTGTGGGTGGTGGGCTGACCCAGCGACAAGCGATCCATGATACTGGACCTTAGCAACGTTCGCATGGCATGGCTTGAAAGGCTGACTGTGTACTTGGTAGGACACTGAATTATAAGCCTCAGACAGAAATAGAATATCTCCGAGCTGTTCCGTTCAAATACGAATAACTTGCAAAGTTCTCATTGCCTTCCGCAACGTTACGGAACGAAAATTTCGATATGATTCTAGCATGTTCAGTCAACAACGTCTTTTCGGGATCTTGGAGTCAGTGGTATGATAGTAAATCTTTACCGCATCACGTTTAATCGCAAGAGCTATCTCGTTGCGGTGCGGCCCGCGGCGAGGGGTTTTCTGGCCCTGCAGACCACTCGGCGCATTGTCTAACAAAACGACCGAAGCCAATGTATATAAAATGTATAAGATCTAAAATATACCGTTGCTGTGTTACCATTAGATACGAAAGAAGAAAACCAATAGCTTAGATAACCAACCATACAAGATGAATAATATGAATACGTGTTTGAGGCACCCTCCTCAAAAATCTTCTAATTAGTGTAGCTAAAGTTGCAGTGCAGGCACCCAATCAATAGACCTACACGCAAAAGCTTGTTGGGAATGGTACACAACATTTCGCGAGTCCAAAAGGAGTTACCGAAAAAGCCACAATGCTGTCATGAAATTCAACCCGCGCTACTACAACCACTAGGGAAAAAGCACAGCTTCACACAGGGTCCTCGTCAACAAGACATGCGAAGAAAGGAACTAAACTTGCATAACTTGATGCTATTGAATGGTAAAATGGTTGAATGCTCTCTGTTTCTGGATATGATCTCGCTAGGACGCCGAATGTCAGTATACGCTCCAATTCCACCCACCCAAAAAAATCATGCAGCTCTTCTAGCTGTTGTGCTCATTAGGGTTATCTTCTTCGCCTTTTTCTTCTTTCCTCCCTGAGACTGAGGGGTCGCATTCGAGCTACCTTCTCCATTTAATGAAGCAGCTTGAACTTGTGCGATCAATGCATTCTCCGCTTGCAGCTCCTGTTCCCAAGATTGTAACCATCCATCATCACCGGTGTGTTCCGGTTGCGGATCAAGGCCAGGTGAAGCTGGAGCTACCAGAGCTGTTCCCCAAACAGTTCTTGGCGCAGACGGACTCGTAGATGGAGATGCCAGAGCTCCAAATGACGAGCCTTGGCGAGAAGCCCATGGAGGTGAAGCATTGAGTGGATCCATAGAAGCAGTCTCAGACGAGAATGGATGGAAGTCCACATCCGAATAACTGTCCGGGCCGAAACCCGGCTCTTTCCTCCTTGCACTTGCCCAGCGCGCGTCGTCCTCCGCCTTTTCCGCACGCTGCCGATCTTTCTCTTCCCGAATATCCTTATCTCTATTTCTCTTTCTCCTTCTTTCTATCTCTTCTTTGAATTGGTCTAGTATCTCCGGCTGAACAACGTCTGTCCAATTACATTCTAAGAAACCTACTTCACAGCCGAAGGGTAGGTGTGCAAGATACTTTGTCCTTTTGCGCAACTCTTCATCCATAACATGAGTCGACACTCGTTCTACGCGGGGTAGCAGTGTCGATGGGAATGAGGCGAAGTTGCCAAAGGCAGATTTGAGAATTCTGATATCCAATGGAGCGAGGTAGTAGTGAAGCAATGCTTGATAGAAGAAATATGGTGCATCTGGAGAATGTGCGTCACCATGACGGCTGTGCTTAGAACGAGGTTTCGAAGGGCTTGAGCTTGGTAGAGGCTGGACAGAAGCTGTCGATTCGACGGTACCTGTAGGAATTTCTGCCGGAGGGATAGCAGGATTCGAGTCGAGTACGCTTGGTGACGAAACGGAAACATCTATTCCTGACTTGGAAGCATGTTGTACAAAGTACATTTCTGGAACGTCTTCATTGGCAGAATTGAATTCTATCGGCTGTCGCTTCGGCTTCTTCTCCGATGGTTGAGTCGGTGCAGCGGGAGGTTGTCCAATTCCTTTTACTCTTTCTTTCGCGTCCTTCACAGCGTTCACGGCCTTCCGAGTCCATTCAGGCTCTTCCCCGAATAGCAGCTCATCCTCATTCTCCTGTCGCTTCAATTCTTCAATCTCCAAATCGAATTGCTCCATCATGTAGTCTTCACTGCCCTTCATGATACGAGCGTAATCGGTAACTTCCGCCGCAAAGTACCATGGGATATCCTCTGATTTCTCCAGTACGTCTGCGCCGTCTCGCGGTAATGCTAAAGTACTTCCCGGTCGACGCATGACCAATCGAAGCACAACATCATCTCCTTCGCGAGGGGCCGGCCCTTCTTGTCCAGTGTACCATCGCACCGGTCTCGTTTCAGAAATAAAGACCGTGTCCCAACATATTGGACACTTCTTCCACCGCGCCTTTTTCTCTGGCAAAGGATTGGTGTCGTCTGTAGAATGCATGTAGCGAATGAGGCATGGCAAGCAAAATATATGACCGCATTTGGCCATGCGCGGGGCGACCGGACGAGAGAGACAGATTGGGCATGATGCATCTTGAGATTCGGCAGAGGCAAGTATCTGTAAAACATCGTTCCAATCCAGGTGTTGGTCCGCAAAAAGGGCTTGCTGCCTGTAATCACCATTTGGTCGAACGATGAATCTATAATTTGCGTGAATGTATCTGGGAAAAGTCAGCCAATTAAGCTACAGTCTAGAATCGGAGCTCAGTTCAAGCATACCTCGCCTTGTCGCTTGAATGATGACCAGAACCGATGCCGTATATATTTGCTCTTCTTGTTCCTCTCTGTATTGTATTTCGATAATCTTGGGGTCTAGGAGCAAGGCTAAAGTTCATCAAATGGGTAATGGATGTCTGCCCTCTGCGACTATTCGCATTTCTCATGGCCGCCTGGAAGGACTCTTATCAGTATGGAGCGAACAAGCATTGGGTAATGGACTTACGGATTCCGCCATGGCATCCTCATCCGCGTATCTCGGCTTTCTTGAGTTTCTATGCTGCTTTCTCTGTGTTTGATTGTTCCGACCCGCAATTTGTGCACCTCCACTCGAAAGACTCCCGGAGCGTCTTGCACTGGATTCAAAGCTGGGGGATAAGGTATGACTCTGCTGTTGCGAAGCAGTGTACGACGGAGAGGAAGTGGTGTTAATAGATTTCCCGCCAGACGAAGACGCGTTCTGCGGTACTGGATTCATCGTTCAAATGGGGTTTATATGGGAATAAAGCAACAAGACAATCAGACGCCACACAGGACGCTGGTGTGATTAGCATAGAGGGGCGATCGTGAATCACCAATCGACGTAGGTAGGTTTAGAGAATTCCGGCGAGCATTAGAGACCCAACAGGCAAGGTTTCCCTAGTACATGGTACTTTGGGTGCTTTTTGCTAACCGTTACTGTAAGCGTTCGAGCATTCTTCTGGCTATCGACGGGTACAGTTCGTCATCGCAGACGCTTCGGCACTTTGTCAGTAACATTTATATGCAGAGAACGAAGACGAAGATGTCCTCAATTAAACCTGCACAGGGTGTCCTGTGTTTCTGACGGCTTTCCAACCGCCATACATTCAGATTCCGCGTCTGCACAGAAGAAGCACCGAGTACGCACACAATAGAAGCGATAACCTTACAGCGTAGAGATATCTCGAGCAAACAGCGCGCGCCCACGCACGCACCACGCACCCCAACTTCTAGGCCCCGGAAAAGTCTTGGCACAAGGCTCCGCACCCAGTTCAGTCCAAAAGAAATTAACGACAACATTTAATCTGTAGATACCAGCACCACAACGCAAACAGATATCTGCCTGCATTTTCTTCTTTTTGTCTTAATTTCAATCATCATTGGTCGATCTACAACTCAATTTATCAATGAAGGCCACCGTTCGACATATTTCTTAGATCAAAGGAAATAGACCATCAATGACCTAACCCTCCGAAAGTCGTCGAAAAAAAGTTACACCCCATCCGCCGAGACCCCCCCTCACCCCTAACCTCGACTCGCTCCTCCCACCCCCCGCTGCGTATTTCCAATTCGACCTTGGAAACGGTCGGCTTGGAAGTATAATAGCCGGCATGATGAATTCCCGTCATCTGCCGGCAGGACAAGGCATGCAACAAGATATGGGAAGGAGGCGACCGTATGGTCACCAAGCGCATCAAGCGCATCAAGCTCATCAAGCTCATCAAGCTCAGCCATATCCGCCGGCGGCACCTTTGTACAATGGCTATATGCACGCCTATAATGCGAATTACTATCCTCAACAACTACCTCCACAATACCATCACAATGCGGCGATGGCCCAGCAATATAATCCATATCAGCAGCATTATGGACGTTCTCCTCCGCCCGTCATGCAACATTATGCTCATCCCCCTCCTCCTCTTCAACCGCAGGCTCCACCTTTCACTCGACCACAACCTTCTCCTGCGATCGCTGCCTCCCATCCGCCTGTAATTGCTTCTTCCTATCAGCAACCTCCAGCTCCACCGCTACCTCCTCAAACTCCATCGGCACATTCATCTAATACACACTCCGGGCCTCTAACACCTCCTACCCCACAGCCAACAAAGCTCACCACCCCCCCTCAATCCCCTCCGCCAAAAACCACGGAATTCGTACCGTTTCGACCTCCTGTAAGTCTATCGTATCTGTATCGCGCTCCTGCCTACTAACAATTTGCAGCTACCTTGGGTTACGCCGAATGTCGACTCACCTTGGCCAGCCAGACGAAGACGGAAACGCAAAGCCCATCCCGCCGAGTCGATATCTACTGCGGTCGAGCTCCCCAACACGGAGAAGGAGGAAGTGGTCCCAGCCGAGGACGAAAGTAAATCACAGCAAAAAGAATCAGAATCGCTATTGGCTGAGGAGAAGACACCAGTAGACACACCCGAAACGCCTACCACGATTAACGCTCAGTCTGACGATGCCGGGTCTACCATGCCAACCACGCCCTCTTCCGCAAGGCAGTCATCTCTTCCTGTCGACGGAGAGACCACACCAGTCGCAGTTAGACCTCAGCGGTCCGCCATACCTGCTGTACCTGTCTTGCCCGTCATTCCCAAAACTCAACCAAAAAATAATCCAACAACACCACAGAAGGCCAGTAACGGCGAACAGCCTCAAGCTCAAGCAACACCACAGGAAAAAGCGACCACAACTGAAACAGAGGGAGGTGAAGTGAAAGAACCTGCGACTGAAGAAGCGAAGGCTACCCCGCCACCGCCAAAAGCCTGGGCCACTCCTAGAGCATGGACTGGGCTTTTTGGATCGTCAGGTGCCGCTTCAGCAACTTCGGCTGTCAACGGTGGACAGCAAAATGGGTCAGCAGGGTTTGGCAAAAAGAACGCGGAGTCATTAGCAGAAGCATTGCGCACTTTCAATGCTGAAGCAAAGGACTCTAAGATTGCTTTTCTTGAGCCTAGGGGTCTTGTCAACACTGGTAACATGTGTTATATGAATTCAGTAAGTCACAGACTTTTACTGCATGCATCATCTTGCTAATCCTTGCACCAGGTTCTACAAGTACTCGTCTTCTGTACACCATTCTATGATTTCCTTGATCAAGTGAGCAAGAAAGCCGCCCATAGTTTCAAAAGTGAAACCCCTTTGATTGATGCGATGTGGGTAATTTTTCCTAGAGTTGATGTACACAACTAAATTCTTATCACAGGATCATGTTTATGCGCGAGTTCACTGTGATTGACTCGGCAAAATCTGTCGACCAACTCAAAATGCGGCTGAAAGATGGGGAGCTTGAACAATACGGAGATGCTTTTACTCCGGATTTTGTGTATGATGTGATGCGCC
Organism: Rutstroemia sp. NJR-2017a BVV2; assembly: GCA_002946415.1. Classification (NCBI taxonomy): domain Eukaryota; kingdom Fungi; phylum Ascomycota; class Leotiomycetes; order Helotiales; family Rutstroemiaceae; genus Rutstroemia; species Rutstroemia sp. NJR-2017a BVV2. Next base: position 218,216 of record NJPS01000057.1, read on the forward strand.
GCCTGCCAAGATTCGTGACTATGCAGGTTCGTTCTGACATTCATTCTCTTCATCTGTCGAGTGTATTATAAACTAACAAAACTGTAGCGAGGTCATCAACAGGATGCGGAAGAATTTCTCGGCTTTCTGCTAGAAGGTTTGCACGATGAATGTGTTCAGGTAATGAAATCGAGCGACTCAACGAAAAGCTCGGCCGTCGCCACACCAGCCAATGTACCATCATCTCCTACCAGCGACAGCTTCAGCAGGCGCGGATCTATGGAAGGTGATGTCTGGCAACAGGTGGGACCCAAGCAAAAGGCCGCAATCACAAGATCTTCTGGGACCATTCTCACCGGCTCTCCTGTAACCAAAATATTTGGTGGCACTCTCCGATCGGAACTTCGAGTTCCAGGACTAAAGGACTCAGTTACTCTCGAACCATACCAGCCATTGCAACTTGACATTGGCTCACCAAACATTAATAACATTGTCGATGCTTTGAAAGGCCTCACGAGATCCGAGACTTTGCATGGAGATTTCAAATCACCGAAGGGTCCTAACGTGACTGCCACAAAACAAGTTTTCATCGAAACAGTTCCGCCCGTTCTTATATTACACCTAAAACGATTTCAGTACGACAACACTGGCGGCACACAAAAGATTTGGAAGAAGGTAGGATATCCTTTGGAGCTTGAATTGCCTAAGGAGGTATTCCCACGAACTATGCGAAGTGTACTTGCGCATGATGGATATCCCAAATATCGACTTATCGCGGTTGTGTATCATCACGGGAAGAACGCTAGTGGTGGCCACTATACGGTAGATGTTAGGAGACAAGATGGCAAGGAGTGGATTCGACTTGATGACACTGTCATTCGACGCGTTCGAAGCGAGGACGTAGCTGAAGGTGGAAGTGAAGAGGATCCAAAAGTCTTAGCTACCGCTTTGGATGCGCACAAGAAGGATAGCACAGCATCTGGAAATATATTCTCTTCTATTGGGGAAGAAGACGGAGAAGTGGATGAGGATGGTTGGAAGCAAGCCAGTGGATCTGGAAAGAAATGGTCCAGTGTGGTTAATGGCTCGACAACTCCAAAGGCCAAGGGGGCAAACGGGAATGGGGCAGGCAAATTCTCACTTATGGACAACAAAATCGCATATCTTCTCTTCTATCAGAAGATTTGATGGACTGAACGATGCAACGGTGTAGGTGGCGGCCAAGGTGTATGGCATGACGAAGACAATGATGAAGGTACCAATTATGTTTGAGGTCTGATGCAGCTCTACGTCTTAGGAAGGTCTCCCTCGGCACCCAACCGTTTCTGCGGATGAATGGGTTTGACGTCAGATCTGACTATGACGTCCATGGAAGGAGGGTATAATAGCTTCATGTAGATCAGTTCTTCGACCTATTTTGCTTTTTGGCATCATTCCATGGCATGAGCGACTTGGCGCAAATGGAGGTTGGAATTGGCGCGCAAAAGTATATGGTGTGAGAAGTTCGATGTACAACAGTAGTGGTATTTCCAAAATGATCTTAGTGATAGTGATATTGATCAATGAAAATCTACCATGAACCGGAAAGGGGCATTTATGACTATTGATGTGAATTCCATACCATGATTTGTCTGTTTTCGGTCAGTAAATGGGTCAAGCCTACGAGATCATCTCATAATAGGTAACATGAGGTGAAGATATATACACATGCAGCGTTGCTCAGCTATATAGACAGTCAAAGAGGAACAGCTGACCAGTTAAAGCTTCGTGATCGTTCAGTAAGCCTTAAGGGTAGCAAACCAGTCCTTGACAACTTGAATTTGTGCTTCAGTACTAGCAATGGGCAATGATCCCCACCCGTCTCCAACACGCTGAACAACTGCAGAGGAGTTGACCGCTGGATCCCACTGCGTAAGATTGTTTCCGTTCGGATTACCGGTCTTGATGAAGTTCACCCAGTAACTATTCATCTTCTTCGCAATTGCGTAGTCCTCTACAGTCCAGGGAAGGTCGGTGCCGTATAGGTTGTTCATGACATAGTTGATCTCGGACTCATGGTGAGCTCCTTGACTCTGTCCTGGAGGCGCATGATCCCAATAATAATTATAGACGGGGAAGTTTTTCGCGGTAGCCCAGAGTCCCGACCACATCCATGTTCCTATTTTGGATCGGTCGGTCCATTGTGCATTGTATGCTGCCGAGGCAGTAGTCGAATCATTTGCAGGGTACTCTGCGAGGAATTTTGGCGCCCACACTGCACCATAGGTTGTGTTTAGATCTGAGATGTAGGTAGCGAGAGATATATTGAGGCCGTATTCCGCACCACTCTCATCCTTCGTGTTGCCGGTCATGACAGGAACGTCCGACGCAAGACCTTTGACGAGCGTGTTGTAATAGGTGTCGGGCATGGCATAATAATCCAGTACAGCAGTGAAAGAAACACTCTTACGGCCGGATGCGGCCGTAAAGTCAGCCAAAGGAAGTGCACGCATCTCTTCCAGTGTGGTGACGTTATTTGATGCAAAGAATTGGATGCCATTTTCCAGAGCAGTGTCGAGGGTGATGTAGTTCTCAGCTAGACTGGAACAGAGAGGATCATAAGGATCACGTACACCACTTTGAACGATAGCGCCAACAAAGAGGCCCTTGGTAAGGTTGCTATTGAGAATATGCTGGCTAGCTGCGGAGCCAGCGGATTGACCCATGACAGTAATGTGATTAGGATCACCTCCGAAGGCAGCGATATTCTCATGAATCCATTTCAAGGCTGCAAACTGATCGAGCATTGCCCAGTTACCAGAGCTATTTGATCCTGTTACGGCATAGAATTCCTCGCTCAGTTGAGGATGAGCGAGCCACCCCAGAGAGCTGGCTCTGTAGTTGTAGTTGACAAAGACAACCCCTGCATCGGCCATTCCTGCACCGTCAAACAAGGGGTCCCGAGCAGTCGAAGCGGCTGGATAAGTCCACATGACGACAGGAAGTTTGGCACTTGTGGAGTTTGCTGCACTCCAAACGTTGAGGTTCAGACAATCTTCGGAGACGACATAGTCCGTGTTACTTGACGAACCCGGGCAAATGTTGCCGAAGTCCTTGGCGTCGAGAGTAACATTCCATGGACTAGCAGGTTGAGGAGCTCTCCAACGGTTGTTCCCGGCAGTAGTAGCAGCAAAAGGAATGTTCTTCCAAACTGCGATGTTCTGCCAGTTCGTAAGATTGCCGGAAGGGCTGCTGTTGAAGGCGGGATAGCCCTGAATGAGTCCATAATCGGTCGAGACTGGGGAAGAGTAGAGAGCCGCCGAGACAATCGGCATGAAACTCGATGCTAGAGCCCCAAGGCTTAGCTTGAAAGTATTTGTATTCATGCTGTGCTCAGATTTCGTAAAAGGGAGTGCAGGTGAAGACAGAAGAACGAAAGATGAAGTTCTGGTCTGGTGAATTAACCAAAAAAACTACAACGCCATGCAAATGGGCCAGCATTTATAGAACTAGACCTCCTGGTCTCCCAGCTTTTGCCTGCAAAGAACTTCCATAAGTTACCAGCATAATGGGACAGAAGTAGATGGAGATTCGCAATCAATGTGACACGGCGACTTTCCGTGCGATGTTACAGTTGCCAAGTCATGATAAAATAGAGTAAGAAATCAACGATCGTTAGGATTATCCGCATGTCGGCATACGCGTCCCTTGCATGTGCATATTCACCGGCATTCGATTGTGCTTGTTGCGTTATTGAGAGGCGATGACAAGAATAAGAAGGTCTGAGTCTCTGCGGGTATATGTAAGGTTACCGGGTCTTTTCTTCCGTCGGGACCGAGCAATGCCAAGCCCTGCCGATTCGACTGACCACTTGATACTTGTTTTGTCGTAGCAAAGGGAAAAACACTCTTGAAAGTGTTCACTAAGATGTTTGTATCTGTTTAAAACAGTGAGCTGAGAACAAAAACCACGATATCATAGGTTTCCTGTAGGCATGCAGGCGATGATTCCCTTTCCAATGACATGAGAAAACGCCCTCTGTCGTCTCAAACACTTCTAATACTGCGGGGCTGCGGATAATATGGTCCAGAAATGAGGGACGATCAAATTCTGGATGCCTTCAAGTTTTGCGGTCGGTGACGGACATTTCGGAGGTTATCTTATGGCGAGCGGACTTCTACAACCTGCCTACGCATCAAGTGACGTGGCTTTGACCTAGGTGAAGTGATATTGAGAATTATACCGCCATGTTTAGTGATCTGATTCTCTAGAACCCGTCAGTGGCAGTTATGATCATCAGATGAATTAGATAACCGAGTCAGTTGCTCTGTCGCCATCTTAGACTTACATAAAGCACGACACCGACGTTCATCAATCTGCGAATTTCCTACTACTTAGTCTCAACCCTCCTGTTTTCCTTCAACGAAGCATTACGACATGCTCGCTCAAAATTGTTTGCTCAATTCCGTTCTCTGGTTTGTTCGCTGATCCTTTCCTTAACATGCTGCTTATCGTGTTGATGATAACGGCGATTTTTCAAACAGTCGCCAACGGTGGACCTTTGTCAAATGGTTGCAACATCTCAACCTTACAGAACAGTCCACTGGTACCTTGAACGGCATTGAGTCCATTCCTTCTTCAATCATGGCTGTCACGGGCCCATTTCAGGTATGCCACCCCTGATTGGGTAGGTGGGTGGGTTGAGCAGGTTGAAAACCCACCCATGGGTACCCGTGGGTGGGTTGAAGGGGTGCAATTACCTGAAATGGGCCCGTGACTGTCAACGGGTAGGGAAAATGGCCTCCAACCCACCCAATGGGTACCCATCAGTCATCATAACCCACCCATGGGTGCCCCAACCAGGCGGGTACCCTACCCACCCGGTGGGTAGGTTCGCAGCCTACCGTCACCTCTACTTTGAACGCTGTGAATGCGAGTGCAGTAGTCCTAGAACACAACTATTGCAAGGCCACCATGATATTGGTTACACTTATAGGGACGACAGTTATGATACTCTGATGTTGAGAGCAAATGGCACCCTTGACTGGCATACTACCACCACATTCTCCCATCAAGGCTTGGACGAGACCACTATCATCGACAATGCTATCACTAACGCTTTTCTATTGTCTCGCTAATAAAACCGTGCTATACACCTATCTTGAGGACTGCTCTAACCGCGGTCGAGAAGAAATGTCACAAGCCCGGCGATATGGCGCTCAGTATGACGGTATTCTCGCTGGTGCGCTTGTGTTCCGTCTTGCTCTCCAGCAACCCTATCATCTACACGCTCTCATGCCAGAGAAAACTTTGGACTATATCTCCCACCTGAGAGCTGGATAAGATAGTAAATGTAACAATTGCCAGCTGTAGCCCTCCCGATGGAGGGACTGAAAGTGACGTATCCCGCAGTGATCTGTGTCTACTTACAATCAACTTCTGCTCAACCATGGGATGGGCGAGCCTGACTATTGTAAAGCCGAGCCTAGCGCATCTTCGAGATTTGGCTTCAGCAAAAGAGGCGAAACCAGTGGGTCGTCCACGAAATACCAGCCAACGCAGAACAGCACAGTTTCGGCAAAGGAGCCCAGCAAATCTATGATAGTATAGTCAGCACTATTAACGAGCTTCCATACGCACCTTTCCAACTTACTACAGAGCTTTTAGACGCTAAACCTGGATATAGCAATGTTATCAGTTCATGGGAAGTCGATATTCCCTCGGTTGGTGGAAGTTTCATTTGGAGACTCGTGGAACTCGTGAATCTTGACAACCTTTCTTCTCTCGATGATGGTACTTACGACACAACCCTGGATTGGATGGACATCGGGCTGGTTAGATACATGAACCCCTGACCTTACCGAATTCCATAAAAATGGTAACAAGATGATCCATTATCCCGGCGAGACTGGTGCTAGTTTACTTACACCCTCTTCAGTTCATAACGGAAGTATGCCATGAACTTCAACGCCAGTGTTGAGGGTCTGGGCGAGTTGTATCATTTCTTCTCATCCCTGGTGCTGCTTATTGCGCTTCCAATGACCCGCAGCCCGACGGACCTTGGCCCGAAAATGATATGAATAGAAGAATCGCTTGGGTCGAGAATGGTATTTCCATGAGACACAGAATGCTACTGCTTCCAAAGGGCCTTACAACGTGGAATCCAGATGCTCTGTCCCTTTCCGACACGTCTTTACCGGAGCGAGAAAGGCACTTGGAAGATTTGTGAATAACCCCGGGCTTGCGCTGATACTTTAGCTACACCCTCGTTGCTTTCAGGATGTCCGCTTGGTAGAAGACGGCGTTAAGTATTCATGTAGTTGATCCCTTACTCCCAATTAGTGCGGTGTCTGTTGACGTCTGAGGTTTGATGCCAAAATTCTTGATGTAGCATAGCTTCATCTCTTGTTCCTCTTCATAAAATAAAAACAGATAATGTATAGTGTGCCTTGAAATCATCACAACTCTCTGAAACTCTGCCCCGCCAGTTCAGTTATTGAGGCAAGTACAGGTTCCTTCTCCTACCGGTGTCGTGTTGATTTTTATCCTGCAACGTGGCCGCGCCGGCAACATTAAACTGTACTGTAGCCGAAGAATTCGAACAGTGAGAACAAGCTAAGTTCCGAAGCGACGGGTTTCAGCAGCTGCCATCTGCTGTCGACAGCACACATCGCATATGTAAACTTCGTATTTGGCTTGACTGGGTATTTCGACGCTCCGATGTTGAGGATTCTTGTGTTGAGGATTCTTGTCAGTTGTCAGCTTCGCAGCTACTGCCGGGCCGGTAGTTCTGCAGCTGCTGCGTGAGATCATTCGTTAGTCTTAAATGATCCCCAAAAACCTAAATGGGAGTTGAACACGAACACGGTATGTACAGGGGGTAATTTCATCTGTGGCGTTCCAGCGCGGTGCTCTAATTCGCCAGTCTTCTGTGTACCTGCGCACTACTTCAGTAGGCAATTTTATTTTCCCATATCCACTTGACAAGTAGCAGCTCCTCTTTTCGCGAGTCAATTCCATTGTTGACAAGACATCTGGTCGTGCATTGCAGAAGTTATGCGAATGCATTCTTGCTCATAACGCTGTCCTTTACCAGTGCTTTCTTAAAACCTCCTTATACTCCGTACTTCTCGCGACGTTCATCTCCTTTCCCCCGGAGTTCTTTTAAGGTTAAGTACCTCCTTTCTTACAATGTCGGAACGATATTCCTTGCGGCAAACTCCAAAGTAAATATTCACTTCATTCACCATCTAATATCTGCAGAGCACTAATATACACATAGAAAAACGGAGCACGCTGGGTTCGTGGAGACTCCTCCAGCTCGTCGAGTCAGCTCCCGTCGAAAGTCACGATATATCGAAGAAACAGACGATTCTGCGACAGATAGTTCCTCCGCACAACCCAAGGCAAGATCTACAAGTAGGAAGGTCAACATGGTTGAAGCAGCCATAGCCAATGGCCATGCCAGCAATGGCTCAGCTGCCAATGGCTATTCTTCTCTCACAAACGGATCTCACACAAATGGGTCCATTAGCAACGGACACGCGAAAGTCAAGGCCGAACTAAAAGAGAGGAAAGTGATGGAAGGGTGGGAGGTCGGTGGAGATCCCAAGATCGACGCCTCTGGAGAATTCGATTTCGGCGGCACCTTGGGTGTCAGTGCGATGATGGTTGGATTTCCTCTCCTCATGTATTACATGTGGATTGGTGCTACATACTACGACGGGAAGTTCCCGACTCCTAAAGAAGGTGAGGGAATCGTCGATTTCCTTAAGCACCTAGGAGATTTGGTTTATGAAGGCGCATTCCCAAGTCTGTATGCATGGAAGATCTACTGGATCTTTTTTGTTTTCGAGGGCGCCTGTTACTGTCTTCTTCCAGGAGTGTGGACCTATGGGAAACCACTTCCTCACGAGGGAGGAAAGCAATTACCATACTACTGCTCCGGAATCTGGTCATTTTATGTCACCATCATCCTTGCTGGCGCCATGCACTATTTCGATATCTTTAAGCTGTATACTCTCCTTGACGAATTCGGACCAATCATGTCTGTGGCTATCTGCTCTGGTTTCTTGGTTTCGATCGTTGCTTATTTCTCGGCACTTGCACGAGGTGCTCAACATCGAATGACTGGATATCCTATTTATGACTTCTTCATGGGAGCAGAATTAAATCCAAGAATGTTTGGTATCCTGGACTTTAAGATGTTCTTCGAGGTCCGTCTGCCTTGGTTCATTCTTTTCGGTCTCTCATGTGCTGCCGCCGCTCGACAGTATGAGCAATATGGTTATGTTTCAGGCGAAGTTGGATTTTTAGTGATGGCTCACTTCTTGTATGCGAATGCGTGCGCGAAGGGTGAGGAACTAATCACCACAACATGGTACGTTATTTAAACACATATACTCAGTCTATTACTTACTCTTCCAGGGATATGTACTTTGAGAAATGGGGTTTCATGTTGATCTTCTGGAACCTTGCTGGTGTTCCCCTCAGCTACTGTCACTGCACTATTTACTTGGCTAACCACCCACCTTCTGAATATTCTTGGAACAAATATTTCCTCGTCTTCTTGTACACCTCTTACTTGTTCGTTTACTGGGTCTGGGATACGACCAACAGCCAAAAGAACCGTTTCAGGGCCAGAGAACGTGGCGGGGTACCTGAACGAAAGGCATTTCCCCAACTGCCATGGAAAGAAGTTAAGAATCCACGGACCATTCCAACCAAGACTGGTGATTCCATCTTGGCCGACGGCTGGTATGGAAAGGCTCGAAAGATCCATTATTCGTGTGATTTATACTTTGCAATCTGCTGGGGTTTGATCACTGGTTTCAACAGTCCATTCCCGTGGTTCTATTCTGTATTCTTTGCTGGGATGATCTCCCATCGAGCATACAGAGATATTCAGAAGTGCAAGAAGAAGTACGGAGAAGCTTGGGACGAGTACACCAAACTCGTACCGTACCTATTTATTCCAGTAAGTCCTTGTCATCATTCTTCCTTATGCTCACCACTAACACAATTCAAGTACGTCTTTTAGGGCAGTTGGAAGAGTGCTGAGAGATCCAGGCTAGAATTGGTTGCAATAGATTAGGGATTTTGGAGATGTAGATCGCATCTGTTGCCGGTGCTGTGATGCCACTTTCTTGTACATCATTCGCATAGCTTATTTATATTGTGCTTATAATAAACCATAATGTCTACATGATTTAGATGCCACTCTTGCTTCGCTCTCTGTGCAGGTTAAGCTTGGTTCGACTGATCCCGACCCGTGGCATTGTCCAGCCATTCAAACCTTGCAACATACCAAACTAGAGCTCAATATGATATCTGGATGTCCTACGTGGCCACTTTTTTCAAGAAATCGTCAGCTCCTCTCGCCAGTGAATGAGGTTGGAAAGGGGCTGTCAAAGTCGGAATTTACAATCGTGAGCTCCGTCATCAACCCATCCCCACACCAACTACGGTTACCTGAAAAACCTTAAAGCGCACTCTCTCAATTTCAATCAACGCGAGTTTTCGATCGCGTCCCTCATTGACGGGTGAAACCACTTCTTTTTTTTACTTTCGACAACCTCCAACTTCAATTCTCTGCCATCATCAAACAAGCTCACTATCATCATGGCAGAGATCAAAATTGACAAGAGCTTGTTCCAGGAACGATTATCGCATTTTATCTCTGCATGGAAAGCTGATAAGAGAGGAGGCGACGCGGTCTTTAATGGCGCAAACAGCATATTGATATTAATGGGAAAGACAGAGGATGCGGCGAGCTTTCAGAAGAATAATGCTATCCATGTAAGTCTACTTGATGCGTGGGTGCTTCGTTGAAGTTATAGATCTGTTGAGCGAAAGATACTGATGAGATGAATAGTTCTGGTTATTAGGCTACGAATTCCCTGCGACGCTCTTCCTTTTCACCCTCGATACTCTATACATCGTTACGACCGCAAAGAAAGGTATGCAGCGGCAACAAGCTCTGCGCTTACAATCGAGAAGCTAACGAGGTTCAGCGAAACATCTGGAGCCTCTGAAAGGCGGCAAGATCCCACTTGAGGTCCTGGTTCGAGGAAAGGATGCTGAACAAAACGAGAAGCTCTTCACAAAAATTGCAGATGTTATTAAGTCGTCTGGCGTAAGTTACGAGCAGTGCTAACTATTCCCTCAAGCTTTCAAGCTAATGATTGGTGACGATAGAAAAAAATCGGCATTCTACCGAAAGATACCTCGAATGGACCTTTTATCGACGAATGGAAGAAGGTTTATGCAGATGTGAAGGATGTAGAGGAGGTCGATATTGCGCCGGCTTTGTCTGCTGCTGCTTTGGCTGTTAAGGACGAAAATGAGTTGGTAAGGGTTTTTCTGAATGAGCTGTATGTGTATGATCGGTTGCTGATACATAATATAGCGTGCCATGAGAAATGCTTCAAAAGCTTGTATCGCCCTCATGAATCCATACTTTGTTGAGGAAATGTCAAATATCCTGGATGAGGAGAAGAAGGTCAAACACAGTGCTTTAGCCAACAAAGTCGATAGTAAATTGGACGACACCAAGTTTTGGACCTCCGTTGAGCTTCCTAGCAAACAGAAAATGCCGTCCGATTTCGATCCTTCGCAGCTCGACTGGACCCACGGACCAATTATACAAAGTGGTGGGAAATATGACTTGAAGATGAATGCGCAAGTCGATGATGAGGTTCTTCATCCTGGTGTAATTATTTCATCGATGGGTCTTCGATACAAGTCCTATTGTTCTTTAATTGGACGCACATACCTGGTCGATCCCAATAAGTCCCAAGAGAGCAACTACAAACTTCTATTACAAGTACACAATCTGGTAATGAAGGAGATCAGAGATGGCGTCCATGTTAAGGATATCTACTCAAAAGCTTTAGCTCTCATCAGGACTAAGAAGCCAGACCTGGAAAAGCACTTCTTGAAGAACGTTGGAGCCGGTATTGGTATCGAAACACGGGACAGCACTCTTTTGCTTAATGCTAAGAGCAGTCGCAGTCTTAAAGATGGCATGACTCTTTGCGTTACAACTGGATTCAGCGATGTCGAGAACAAGGACCCCCAAGACAAGAAGAGCAAGATCTATTCTATGGTGCTCTCGGATACCGTACGTGTAACACAGTCAGAGCCAGTTATCTTCACGGGTGATGCGCCTTCGGATTTGGATGCCACTTCATTCTTCTTCAAGGACGAGGATGAGGAACCCGAGCCAGCACCGAAGAGCAACAAGGCCAAGAAAGACTCAACTGTTGGAGCAGTTGCTGCTAAGAACATCACGAAAACGAAACTTCGCGCCGAACGAACGACTCAAGTGGATGAGGGTGCCGAGGCCAGACGTCGTGAGCATCAAAAAGAGCTTGCCAAGAAGAAGCAAGAAGAAGGTCTTGCTAGATTTGCTGAAGCCACCGGCAACCAGAGTGGCGTTGCAGTGAAGAAGTTCAAGAGGTTTGAGTCTTACAAGCGCGACAATCAATTCCCTCCAAAGGTTCGCGACTTGGCCATCGTTATGGACCAAAAAAATTCTACAATTGTCTTACCGATCATGGGTCGTCCGGTACCATTCCATATCCAGACTATCAAGAACGCAAGTAAGAGTGACGAAGGAGAATTTTCATATCTCCGTATCAACTTCCTGTCACCAGGTCAAGGTGTTGGGCGTAAGGATGATCAGCCCTTCGAGGATGCGTCAGCACACTTTGTGCGCAGTTTGACATTCCGCTCCCATGACGGAGACCGTCTTCAAGATATTGCCAACCAGATTGGTAATATGAAGAGAGATGCCGTCAAACGCGAACAGGAGAAGAAGGATATGGAGGATGTGGTTGAGCAGGATAAGTTGGTCGAAATTAGAAGTAAGTCCTTCCTATCGTTACACGGTAGCACTATTAACCATGTTAGACCGTCGCCCTGCTGTCATGGACAACGTCTTTATTCGCCCCGCTATGGATGGTAAGCGTGTTCCAGGAAAGGTCGAAATCCACCAAAACGGTCTCCGATACCAATCACCTCTTAATCCACAGCACCGTGTCGACATCCTTTTCAGCAATGTGAAGCATTTATTCTTCCAGCCATGTCAGCATGAATTGATTGTCATTATTCACGTACATCTCAAGGACCCAATCTTGATTGGTAAGAAGAAGGCTAAGGACGTCCAATTCTACCGTGAAGCTACCGATATTCAATTCGATGAGACGGGAAATAGGAAACGCAAGTATAGATACGGAGACGAGGAGGAGTTTGAGGCCGAACAGGAAGAAAGAAGACGCCGTGCAGACCTCGATCGACAATTCAAAGCATTCGCTGAGAAGATCGCCGATGCCGGTAAGAACGAAAACGTTGATGTTGATGTTCCCTTCCGCGAACTTGGTTTCAACGGTGTTCCATTCAGATCAAACGTCTTCTGTCAACCATCCACAGACTGTTTGGTTCAACTTACCGAGCCACCATTCATGGTTATTACTCTTGAGGATATCGAAGTTGCACATCTGGAACGTGTTCAGTTCGGTCTCAAGAACTTCGATTTGGTCTTTGTTTTCAAGGATTTCCATCGGGCCCCTTACCACATCAACACAATCCCAGTCGAGTCGCTAGAAAACGTCAAGGAATGGCTCGACTCGGTCAACATTCCATTCTCCGAGGGTCCGCTCAATCTCAACTGGCCTACTATCATGAAAACCGTTACAGTCGACCCCCATCAATTCTTCGCAGATGGTGGTTGGTCGTTCTTGGCGACTGAATCTGATGATGAAGATGGTGATGAGGAGTCCGATGAGAGTGCTTTCGAGATGAGTGATAGCGAATTGGCTGCTAGTGACGAGAGTAGCGAGGAGGACTCTGATTTCGACTCCAACGCCAGTGACGATGAAGGTGAAGAGGACAGCGAAGATCAGAGTGAGGGTGAAGATTGGGATGAGCTGGAGAAGAAGGCAAAGAGGAAGGATAGGGAAAGTGGCTTGGAGGACGAGGATGCGCCTAAAAAGAAGAGAAAGCATTAAGCTTGCTGTACGTGGACACGATATTATGGTAGAGGGGAATTCGGAGCGGAAAAGGCAAAATTGTCATCGAGGATAATAGTCTCAGTCGTTGGTTGAGACGGAAGAACATGCTTCTTACATTGTATTTTTGAACAGTTAATCTTTGGCTTGTTGTCGTTCGATGATTATTGCCCTGGCGTCTATCTAGCGGGGAATTTGTTGGGGACAACGAGGAAATAAATTACTTATAGGGTAGTTCAGGAGAAAAGTAGTCGGGAGGGAACGAATCAGAAATTTAAATGGTCGTTGATTTACAAATTTGTCTTTTTCGTCGTACATTCTGTCGTCAGGTTGTGTTGATAGCTGTCTGATTTCTTTGTGGTGTCAAGTGGACGTACTGGAGCTCGTATATCGTTGGCTGTTTGTTGAAGGGGACTCAGTAGGTGAGATTGGATTCAACCACAAAATGAAGACCTTGGTTATGTGCTTGGGTCAGTGAATCAGTCACCTTGATTGTCAACGGAAGCTTGTACTTCGTTGACTCTACATCTTGCGTAGACATGGACATAGACAGACCTGCTTGCTGGGCACTGGAGCCTGGCTACTTACTTACTTCCGCGGATGCACTTACACTTAACTTGACAGCTGCTGGGTTTGCTAGGAGACAGTCCACACACCAGTGGATAGGTAAGAAAAGATAGGACTGGATAGGATAAGACTGCATAGGGGCTGAAGTGTGAAAGGTAGTACTTTTATATTCTGGCTCTATGAATCCGTACCGAGTTCTATTTTCTAGGTTTCTCGTTCCTAGACGATAGAGAATACGCCAATAGATATGCAACGGCATTGTCGCGACCTCAGGAGTATGCAATACAATGTAGTGCAGTGTAGCGCAGTGCAATCTGCATGCTCCAGCACAACAGACCTGATTGAGCTCGAGATCATGTCATCATGGGACATCAGATGAGCTCATAGCAGACTGCTTACTTGAATTGACTATATGGTTTCGTGGGTGCCATGAAAAGTCAAGTAAGTAGGTGCTGAGCAAACAGGATATAAGAGGATGGGAGAGGACAGAGCAGGAGAGAGCAGACTTTGGAGATAAGCTATGACATATCATAAAAGAAGGGTAGTCACCAGAATGCGTGGGGAAGAAGGACTCGCAGTGTGAGAAGGGAATTCACAGTTCGAGGAGACATGAAGAGAACGAAGATGGAAGACTGGAACTGATGATGTGACCACAGACGTAGAGTAGAGCCAAAGTATCGCAAATATTTCTCTCAAATCTTTCTGCCATCATGCTTCTAGCAAGACCACGGCTTCCGTGCAACAACCCGATACTGCCCTCTACCCCTGTCTCAAAGACTGCGGTTCTACGCATTGTGCAGGAAACGGATACGTAGACGGAAAGACTGTATGGAATGGGAAGACTACATGGACATAAGTGTTTGTCTGTATTGGCAGGAACGTTGCGAAGAAAATCTATGGTCGGGGATATGATCCGCTCAGGAAAATGTCGGTACAAAGCAGAGAGCATGGTACTTATTCCGTCACCGTTGGGAGGATCGTGAGAGTGTTCTGGTCTCGTGGCGAGATAAGATACAAAAGAGAGACTGTTCGCCGTGGTAGGGTCAACTATTTCTTCGATAATTCCTCTAACAGAACGTATGGATCGAGCATGCGATATGTACTTGATTCTGTAGGAGCTGTACTGTACGCAATTGCTTGTTGCTTGGCGAGAGATGTTCGAAGTCGTTGATGGTATGTTAGAAGCTAGACGAAGTGAAAGTGAGGAACGATCTATTCACCATTCATAATCTTAGATTGAACAGCGACATGAGAGGCATATCAACATCATGCAAATTGGCAATAAAGGGACCACGAATCCAAGCAGCTGTTGTTGTCAAAAGTGGCTGTACTTCGTCGTCGTTGAGAATAATGACTAGCGCTGCGAAAGCACTCGCCACAGCCAAGCAGCTAAACAAAACATGCCGTTCGCTAGAGAGGAACGAGCGACACGCATTGGTATTCTTTTCGTCATCCGATGCACGGAGCCATTTCTTGTTTCTTGTCGGGTCAAGTCTTGGGCGTGGGACAATGCTCAAGCGTTGGAGAGAGAGAGAGAGAGAGAGAGAGAGAGAGAGAGAGAGAGAAAGGAAGAAGGAAGGTTTGCCTTCCAGTATTACTTCCAGCGATGCTCAGCCTACTGTGCCTTCACAGTAGGGTTTCCTACCTTTCCTAGCACTTCCTTAGAGATACTTGTGACAACAGCCCAGCCGACGGAAGGGTAAATATGTAAAATGGTGTAAGGTTATGCTGCTATTCTTAGATGTGACCTTTTTCACGTACGTGGTTGATCATTTAAGTAGCTGCCGGATCGCCGAAATGGTGACGAGCAAAAGCAAAAGTCGTTGGAACTATGCCGCGTAGTGCTCATTTTATGCGTTCGTGTCCGTTAAAGTCAAACTATTGGAAAGTTGTCGTAAGCAATTGCAACCCGGGCCTGGATCAAAGCCTGAGGACACCAGTGTCATCGGGTCCAGACCTTGCAGGCTTGCACTGGGTCTGAGCAACCTTACTGGTCGCGGTCGGTACCCAACGAATGAAGACGCAAAGACAATGGGAGAAAGGATGGAATCTCAGGACTCAGGAGTCAGGAGTCGAGAAGGAAAAGAAAAGAGATTATAACTGGGTATGAGAATGGAGGAGGAATTAACATCAAATGAACAGTGAACGCCGGCGTCCCTTAATAAAAAGAACCTTGAGTCTTTGCTTGCTTCGATTCGGGACCATCGGAAATCCAAGACGAGGAGATCTCTTCCTCTTCCTCTTCCTCTTCCTCTTCCTCTTCCTCTTCGCGTTCTAGATTCGTTGTTGACCCTCAAGGATGCCTCGAAGGAGATTTGTCCAATCACGTTTTAATCTGCACACCTGTACGAATACTTCATAAGGTTACTGCTTCCATAATACGAATCTGAGTCTCGGGAGGAAAAGGAATTTAGCCGGCTGTTTTATGTGCGGTGTTGTGCGGTGTTGTGCGGTGTTGTGCGGTGCGGTCCTGTCCATCTCGTACCTTCCTCGCACACTGCCAGCTCGGTGTGTATCGCATTCGTTGGGCCAGAGTCCATGTTATGCTGATGCGCGCTCTGTGAACCTCTCACATGAGATGATGGAATACGAACCACCAATGCAATGATTTTCTACCTCCGTACTTGTGCGCAAGTGAAGCAGTCAGCATATAACTAATGCAGGTCCCGTTGCCCAAAAGAGTCTTTTGAGTTTCTGGATATTATGATTGGTTGATGCGTCGTCATTCCCCTTTTCTCTTGCCCCAGATATGCAGCATTGCAGATTGCAGATGTTCAGACGTTCACGCACACCAGAGCTTTCCACCAGCCGGACCGGAAAACATTTTACTCGGCTCCAGGCCTGATTGGTAACTCGTTAACTGTACCAAAGTAAGAACGAAGCCAGAAAAGATCGGATGCCGTTGATTGGCGAAGACGTTGCAGCGACCGAGTGAGGTGGGTTCGACTGTACCGCACGAAGTGTCCTACATGGGCTTGATGGGGCGTGTTCCCGGTAAGCCATCTCCCTTGGCACAGCCCCGAACGCCATCTCCGCCCACTCGCTGGGACTGGCTCGAGACTGGCTCCACTACCAATTCCACTCCATCTCGCCTTCCACACTCATCCCCTCAGACTTGGCTCCAACTTGCCTCCAAGAGGTCTTACTTTGGTGCTAGCTTACCACTCCCACTCACCACTCACCACTCACCACTCACCACTTGACACCACTCCATTCATCCCTGCCTCGCCTGCCTTGAATCTCTGAACCATACTCCGTAAATAAATAATTCCGAAAACATTCGAGAACTCTCCTTCCTTCCTCTTCTTACTAAAGTACTTAGACCACACTCTCTCTCACCTTCGTTGCCATATTCAAGAAGTAACCAGCAATCCTTTTCTTGGTTCTCTCATTAATACTTCCTTCTTAATTCATCTTCATACCGTCGTTTCCAGAGAGACCTTTTCCCTCCACACAGTCGTTCAACCTTTCCCAGAGACCACGTCCAGACACTCTATTACTACTCTACAAATTCTGCTGTCGTCTCTTCGATTTTTCTAAGCATTTCCAACAAAATCAACACACACTTTCGCTCAATCCATATCCAAAAAGAATTTACAATCAATAATGTTGTCAAAGACTATTCTTGCCCTTGCGGCTTCGCTATCAACAGTCTCTGCTGTTAACCAGGGTTTCAACTACGGTGCAACAAACGCAGATGGGTCATACAGAAGTCAGCAAGATTTCCAAAATGCTTTCGAAGCTGCTCAATCCCTTGTTGGCACATCTGGATTCACCAGTGCTAGACTATACACCATGATCGTATGTTTCTACCCCTCTTTATACAGCCATTCCTATTGATACTGACAATCTTTCCAGCAAGGAGGAAGCTCGACCAACGAACCCACATCCGCTATTCCAGCAGCTATTGCGTCAGACACAACTCTTCTCCTCGGTTTATGGGCATCTGGAGGACAAGCTGGGATGGATGCCGAGATCACAGCTCTTAAATCTGCCATTCAACTCTATGGCGATAAGTTCACTAGCCGTGTCGTTGGTATCTCTGTCGGATCCGAAGATTTGTACAGAAACTCCCCAACCGGTATCGCAGCCAAGTCAGGTTACGGTGCCAACCCAGACGATCTCGTCCACTATATCAGCCAAGTCAAGACCGCCATCGCCGGTACTGGATTGAGTGGTGCATCGATCGGTCACGTCGATACCTGGACTGCTTGGGTCAACGGATCCAACTCTGCCGTTACAGCTGCCGTCGACTGGGTTGGAATGGATGCGTAAGTCATTTGTCTATTTGCTTTATATGTCCTTACTTACATTCTTCATTTAGCTATCCATACTTCCAATCTACTGAAGCGAACGGCATCTCCGAAGGAAAGTCTCTCTTCAACGCTGCCTTGGCAGCAACTCAAAGCGCTGCAGGTGGAAAGGACGTCTGGGTCACCGAGACCGGATGGCCAGTTACTGGTGCCACTGAGGGACAAGGTGAAGCAAGCACTGCCAACGCCAAGACATACTGGGATAACGTTGGATGCCCCAACTTCGGAAAGGTCAACATGTACTGGTACACTCTTCAAGACCAAAACGCTGCTGGCTCTGTTTCACCATCTTTCGGTATTGTCGGCAGCACCTTGAGCACCACTCCTCTTTTCGACCTCAGCTGCTCCCAATCCAACAACTCATCTTCCGCATCTTCGACCGCTTCAGGAGCTCTTGCTAGCAGTGCCTCCGCTCTTGTATCTCAAGCAACCGGTGGTGCCGTCGCTTCATCTGGATCTGGTCTCTCTCCATCCGGAATGGGTAACGGTATCGTTCCTTCAGGAACCGCCGCCTCAGGATATGCTGCCCCATCCGGAACTGGCTCAGCCGGTTACGGAAATGGATCCAACGGTACTTACACTGCAACCACCATCCGAACAGCACCAGCCGGATCTACCGCCACTGGATCATCTGGAAGCGGATCTGGTACCTCGGGATCATCAGGATCCTCCACCACTGGTAGCCCATCTCAATCAACCAACAGTGCATCATCCCTCACCGGATCCGTTGCACTTGCTCTAGGTGCCGTCTTTGCCATAGCAGCTGCTTTGTAAACGTAGAAAAAGTTGTTGATGGGGATAATAGGAGTCAGGCTCGAGTTCTGACTCTGGACAAGTGACATTGTCATCGTCTGGGTGGTATTAAAACTAGGGACACTTGTGGGCTTTGCTCTTTTTCATTGCGGCATCTTTTTGGGGGTGGATTGATCATCCATTCATGATAGAGGAGTTTTTACATCATTAGTCGGTATCAGACTACAAAATTGAAATGAGGCATCAAATTTTACTTCAAAGGCTGGCTGCATTATCAGGCTCACCATATGTGCTTTTTGTCTTGTTGTGATGAATATGTTGTCCCGTGTTAATAGTTGGCGGTCCTTCGCTGAAGACCAGGTGGGTCTGTCGATGGATCTACAGTACATTTCTTGAGTCAATGTTTCTCAGAGTCGTCGTCATAGCATTCCTGCTTCCCGCACCCCAAAAATAGATAGGACATTTTTTATCGGGATAGCGATAGGCGTGCGGGCTGCTACTTTGATGACGGCTACGGAAGAGGATCGTGTACAGAGTAGGTTATCAGTTCACAATTAAACGCAAATCTTACTTAACTCAGCCACTTTTTGAGAAATCAAATCATTACTTTACATGCAGGATATTGGAGATGATTTATGATTTATGATTTCCAACGATTGTGTTTCGAACCAAACCCCGCCAGATCCACTATGGCGACTGTATGGAGGCATCCGTCGTATGTACCTTGCCTTATTACCTCACCTTACTCCAGCGTTCAGCGTTCAGCGTTCAGCGTTCAGCGTTCAGAAACATGAAGCTGAGCAGAACAGAACCGCCATCCACCGTCCACCAACCAAACACCCATCTCCAGTCTCCAACCTCCAACCTTCTATCACCAAGCGCCGAAGCCCTCATGCGATCGCTGAAAGGTCCCCCGCCGACCCAAGAATTAAGGTAGAGATGGGGCCTTAAGCATAAGCTTATCTGAAATTAGACTCCCCAGACTTCCAAAAACACTGGGCGGGGGCGCTTAAGAATTGGGAAGTACCAAGCAAAACGGCAGAAAGCTTCAATGAATGTCACAGAGGGATCTAATTTAGAGACATAAACCGTACTCTGGAATGTACTCAAGCACTCAATGATTCTACTCGTATTCAGATATAAACCCGCTCGCCCCTCGCTCGCACGAGGCATACAAAAGAGAATGGAATGGAATCCGGGTTTTGCACCGCCCCACGGAAAATGATACCTACGGTAAGATTACGGATCGCGGATCACGGATGACGGACGGACTACGAAAGTATCAAAAGCTTTTAATTCTGGGAAGTGTCTGCAGCCAGCAGCCAGCAGCCAGCAGCGTGCGGCGAACAGCGAATAGAATAGCAGTCGCGCCACCAACACAAACATACTATAGTACCTCTTTCTCCTCCTCTATTTTCTGTCCGTTTCGAGGCCTATTTTGGCTTGTCCTTTTCCCGATCCAAACTGATCTGCTTCCTAAAGTTTCATGCGCCGTGCTGACATCCCATCCGAGCCCATCCCATCCCATCTCATCCCATCCCCTCCCATTTCCATCCCACTAACTCGATTGGATACCACGCAATCTTTCTCTCTTTCCCTGTTTCTTCTTCTTCCTCAACTACCGCTCAGTACCTTGACATCCTCTCTCTCCTCTAATTTACCCATTTGTCATCTGTTTGCATTT
Organism: Rutstroemia sp. NJR-2017a BVV2; assembly: GCA_002946415.1. Lineage (NCBI taxonomy): Eukaryota > Fungi > Ascomycota > Leotiomycetes > Helotiales > Rutstroemiaceae > Rutstroemia > Rutstroemia sp. NJR-2017a BVV2. The sequence continues at coordinate 238,501 of NJPS01000057.1, forward strand.
GTTGTTTCCTCAGACTTTTCTCTCCATGGTCTTCGAATCATCCCAGGATTGATTTGTGACGATAGAAAGTCTTTGGCGTCCATTCGTTTCTGTTTATCGCTGTGTTTGATTGATTGATCCGCCGATCAGTCGAGTTCTGGCCCTTCCTGGCATTCCTCGTATTCTCGCACTTTTTCTCGACACCCATAAACTCAGCTCGACACGATGCTTTACTCACTCGTTTTATCCGCTGCGACGGCAGCATTGTTTGGAAGCCATGCAGCAAATGCGATAGAGTTAGATATTGAATCTGATGGTAAGCATTGATTTTGCGCCTATGCAGAAACTTCCCGTAAGGTCGCTGCACAATTCGCTGACTTTGAAATGAAACATTCAGATTCAATAAAAAATGCTGCTGCCACGATCGCATATGATATGATGACATACTACAAAGGGAATCAATCCGGCGGTATACCAGGAGTGTTACCCGGCCCTCCACCAAATCCTTCATGGGGTTGTAAGTCTTCTCTATATCTCCGATACTGGATATTCCGCTCACAGCTTGCCCAGACTACTGGTGGGAATCCGGAGCAATGTGGGGAACTTTAATCGACTACTGGTATTATACTGGAGATTCCTCATACAACGATGTTGCGGCAGCAGGAATTCAATGGCAGACTGGTGCGGACGATGATATGATGCCGTCGAATTGGTCGCAGTCCATGGGAAACGACGATCAAGGATTTTGGGGAATGACCGCTATGACTGCAGCGGAGACAAACTTCCAAAACCCTCCCGCAGACAGACCGGGTTGGTTGGCGTTAGCACAGGCAGTTTTCAATACACAGGCTGGTAGACCAGATAATACTTGCGGTGGCGGGTAGGTCCTCCGAAACTCGACTCGAATGGAATCTGCGTATATTAACAAGACAATAGACTGCGATGGCAAGTGTACCCATACCTTACGGGTTACGATTACAAAAACTCAATCGCGAACGGATGTTTCTTCAACCTGGGTGCACGACTGGCAAGATATACGGACAACGACACATATGCTCAGCATGCCGAAAAGACTTGGGAGTGGATCACTAACGTTGGGCTGATGGATAGCAACTACATGATCTACGATGGTGCGCATATCGAATACAACTGCACAGATATCAACAAAGTTCAATTTTCCTACAACGCGGGAGTTTGGTTACTTGGTGCTGCTACAATGTACAACTACGTAAGTGTTCTATGTTAACAAAAGGCTGATCACAATTCTAACTTTTAATAGACAAATGGCAGCACAATCTGGAAAGAGCGCGTCGACGGACTTCTCAACTCGACGCTCAATTTATTCTTTCCTAACAATATCGCCTATGAGGTAGCTTGTGAACCGAAACTCACCTGCACAACCGACATGTACAGCTTCAAATCCTTCCTGACCCGCTGGCTGGCTGCTACCACCAAGATGGCACCTTACACCTACGATCAGATCATGCCCCGCCTCAAAGCTTCTGCCGTCGCAGCTGCTCAGCAATGTTCCGGCGGAGACTCTGGACGTTGGTGCGGCTTGTCGTGGAGCAAAGGCACAACATGGGACGGAACGCAAGGTGTAGGTCAACAGATGGCAGCAATGTCAGTGATATTTGTGAATTTAGTTCAGAAGATCCAGGCTCCCGTGACAAACAGCACTGGTGGAACCAGTGTAGGGAACAATGCTGCAGGTTCGAACAGTGCAACAGAGTTGGATCCTATCACACCTGCTTCAAAGGGAGATAAAGTTGGAGCGGGTGTCGTGACGACAGTGCTGCTGTTAGCCGCGACGGGAATGTTTGGGTGGATGAGCGTTTAAGCTGCTAAGGGGCAGGTCTCAGCCAACTTTGAGGGTGTTATAAGAATAGGTACATGGAGTCTAGGGATAATGTTTATTTTACGTTTAACAAATGAAAGAATGAATGACAAAAAGATGTCAAGTGATGGGATGGTATATGGGGAACGGAGGAGTATGGGTGGAGGGGCAGGGTAGGGCAGTGCTCGGAATGAAAATGATATCAGATGAGGAAGGGATGGGATGGGATGGAACGAAGGGACATGGGGTTTGTATTTTGGTGTAAACAACCTTGCATTTTCTGTATTGGAATCGATTGGAGATACTCCTTGTTTGCGCGCGCTGATTGGATGATGTGATCTTGTGAGTTTTCATATTGCATTCAGGCACTGGTTTCTGCTTAGTTCAAGAGAGGGGTCATTTGAGGTGAATGGAAGTGGGAGTGAGAGAGGCAGTTCTTGGACGGGACTGATGTTGTGGAATGAATCAAATAGGTGCTGGTTGGGAGGTGGCAGGCATGCTAACGGACGAGCGAGAGGGTGGGTAAATGAGATTGAGAAACGAAGGTGGTAGGTGAGTAATCATGCAATCAATGAGTAGATGAGTGTCCGATAGAGAGATGAACAGAACGCGGAGTAAGGAAGTGGAAAAGATGGAGTGAGAGACAGGACTGACGATATCTTGGTGGCAAGGGATGGGAGGGATGATCAGATGGATGGATGCGGACGTGGATGTGGATGTGCTGGATGAGGGCCTACTCGAGAGGTTTGTATGCCGAAGCGAGTGAGTGAGCGAGAGCAGATAGACGGGATGGGCGGAGGTGAGCGGATTGGTGGTTGGTAGGTCAAAGGAGTTGAACGCGATGGGGGCTGTTGGGAGCAGAGAGTAGCGAGGAAGTTATGCTTGATTTGATGCCCGATTGTCCCGAGGAAGGAAGGAAGATCTAGCTTGTCCTCTACCTACGGGTTTTTGTTTGGAAAGCTAACTAGTGATCTGCGTGTGTAGTCTAGACAGACGGAATCGAATAATCTCACGTTGCGGTCGGTATATACTTGGATGTGGGAGAGAGGAGTCGGTTTATATGGAGGATGAGATGCTATAGTGGTGCGAGCGGGGAATATCTATCTTCTGTCTCTATTCTAGCTCTGTTTCGAGTGCCCCCTCAGCAGATCGGTCTACCAACTGACTTGGTCTATCACGCATTAAGTATGTACAAGGTTTATATCACCAGCCTTTCTCGTGGCCATTTCTTTTCCCATCGTCCACCGTCGCCACTTCTACAGTTTGCCGGTAACCCACCAGAAAACAGCACATCGTACCACAAGCCATTCGAAATCTAACAAGGCAATCCATCCCAATGCTATGTAGTCGCTGAGAGCCAATTTTAAGACTATCTTTATGTAAAATGACATCGTGGAAGCAGACGAAGATTCTTGAGCTAAGTTGAACTCATCGAAGCGGGTAAGAAGAGCAGAAGAGTCATTAGTTGGAGGCGCTGGCGAAATTTTGCTGGGCGTGGTGGAATGATGACGCCATGTGCGAATTACGCGGAATGGGAGGCGTTGTTGGGATGTCGGTAGAGTTGATTTTGATGATGGATCTTTTTGGGAGAGCAGTGATGCTAGAAGATTTACATCAGAGTAAGATACAGTTTGGTGCTTTGCCTCCATAATGAATCCGTTGAAGATATCAGTATACTTTATGAGCTGCGTGTAAAATGAGGAAGTGAGGATAGTGAGCTCCAATGTAGGGGCTGTTGATGATGATATCTGAGCAGATGATGAGTACATAACTTCCTCTTCATTGTTGAGAAGTCCTGCCGGTTTATATTTCAGTATGATACCTTCGTTCGTCGTCTCGACAACATGGCGGAGATAGCGACGACAGAGCTTCTCGAAATATTTCTCAGTCCCATCAGCATGCTTTGAGATTGTAACTCTAAGTGGCTCGGGTCGGGACACCCAAGGCAGGTTTCTTCTGAAGAACAGTATCCAGGCCTGCACCAAAGTTCGTGGAAATGTAGCAAATCCAACCCACCACCATGAGAGGAGGAATCGCGTCTTTTCTGGGATGGACATGGTTGATGGATCAAGTGCTTCGCCAGTAGAGAATAAACGTGCGACTAGAAATGGCCTGTCGGTAGAGCTCAGGGTTAAAGTCAGATCAAGGGGGCTGCATCCCGTCAGCGCGGGGTAAAATGGATCGGATGCAGAAATTGAATAAAAGCCATTTCGCGAATTGAACGGGGAGACATAGAACTCCTTGGACCAGGATTTTGCAAATCTATGGGCTTTGCCTGCATGGCTGGTTGGCGCAAGAGCTTGCATATCTTCTGGAGTGACAAAATATATATGTCTTTCATCAAACGTATTGTTGACTTCAAGAATAACCGCTTTCAACTCCTTCTCCCGAGAGTAAAGGTTCCAAATCGAAACCGGGTTATTTTGGTAGCCCAAAAATTCCGATGAAGTTAAAAGATAGGCATATGGATAATCTTCGTGATTGAGACCCTTTTTCTAATTAACCATCATACTTTCAACAGGTAGCGTTAGAGCCGTACCTGGTAATAGAGGAATTTCTTTAGCTTCCCCTCCAACCCCCCAGGTACATGGCCTCTGTCCAAGTAGGCATCGCCATTGACAGAGAACCAGGCACGCATCGGTTGGAGACATAACAGCTTCCAGTAAAATGGAGATGCATCCGCCGCATCATCCGCGGCGATCAATCCTCCAGAGGATCCAGTCCATCCGATCGGTACCCCAGTCAAGAGATATGAATACGAAAATGCATTCTTCTTCGGAAAAAGTCTCATGTGACTTGTCATCGAGGGGAAGAACATAGGTTTGAGGAAGATGTCCTTGGTGTGTGTATCTTTGACCCGTAGTCCTCGAACATATCGAATGGTTTGGGCGAGTATAAAGAGGACTGACCCACAGCCACTGAGCGTGGTGATGGTAGAAGAGCTGACATGCTTAAAGAGAAAGTCTGCACAATCTGAGCGGCTCCGTATCAAGTAGAAAGTGGAAGATATCAGAATGTCAACCCTTGATCCAACAAGTCCTAGAAGAATGAGTAAAGGAGTTGTGACGAAAGAGACGCCCATGGCGGGGTATAGCACGGGAAGCGAGTCGTGTTCTGATTTGTCGCTGAATCTAGCTTGTCATCTTCTTCTTGCTTACAGCTTACAATATGACGATTTTTAGAATGCAAGCAACGCAAGCAAGAGACTCTCGATTGGCTCTGGTCTTCTTGACTTTTCTTCGCGTGGTTTCTTGAATTTAGGTATTTGTTGCAGTATTTCAAGGTTGGGTACGAAGGTACAAAGAATCAGTAGACGCCGTGAACGAGGAATGTAACAGGATGAAAGCCCGAGCCCGAAAGTCATACAGGGTACTGGATATCAGAGACGTGTCCATATCAGGCAAGGTGTCCCGTTATTGCTTTCATCCCACCAAGTCCACCAAATAGTCGCGGAAAGTTGATTTCAGCTGCCTTCACGTCACTTTGGTCTGAGCTCCACTCCGCTCACCCCTCCCAGGAATTTCAGCTCGTTGCGGGCGGGGGCGGTGTGGCAAATGAGAACAGGAAGAGGAAATTAGCAGCGTTGAGGGGTCACCAAAGCGGTGTACTGGGTGGATGGAGTAGCCAGTCTCGCATGTTCCGTATGGTTTGTAACAGCTCACGGCCAGAATTGGCTTGCCGCACGCCCCAGAAAATCTTTACCGCACGGCAAAGTAAGATTCCAAATTTTAGGGAGGGGGAGGGGAATAGCAAAGTCGGAGATTCTATTGGGATCTGATTCATTCGGCGAGATAGACGAAGGCAAGCGCCAACGATTACATACATCCCTAGTACGTACTTGCCATTGATCGCCACAAATAGAGTACACAATCCTTCCTCTCTCCAAACTCTTCTTTTTCGCAACTCTTCAGCTTCTATACCGCAAATTCCTTCAAACAACGTATATACATAAATATATACCCTCTCACACGCTCAATCACCTACCACGCAAAGCCTCAATCTCACAATCTATCAACATGGACGACTGGGAGACAACCACGAAGATCGGAAAGAATGTGCGACCTGGCGGAGCCGCAGCTGATAGAAGTACGGTTATTCGAGGAAAGAGTGCACTGAATGCCGCTCAGAGGACTGGTGGAGTTATTGCTACTGAGAAGAAATTTGGTGCCGGTAATGCTGTAAGTTTCCTGATCCTTCATATTCGAGACTTGCCCCTCATCACCTCGATTGTCGACTGACATACATGCTCATAGGCTTCCCGGCCCGGAGTCGAAGGCCAACATTTGACCAAGGTCGACCGCTCGGATGACATCGTTAAGACCAAGGCCGTTGGGGCTGTAGTTGGACAAGCTATTTCAAAGGCGCGAATTGAGAAGGGCTTCAAGAGTCAAGCGGCACTTGCCAAGGAGTGTAACACCACAGACAAAATAATTGCAGCGTTTGAGAAGGGTACTGCGCAACCTGATCAAAAGGTGTTGAACAGTCTTGAGAGAGTATTGGGCATTAAACTGAGAGGCGCCGATATTGGCCAACCTAAGTTTGGACCCAAGAAGGGGGCTGCGGCTACTCCGGCACCGGCAGCCGCAAAGAAACCTGCGGCGAAGACTGTAATCAAGATTGTTCCCCCAGGTGCAGCTTCTGCTGCGGCAAAGACCTCCACACCAAAGAGTGCCACCCCCAAAACCGCGACACCCAAATCTGGGACTCCAACGACTGCGGAATCGGGGACACCAAAGAGTGCTGGCGGGATCGCGGATTTACCAGAAGAAGAAGCTTAAACTGTGGAGAGCTTGGAAATTTGATAATGATGATCCAGGGATTCTTTGCGCAATCGGGTCTTTTGGTGAAATGTATGCTTGAGAAGAGAAATGATTTGAGGGAAGGATTGCAGCATGAGTTTCGGTCTACGTGTTAAAGTAGTGATAACGTCTCATAGCGAACTAGGAGTTATAGATTGCAGCCAATGAATCTTTTGGAGCCACCTTTGTTACTCCATTCGCTTGCTGATGTGTCTTGTTGATGTGTCTCGTCACTTGCTCTTAGGAGCCATATGCTCTGGTTCTAGCATTCGCAGTTAATTCACTACCATAATCACTTACCTCTTTGCTCAGTATGCTATGTAAGATTTGCGAGGTATAATTGACTCACAGGCAGTAATAGAAGAGCAATGTCTTGGTGCCAATATAGTATTTGACCATGCTTCACTAATCCACCCGATGAGAGTCTCGCCTCCCCATGACTTTGCGGGTATGGAAGCTATTAACAATCCAACACTATACGCGATTAGGGGTATCATTTTAATATTACAAAGCATAACCCGAACTGTCCAAGAAGTCCATCTCCGCTATTCGATTCAACCCATGGTCTTGATCCTTTCTTTGATATCCAACTCTCCTGGTTTCTTCTCCCTATCAAAAACCAATGCCTCCGACTTTCCCATCTTGACAACCTGTACCCACTCCGGCGCAATATCCGACGCCAACAACTTCACGCAAGTGTATCCTTCTTCTTTTGAGACCGGATTCTTGAATGAATCTCTCAGTTTCCCTAGAAGGGTAGGTACCGTGAACGAAACTCGTTGCTGACCAGCAGAACCAGAAGTACTAAGAATGCTTAGTACAGATACAACTTCCTCCATTCTGTGTAAAGCGGCCCGCCGTTCCAAATCAGCCTTTGATGGTGCCTGGGGAAGAAGAGATTGCCGGAGTTGTTTAGCGCGGATTCGTTCGAGTAGTGTGGGCTTTTTCTCAACTGCTCCTGAAGCTCCTTTGGAAACAGACTGCTCCTTCTTGACATCTTTTTTGATAGCAATCCCGGCCTTCATATCTTCAAGACGGCGTTGTCCTTTGGCAAGAACTGCTGACATTTTCAACAGAGACGAACATGGCGTTGTCTCCGCTAATGGTAGCGCTTCCATAAACTCCTGTGTTGTAATTCCATCATTCTTTGTCTCCCATCTCTTGACCACTCCTCTGCTAAAAGCCTCGTTGAGGATATCCTCATCGATAACTCGCAAATTGTTCCCTTTCCGAGATCCAGCTTCTATCTCAACACATAGTTTCCCGTGCCCGTAATCTAGCAGACTGATCCGAGCAAGTCTGGTATTATTCGGCGATTCGCTGACGCTTGAGTTCAGAATACCAATGGTTCTACGGACATCGGTTGGAAAAACCTTGCGCCTCCCCCAGGCCCGAGCAATATCAGGGCAAATCACTCGAAGATCGGCTGGCGCATTCGAGCCGTTGTGCGCGCAGTGAAGTGTCAACGTGGTGAGGAATGCCGCATGTAGATTGATCAGGTCAACTAGTTCGGCGGGCAGTTGTGTCCCTTCTTTGGATGGTTGCTCCTGCGATTGTTTCAATGTTGGCGTCGCAATTCTAGAGCTGGACGACTCGAGTTGCAAAGGAGATTTGGATGGTCGCCTTGGGGTAAGAAGCAGACGATCAAGTAAAGTGCTTGCTCCTTTCGTTGGTGTGTCGAACACCGCACTCGAAGACGTGGTAATTGGCTTTCGAGGGGTTTGGGGCAAGCGCGAAGGAGTTGATTGTGGTCGCAGTTGCTGTCCTTCTTTGTGGGCTTGCAGGTGTACGACTGCACTTAGCTCCTCTCCCTTTTCCTTTTCCTTTTCTTCTTCCTTTTCCTCTTCCTCCGTTCGGAGCTTCCTCTTCTTAGAGTTCGTAGACTTCGAAGCTGATTGAGCTATTATTGAGTTTTGCGTCTGCTTGCTCTTCTCATCGATAGATTTTGCGACAGGCACGCTTGCTTTAGAAATGGTCGTGAAAGAGTTCAACCCTCTAGTCTTTGTAGCTCCTGCGTTTTTCGATACTGTTGCAGTAACCTTCCTTTTCTTTACTGCTGAAGGCATAACTGTAAAATTGTAATGAAAGCAAGAATAACCAGAGCTACAAGAAAGACCAGCAAGAGCAATGATGCAAAAGTTATTCAAGTCAAGTGAAAAGGTCTGTTTACTTGTCTCCGAGCAACCGCACGATTATGCTGCATTAGATTCATATGCATATTGAATAGAAGTTATGAAGAGGTTGGGATAAAAGTCGCGTGGGGCATTAACCTTAACGCGTAGGAGCACGCGTTTTTCGCGTATAGTGGTTTTGCTAATACCTTTGGAAAACGTCTTAGCGTCCCAGTTGAGTAATATTCGTGAGAAGTGGCGAAACCGCTCAATAAGAATGACTTACAGACGTCAACATGGAGTCAGAGTTCAAATTCCCGTAGATCTTCTTTTGCGCCTGCAGCATTTCTCTTGTAGTTCTTTAAATGTCTCCTCCTCCGTTCCTGACAACTCTTCCGCGAGAAATCCGCGACCTTATCTATACATACATCCTCGCATCTCCCGATGGCTCAGTCACACTCTCTCCGTGGTCGGTCGATATCGCACGATCCCTTTCAATCCTTCGAACCTGTAAGCAGATACACCGAGAGTGCAAGGACATTATATGGCAGCACAAAGGACTCGTTCTACGAAACCACGTCCAGTTATCTCGAAAATTCAAAGTGAGGCAAGCCATCAGCGATCGCTTGGGCCTGAAATGGTCACTGTTTCTCAATATGGAAGTTTTGGACTGGGACGAGTTGGATTGGCTTTGTCGCGGACTCCAACCAATCACGAGTACATATGCCACGAACCCTCCTACGACTATCACGATAAAAGCAAGCAAGGAACGGCCGCAGACTGTGGAAGAATTTCGAGATGTAATACAACTTCGGGAAAATGGAGAGACTGTTGATGGCAGACTGTTTCAGGCTTATGCCACTGGATCCCGGGATGAAAGGGCGAGCAGGTTATCATCTAAGTGGGACATGGTAGTCAACACAGCGTGGCCGCGACTGTCGCCTTGGGCGAAACGGAAATGGTTAGCTGAAATGCTACTGGATCCAGCAGACACGACCCATCTTTTACACAAGTTGCACAGCTTGTTTCCCGGAGAATTGTACATCGACGGAGTTCTCTTTTTGAAAGATAACAAGCAGGTCGTAAAATTCCCTAGACTGGATCCGAGAGATGGAGAGATCAAGATACTGACCGAGAAATGCCGACCCAATGTATTAAAGTAGGTTGTTCAACTCGGTTCGTTTTCGTGTTTGATATGGTCAGACTCTGCGAAGTACTCTCTAATATAAAATCTTTGTGGGGACTTCGGAAAATTCAACTTCAATTCACCATGAGGTTTTCCAGCCGCAGAGCACGCTTCTGCAGGCGGCACACAACGCCTAGCGAGTATATATTTCTGTAGGAGCCGCGGAGTTATAGCAGAGCGACAAACCCTGCGATATTCACCCAGATCTAAAATCCTTCCCTTACAAACATCATAACATCTAAGACTCTACCTGGTGCATAGCCGTCCATTCCCACGCGCGGCTGGCGCAGCCGGCAACAATGCTCCACCTTCTTAGAGACATACCCCGCGAACTTCGCGATCAAATCTACCAATATGCATTTCAAACCCCACGGTCGTGCGTTACCTTCCGATCTACGATTAATGGCAGCTTCCAAATTCTTCCTTATGATCCACAAAACGACTGTTGCCTTTCCAACTATTCGATCCCATCCATAGGACTTCTATCCACCTGCACCCAGATTCACCATGAGGCTCAATATATTCTTTGGAAGCAGAACTCATTGGGCCTCTGGCCTTCTGATGTATTCTGTAACTGGGCTGATCTACCGGAGCGCGCCTTTGAAAAAGTGCAACATGTGGAGGTCAATTTGGACTTGACGGATAGCGACGACCTGAACTGGGCCGAGAAAGCGTTTAAGCGATTCTCTGCATGGTCAGTGAAGGGCAGCTTGAGAAGAGTAACAATAAATCCTATGCGGGAAGAGAACATGAAGCTTGATGTAAAGTGGATGCAGCGGGTTGAGGAAGCTATAGACATGAGACGAAAGAACGAAAAGGAGCAAACCGGAAAAGCAGCCGTGGATGATGAGAGTTTGAGTTTATATGGCCAGTGGATGACATTGTTTAAGGAAGCCGGTGGGAATGATGGATATTTGGGCAAAGATGTAGAGAAGAAGGTGGTCATTAAAACATGTTGGGATAAGTGGGAACGGAAGGATCAGAGCTCGTGGCTGCAGAAACGCAGGTCAGGCGATGCAGCGCAAATGGAAGCTGTAATGGCGGATTTCAATGAAACATTCGGAGGGGAATTATGGGCAAATGGCGAACTATGCTACAAGGACCAGCAGCGGACCAGAAGGGTCTTTACCTTGAAGCCGTTACTGCAAGAACCTACTCTTGATGAGACATGTTTAGGGAAATAAATGGCACACTTGCGCAGAACAATCCATTGCATGAGAATACATTCCAATTCAATAGAATATCAGAGCCATTGTATAATACAAGAGAGAGTGGCAGATGGGTATCAGTTCATATGGTTCTATTCGAGAATCTATAGACCGCCTGCAGGTGGAACATATGGTGTAATCAGCATCTCACTGAACTTCTCCAACTTTTCCTTTCCCCTAACCTCCTCTACTAACAACGGCATCTTGACTACGTTGAACTCCTCGTATAGTTCCTCTATCTGTTCCAGATACTTCTTTTGCATCTTCCTCCTAGCATTGCATTGCTCGCACTCACTGCCGGCCTTGGGGAATAACAGCTGATTGACCACAATACAATGCGTATCTATCTGATAGCTCGCAAGTTCTTGAATCATTCGTTCGGTTTCGTATAATGAGAGGAACTCTGGAATACACACGCAGACAAAGGTTGTGAGATTCTCGTCCTTGAATTGAGTATTGACTTCGCTTATAGTTTCCCGTAGCCCTTCCAGTTTCTCCATCATGTCGTTCAGGTTCTGTCCGTTTGGTAGGGAACCATTAGCCCCGAGCAGTCCGTTGAGCATCGGTCCGAATTGTGAAGACAGTTGAGAAATCTTGGCTAAGGCCTTTTCGAGGACGGTGGGGAATTGAAGGAAACGAAGGGTATGACCCGTGGGAGCGGTATCGAAGATAATAGTTTCGTAGGACATCGATTTGACCTGTTTAAGGACTTCGGCAAAAGACATTGCTTCATCGATACCGGGAATCTAGGAGAGTTCAATCTTAGTTTATGTGATATCTTGAGACGGACGTAGAAGGGGGCATACTGCATATGCGAGATCCTGCATCATTCCTCCCATCCCGGCAGCGGGACCCTCCTCTCCTTCCACTTGCCCCATGAGTTCCTGCATGCTTCCATTAGGATCGATCTCCATAGCGCTCAGGTTGGAGAAGCCGTCGATGCGTCTAGCTTCCTTTCCGAATTTCTGGTTGAAAGCGTCCGAAAGGTTGTGTGCGGGGTCTGTGGAAATGAGAAGGACCGAACGGCGGACTTTTGCCAGTTGAATTGCCAGAGAACATGATGTCGTGGTCTTTCCTACTCCTCCTTTTCCTCCTACGAAAATCCACCGCAGTGTCTTTTGGTCTAGGATAGATTGGAGGGTAGGTTCCAACTGTTCGTCATCGGTGTTAATGACTGCAGTAGACATATCGAAGGCGGGGTAAGAGTATGTCAGAATGTACCTATTCGAAGGACAGAGGAGACGCGAGACGAACTTGGGTGGGTGAATTTCTATTGAGTATGGAAGCAGCCGAATTATGTCACGGATTTAGAGCTTGGATTGTCATGGGCAAGGAACTGTAGAATTATCTTTTGCCTTCGGAGGACTTCTGCCAACAAACGCGGGATGCGCTAAGGACCTGATTCGCTAGTAGGAGCTTTCACTCTCCCCCCAAATCCTTTAATTTCTGTCGCATGCCATTTCTGTCAATTGAACATCTCAGGTCTTAAGCTCTAATGCTTTCTACGGATCGGGATAAAGAGTTTGTATCTTCACAAGTAGCCTGTCCCCCACAAATACAAACCTAGCTCGCGGCTGATATTCCTTACGAGGCTGAAAGGGCGGCCATCTCCGACTTGCGAGGTAGGTGGACGAGCTTCCCAAAACCTTTTCTTTGCTTCTAGCAGCAATTTCCTGTAATATATGATTTAAACAAGTCGCCGATATTAACAAGCAATTTCGATAACCTTCATCTATTGCATTTAAACACTTTCTTTCGGGCAAAGAACCCCGACGTCAGTCGCTCATAGCTCCAGTCTATGCCCCGCAACTCCACCTCCAGCAAACGCCTTCAGGTCATATCTTCTCAACTCTCTCATCACATTGCCAACCCACAAAACACCGAAATGGCAGCAAGAGACCCAATCACTTGTCATGCTCTTGACACGACGACTGGACGACCCGCTGCGAACCTCTCCGTTCAGCTTTCGTGCCTTTCCAACCCGTCCATCATTTTCAACTGCACAACGAATTCTGATGGACGCATCAGCAATTGGAAACATGACACTGAGAAAGTGAGCGTTTTGATAGAGAAGCACTGCAAGGAGGAGAAACCAGGACAACCAGCAGGCTCTAGTGTTTGGCAATTGAAATTCGACACTGGATCATATTATGGGTTGGACAAAACATTCTGGCCGTTCGTGGAGCTCACATTCTTGGTGAAGGACGGAGAACATTTCCATGTACCGCTACTCTTGGGACCATACAGCTACACCACATACCGCGGAAGTTAATTCGGATGATTCGGAGGTTACTTCAGTCATACTCAGATGGTAGACGACATGAACCAAGTCGTTTCATGGTACTCAAGGATGGATTAATTACAAAACGATATTGAAATCACTGCTCCATTTCAATTTCCATCGAACTCCAACCCTCCCATAACGCCTCGCTCAAAAATGCCCTGGCCAAATATCACAATGTGCAGCCTTCCTCTCGTGAAAAGCATGTTTTTCTTTCGCTTTGTCTATCCCTCTTCAACGCCGCCGGCAATTTGTTAGACCTTGTGCAGGTTCATCTTCCGCAGCACGCCCTTCTTCCTCTCTCCTGTTCTGTAGCCTTGTTCATCACGGTCCTCCATCTCAACATATTCTTCGACAGTCTTGGGTGGATCCATATGCGGATCATCAAGGTCGTCTCGTTTTCCCGCTTCCCTTTGTATCATTCCAAAGTCACGTACTTCGTGACTCCCGTCTGTGTACTGGACGTTATCGTAAGATGGTACGGTAAGCGTTGAGCCTTTGTGTTTACTGTGGTGTCTTAATATGGAAAGTCGGGAACGTGTTCGATGAAGGTCGAGATCCGTGGATTCGATTGTGGCATTTTTGGAAGTATCTGCTTCAGGATGTGGTAAAGTTGTGTTTCGGTCTGTGGGAGAGCGTCAGCCATCAATGCGGGGTAACAGCATAGGTGCCCAGGTTGAGCAACAACATGGCGGCCTTGCAGAACATTGAAGAACGTACCGTGGCATAGAGGCTCAGGAAACCCGGTGTCCTTGTTTGAAAGACGGGTTTCCTTTGGGGGTTCCTGAATATTTGTACTCATGTTGTCCGAATCAAAAGTATACTCGAACTCTAGGAAAGGATCCTTCCGCTTGCCCGTCTTGGATCTGAAACTCGAAGTGCTGCTGGAATTTATCGATGATTCGGAGGTTGACCTTGAAGATGATGGTCTTCGAAAGGAAAGTGCTTGCCAAAACGAACTTCCAGGCATTTTTGTTGAGTTTGGAGTCGGGAGTAGTAATGATGGGATAGGGATCCTGCTAGAAGTGTGATATTTAACGGGCAAGCAGATGCTGTCCTTCCGTTTCGGCTTGTTGGTGTAGGACTCGTAATGCAACAGAGTGAGTGGCTAAAACCGAATGGTTTCTCTTGGTTACGTTCCGTATGCGTTCCGTATGCCACAAGACCTATGCATCAGCTACCTAATGCAGCTTACCCAACTGTACGAGGACTTGTAGGCTGCTTGACAGTACGAAAATGACTACCTGGAATTGAAGTAGGATATTGAGCTGTGAAGTTGTATAGACTCTGTAGATGTTTTGTTGACTGAATTATTTGTTCATTAATCATCATTTCATTGATTCAGAGCCATCCAACGACCCATTCGCATACAGAGATACATCTGAGTCCGTGGTTTGAGATACTTGGCATTGAAGTTACCCCCCAACAGGGATTCTTATTGATCTTTGCCTATAGGAGCTTAATCTTCCATTTCCTAAGCCTTGTCTGTGGTTCAAAATGGTTTAAAATGGGACCCTTTGGCTTAAGTATCCGTGGTATCCAAACATCCTGTGCATGGTAATGACCTCTATGACGTAAAACGACAAATCACAAGGGAATGAAGTTGCCGGAGAAAAGTCCTCAGATTCTTGTTTCACTGGACGAGAGCTTGACAACGCAAAAGTCGTGAAAGCTGGCTGTTGGATGTCGCAGTAAGGTTACCACACCAAAACTTCCCCAATGTGCGAATAGCTTCGACATGTTTTTACACGACCTTATACTGAGACTGAGTCTTTTATGTGATAGGAGATTCATTTCATTCGTTTCATTGAATGAAGAACAGGTTAAGATTTCTATGAGACATTTGAAATTCCCATACCCCGTGGTGTGGCTCGATCGGACGTCGGCACAACGGTAATCGCCTGGATGAGGCATATTTCGCGCGTTTCGGGCGGAGCAGATCATTTACCAATCATTTTTCATCTCTTCAGCAGGAGCGTTGTGGCTTGGCCTTGAATATCTTGCTGTCTATTATCCCTTTCGCCTACAAAGAGATAGGGATTAGACGCCAAACCATCTCAATTCCGCCACGGCGGAATCTACACACCTCAACAGATCAATGTCACCTCACGGACTTGACGAGCATTTGTTCCAACGGGCGGGGAATCACACGAGTATGCAAGGAAATCGATACGCGGATTCCACGGCGAAGTTCGGCTGTTCGTGGTTCGCACCTTTGAATTGATGAGAGTGGTTGGATAAACACTCGACGACGATGGCACCCCCCTTTTATCCCCTTATCGAACGTCGAAGCACATCGCTTCAGGTGCTTTAAATAGCTGGAACACTAATCATTGATCGACTAACTATATACTATTTGTCTCACCCATAGTGAGGGCCATATTCCACCATGGTCTTATGAACCAGATACCTCCACGTTCTGTACCTTTTCCTTTGAATTAAACCGCTCTTTATTGGAATCTCGAACGACAAAAATCTTCTCAGAGATCGAACTTTTCGCCGGCTTTTGGCACCAATCGACTGAGAACTCTTCGCCGCCGGGCAATTCACACTCCTACAGGGCATCTTGGTCTTAGGAATACATAGCATCAACTGGGAACGGCATTCTATATGATTTGAGGGCGACAGACTATTTAAGCCACGACGAAGAGACTGGCCGCGGGCATATCGGAAGATCGATCTTTGCTTCATCAGTACCGTCATCACCTGGGCTGTCTTGCACAATCCGCTAAAAGTCGCTGCTCGAAGGACTAGTCGCATTGCTGTGTTGTTTCTTAGGCTCAATATCAGTCATTGTCAGATACAGGTGGCAAACCTCGCATTGCATGCAGCGGATATATAAGACATCAACTGACGCTGTACGTATCTGTATCTTAGCAGCTTCCAAGTGGGAATTTGGTTTCTCGAGATAAACTGTATGCCCGCGGGACATGGTCTTCAGAATCATGCCTACTTCCTCACTTACTAGGACAAAAGCCACGAAGCCACTGCATGCTGGGAGGTAAAGCACATGGGTTGTCTGTATACCGGAAAGGTTATTCGTGTTATATTAATTCTCAAGTACTAGAGGAGGCATTATACTGAAAAGGTTGGGTTAGGTGCTCCCCTCATCAAGTTTCGACTCAATATTTTGGCACTCGAAGTTCAATAGTCTGTATCCTGGACCCGTCACACCCGAGGTTATGACTGTTCTGGTCTCTTGTTCTCTATGAACAGCATCATTTCTAGCTACACTCTGTACGTTGGTGACGCGGAAGCCTCAAAATCTCAATTTCGGGCGAAACGCAAATGAAATCCTCCCCTCCTGTTGCCAAATCGGGGTGATTAACAACTAAGCCGGTCCGAATGTAGTGGTCCGATGTTTTGCTGCAGGTGTGAGACGTTGAGGACTTTGAATAGAATTTTAGTGAGTTGATAGAAGATCCATGTAGGAGGTCCTGGTTGCATCTCAAGGCCGGAGACCTCGAGCCAACCACTCATCAACAGCCGCCCAAGCAATACGGAAATGCTTCGCGTCTTGGAAAATGGAGCCGAAACTGTCAACACCATGGATTCTATGTCCAATCATTTCGGTTCTCAGGCCCTCGCAAGCGCCAATTTGCTGCCACTCGCTTGCGCCGTCCCCTGGTTTAACAACCCCAGTTGGTGCATGTAACCGTTCGAACACTTCATCCTGCACCATATAACGGATATGGAACGTGATCCCCCCGACAGCTAGCCAGCAGTTTTTTTTCTTTAAATGCCTAATGGTGCATCATCCATTACTTTGTCTTATGTTGCAGTGAATGAAGACCCGTGCTTACTAGGTGTTAAGCAAAGAATTCCCCAGACCGGTGAGAACTGCGAGGTTCATTTGTCGTGTAGCCAACTGTTACATGCGTAATGGTTGTATGAAGGCATTGAAATACTTCGATATGCTCTGTCTCCACTTCTTTCTGAGCTGAGCTCACCACCCATTCATTGGGTTTCTTATGCCGTGCACCATCTCAAGCTAGGATTTTTGAAGAGACGTCGACTTCTTTCTTTCAGATTCAGATACTAATCCTAAATCTACCAAAAGCGCTACAATGGATAGCGCCTCGTCAGACGCGAGTGAGCCTGAACAGCATGTAACTGATGGTCATTCATGCGAGGAATGTGACCATCTGATGCAACAACTTCTCAAGCCCACAATCATTCACGATGCATCGGGGCGAGACTATGCCAAGCCTATTAATGTAGGATGGATGGACTCGATCATGAACGTCACTTATTGCTCTCTCTGCCGCCTCATCACACGTATCTACAATCAAGTTAGACGACTTCCAACCCATCTTGATGAACGCATATATTGTGAGATGGGAAATGGTCCAGTACAGGTTGATGCATCAGGATACCGCTGTAACTGGTGTATAAGCCTCTTTTTCTTTGCGCCCGGTCCGGAAAGCGAGGACTGCATTGACCCTTTGTGGACACCTTCCTTTCGCCTGCTTGCTGACGATGTATTTAAACTTGGCGTCGAGCGAGGTGTAAAGGAACTGGGCAGACTACATCAAGGATTCCATGTCGACCATGATTTCATACGAGACTGCTATGAGACCTGTATCGGGAACCATGGGAGCGCCTGCGCAGATCCGGAACGACCAGGCTCTAAAGGGCAAAAGTTTCCTTTGGTTGACCCCAGGCCTCTCCCATTAGCATTTAGAGTCATTGATGTTGAAGACTCCATGATCATTCCCGCTCCCGACCATTGCTCATTTGTCGTACTGTCGTACGTTTGGGGAGAAACCAGATTTCCGACCTTGAAAAAAAGCAATCATCGAGAGCTCCAGGCTCACAATAGTCTGACATCCTGGCATGTCCCGAAAACCATTGCAGATGCAATGGAAGTATCACGGATCCTGAAGATCAGATATCTCTGGGTGGATGCCTTGTGTATCTTGCAGGATGATGAGGACGACAAAGCTGCACAGATACAGCAGATGGATGTCATTTATTCAAAAGCAAATCTGACGATCGTAGCAGCGGGTGAGATAGCGTATGCCGATAGGGGCCTCTGGGTAGCCTCGGAACAGTCCAAGCTTTTTAACCAGGTAGTGGAGGAGATTTGGGGTTTACGGTTCATTGGAACAGCGCCGTTAGCACAAAATGTTGTCTCACGCAGCTTATGGCATAAACGCGCATGGACGTATCAGGAATCTGTTCTTTCGAAACGGCTCTTAGTCTTCACAGATTATCAAACTTATTACTCATGTGAGATAGCGGAGTTCGCACAGGACTATATTCAATCGGTCAACGCCGACGGTAGCCAGCAAGAAGCGCAGTGTTTCAGTAATGTCGACTCACCAAAGCTATCCCCTTTGAGTTATTTCTCAGACGAATTCCGCATAATCATTAGAGATTACTCTGCAAGGGAATTGTCTTATGATTCTGATGGTCTTAATGCTGTCTCTGGCGTGCTGAGAAATTACAAGCGTGGCACCAATGATCGCTTTCTTTGTGGTCTTCCAATCTCAGATTTGTTCGAATTTGGTATGCTTTGGTTCTGTCGTAGCAGTCTAAGGCATCGCCAGCCATCACGTTCCGGCAAGCCGTTCCCTTCTTGGTCCTGGGTTGGCTGGGTAGGCGGAGTCGATTGGGTCTGGCATGGTAAAGCAGATGACTACACAGACTCTCGTATCATATTTGAATGGTCATTCGAGCATGACGGAGGTACTATACGTAGCGAGGATTTACATTACCTTACAGCTAGTGTAGACCAAGAGTCTCAATCAATGTTAACGCAATTCGCAAATTTGTCCCTAACCACCATTGAAACCGGTATTCTCAATTTTGAGACCAAGCTGGCCTCATTTCATGTCGAGGGTACATGTTGGAAAGGAAGTGTCATGTTTGATGATAGTGATTACGCCGAAAAGGGGTTCTACAGAATCATGCATGGCGAGTCGTGGATTGGAAGCGTACATCTTGAAGCATTGGCCATAAGTGAGCTCTCAATCCACTCCGGAACCATGCAGAGCTTTGTTGTATTGTCCGAGTCTGGAGGAACGATTTTACCTATGACGGTCGATCGGGATGCCTACGGCGACGAGGAGCCTGAGAACACTTATTACTATTCCGAGACCTTAGCAGTGGAAAACGAGATTGATGTCTACAACGTTATAATGATTATATGGGAAGCAGATGTCGCATATCGTCGGGGAATTGGTCAAATTCATAAGAAGTCTTTCGAGGGAGCTGAATGGATCATGAAAGCCATTCGTCTGGGATAACACGTGTCTCTTACCAAGTTAAAGAATGTCCTTCATCGAACTTTGATGCTCATTAGGCTCTGGTAAATTCTAGCCTGGGGCTATTGACTCTGATATCCATCGTTTTGTCGGCGAAACCCTCCGTCTTCTCGTTACGCCTAGTATTCACTTGCCACACATTACCAAGACTAGAGTAAGGCACTTACATCTTATTCATCATTGATATCACGAGAAATTACGTTTAGCTCCAAAGAAAGACGACTAGCTTCCGAGTCTGAAGGTATTTACCTGTTGACCTTATCTATGAGCGACAAGGTGTTGCTGGAGAGTTAACGAATGTTGGAACACAAGTATATTACTGAGATGAGCACCTGAATTTAGCACAAGCTGCCGAAGCGCCTGGAGTTGCCGGATTCATACCAACTATGATGCAATTTACCTTGGATAGGAGTAGTGAACCCTTCCACTCCGCCGATATGATCAGGTGCAAGACCGGATTGTGCCAGACTAGGTTGAACTCATCATCGACGAGCTTCTGCCTGATAGTCATGGTATCAGAGATAGGGGGATTGGTGTACTGTCCCCGATAGTCATGAGACTAGTCTTGGCCCGTCGCTCAAAATACAAAGAACTCACAAATCATGCTCGACAGCGTAGCCAATACCGGCTCATCTGTCAGGATCCCCACTTGAGTGTTATCACAAGCCGATTGTTCCACGTTGGTCCGGGAACGGTATCCTTCCAAGGCTGTGGTTAGTCATTATCGGTTGTCCTTTCCACAAATCAACTTACTGATAGTCGATTTGGTTTTGGGCTAACCTTTGAATGTTCGCGGAAGAAAATCTTAGATCTCATTTACAGCCCGGCGTGTTATGGGTCGTTTCGTAACTCCTCGTCCACTACAAATTGTGTAGAATGAATCCTCATTTTGACAAGCGCTTGCGTTCTAATTTCTAAAGCTTATCATTAACGGTCGTGACCACGGCTCGAGGATATTCTCGGCGCCCATACCATATTCACCGGTAGAGGTTCTATGGTAATCACTCGGGGCCCATCCGGCCATTCCAGTACCCTGGGAGACAATACGAATATCTCCTGCAGTCGAGGACACATACGATCAGCCTCCATAGTTATCTTCCTACATGCGTTAGTATTGCGGATGCAAAGGGTTGCAGACATGTCAGTCAGGTCTTGAGAAGTGTAGGTCCCAGCGCCAATATGTCCGCTGTTCTGGATCCAATCGCAAGGTCTGTTTAGTTAAAAACCCAGAGCAGCGCGTACGTAGCCTAGGTCGGCCGCATTGACAGCATGTGAAGATAAAGCATCAAGAGAGCACCTTCTCAGTCCTGCATTGAGATTCTCGTGAATTCTGGATTGCTTTGAATAAACAGAACTGCAGCTATGCCTCCTCCAAGCGGATCTACCGCTCACGAGATTCCACCGGTCGAAGATAGACATGTCCTAGTTGGCTTCGTAATCGCAGACATGCACCATAGTCGGGTTCGGCATAATATCAAACAAATGCAGGAGATATAGAACGCATTCGGTATGCACTGATAGTTTCATTGAGCGAGCCTAATTCCGATATGGACGGCCAAGATGGTTCGGACAGCACCTGATGTTGCCAACAGAGCGCCCAATGAGGGTGAGGGAGCAGTAGGACATGCGCACTTACGTTCTATCGTACGTATAAACGAATCTGCAGATTATGCACCGCTGCGCCGTATACAATTAGGTAGTTTAGCATTAATAAGCCAAGCATTGTCACGGATATTTTCGATCACATTTGGGTGCAAGTCTTCCAAAAATGATATGCATTTGCGTTTCGGGTCAAAATTCTACCAGTGAAATTTTCTTTACCACACCTCCCTCGGCTCCCAGCACATTTAAGAATCGGCCGACATAGTTATGCTTTTTTAGCACGCGGTATGCCTCTCCATTCCATGGAATGCTTCTTGTATTTCCCGCATAACAACGAAGGGAGTTCTCAGTAATGAAAACAAGAGATCTGTAACAATGACCCGCGAAAAAACTTGGGAAGACAGTGTACTTGCGTGCCTCAAGAAAGCGTTCAGCGTTGTCAGCTCAAATTGATGAATCAATTTTAATTTGGACTTTTCTTGGCCATTCCACAACGATGGGGACGATCTCAAGAGCAACTAGATGGATCCTTGATATTGTTTGTAAGGCTGCGAATGTATAATAGTATAGTTTAGAGAGGTTTGCGGTCATGAACGATTTGTGCTCTTCGATGTAGGTCATAAGTAGTGCCGTCGCTAGCATTGAAACATTTAGCATTGTACCAAAGAACATTTTTCATGCTGCTCTCTTTCTAATCTCTAGCAAACTAGAGCAGAGTTCGACAGCACCGACCTACTTACTCTCGACTCGTTCAGACGATACGGACGAACATTGCTTCACTTTGAAGCCCGAGACTTTCATTGTCTCGTAGGATCTAGACATGTGCTTCTTGATGCATCTTCGGCAGAAGCGTCGAGTATCTGCTCATACTTGAATTGTTGAATGATAGAACAATGACTAGATAGTCAGATTGAGTATGCCATTTGAGGATGCGAAGACGGTCAGAAGTCCGCGACCTGATAGGCAGTGCCCAGTGTGTCGTACTCAGTTGGTAGCAGAACTAGTTGGAAGCATGACATGAACATTGAAATGCGCAAGTAGTGGCGAACGAAAGAAAGCAGAAACTTCACTTTCAAACGGTTGTTTGCTGGGCTGCTAGCCCGATGATGTTGAGACTGGTGTTGATGCTGATGCTTCGGAAGCCGATATCCAGACCCCCTGCATCGGAAGCTTGAGGTGAGAACCACGAACAGAGAGCCGCTGTTACGAGCTTTAGGAATGCCGTGAGACCCAGAGATTGCCACCCACCGTCGCTGATCTGGCTTGGCTCTCGGTCAAAAGATAGTGGAGCCCCCAAGCGCTCGAATAAACTACCGATAAGCCCATTCGAATCAGCGATTCAGCCTGAATTTTACACGATGAGATCCACTTTGGAGAAACGGTTATGGAGACAAATCTGGGTACTTCACTACAGAGTATTAGTACACAATTTGGAAGGTCTCTTGGCTGGAAAAGCAAGCAGCGGCAGATGAACAATAAGATTAAGATCATGCACGCGAAGTAGAACACCACAGGGTACTCAAGTCTAGACCAGTCACAGATAGGTTCGTGATAGAGTGTTCATGATAAGGGAGGCTGATCGGCGACCGAAATCCCCTAAAACTTAAAAGTAAGAAAGATAGGAGGATAGACAACTCCATTGAAGTGATTTTCTCTAACCCACAGGATATTTCCCGGCTACTCTTAAACACCGGCGAATACTTTCCAGTCCAGACGGTCATTCTCTTTGATCATGTGTACTCGAAGGAGCAGTAGTATTTCAATATCACAAATGCTCATGCAAAAAGTAAGGAGTAGCGCACCAATTGGATCATTGTATTTATGACCTCCCGCAAGGGTCTGATGTAATTGTTCACCGCAAATGGTCCGAATAATGCCCAGAACAATGGGTCATTTTCCGCTAACGATCATTAACTTACCTAAAAGGAAAACTGGTTTCTCATAAAGGAAGGATCTTGGATGCCGAGGCTGTTGAGAGAAATATTTGACCATACATATGAGAGAATTTGTTCTTGGATTGTTTGAGATTAAATGAATGAGGTAACTTTGCGGGGAATGTGGAGTCTGTGCGAAACGCGATTTAACCTTAACATTAAACGTTTAAGGTTAAGGCTTCACCAACACATCTTCATTTCATCCAATTTATCCGAATCCAGGGAAATATTAAAGAAACGATATTACTGACGGGATCAGCTTGACTATGAATCCCAGTCCAAAGTGTCCCCCTCCGAGGCTCCGACAAGCTTTTCATTTGTTTCAATTTGTTCTCCCCTATTTCCACATTGGTCCAGACTCTCAAGCGAGGTGACTGGGTTTCCTGCGCTCTGTGATTTGTCTATTTAAGAAACGGTCACACACGATTCATCCCGTGTTTCGTCACCACCTTCACCACCTTCACCTTCTCTTATTGGCTGTTCCGAAGTATCTTCACGATGCGTTCGCTCTTTTTTGGTTTCTTAGCTACATTTTGCGCGGCTGGTGCCGTCGCCTCCCCCATTTACAACGACTTGACTTCCAGACAATCGTCCAGTCTACCCAGTTCTTTCAAATGGAGTTCTTCTGGGCCTCTTATTGGCCCCAAAAGTGACTCCCACAATCTTGCTGGCATTAAAGATCCCTCCATCGTCTACTACAACGGAGAATACCATGTCTTTGCAAGTACAGCCAAGGCATCCGGCTACAACTTGGTCTATATCAACTTCAAAGACTTTAGCTCTGCAAACTCGGCTCAATTCCACTATCTTGATCAAAGCAAAATTGGCACTGGATATCGAGCAGCTCCTCAGGTTTTTTACTTCGCACCACAGAAACTTTGGTACCTCGTCTACCAGAATGGAAACGCAGCCTACTCAACCAACGCTGATATCAGTAATCCCGCTGGATGGAGCGCCCCAAAGAACTTCTTCGCTTCCCAGCCTAGCATAATCACACAGAATATTGGAAAGGGCAATTGGGTTGATATGTGGGTCATCTGCGACACTGCGAACTGCCATCTCTTCTCATCCGACGACAATGGACATCTCTACCGATCGCAAACCTCAGTCAGCAACTTCCCCAATGGTTTTGGATCAACTGTCATCTCGCTCTCCGATTCAAACCCCAACAATCTCTTTGAGGCATCCAATGTATACAATATTGGCGGTAAATACCTTCTCCTCGTCGAGGCA
Source organism: Rutstroemia sp. NJR-2017a BVV2 (assembly GCA_002946415.1). NCBI lineage: Eukaryota > Fungi > Ascomycota > Leotiomycetes > Helotiales > Rutstroemiaceae > Rutstroemia > Rutstroemia sp. NJR-2017a BVV2. The sequence goes on from NJPS01000057.1 coordinate 262,940, forward strand.
GTCGGTAGTGATGGCGCTCGATACTTCCGTTCTTGGACCACCACCAGTCTCTCTGGCAAATGGACACCACTTGCGGACAGTCAGAATAACCCTTTTGCTCGGTCTAATAATGTTGCTTTCAGCGGTACCCCGTGGACTAAGAGCATCAGTCATGGAGAGTTGGTACGAACCAACGTTGATCAAACTATGACAGTCAGTCCTTGCAAGCTACGATATCTATATCAAGGATTGAGCCCGACCGCGACTGGGACTTATGATGGTCTTCCCTGGAAGCTGGGTCTTCTTACCCAAACAAACTCTGCATGCTAAATGTGCCATTTGGCAAATAAATAAAACATGCTGTGAAGTGGGCTGGTAGAATTCAGTGGTGCTTTAAGTCATTCAAATTCTTAAATTTCTTGTAGATAACATTTTTATAGAGAGTCGAAGGGTTATCCTTAGATATAGTTCTTAGAAAGAACAACTGTATATAGAATCAAGTAGTTGAACTCTTGAATTATCAGGATTTAAACTTGGCATCATGTGAGCTACCTATATAATACTTACCTGTAGGATATCGTACCTAGTTGTATATTTGCAATCCATCCAGAAGATAAAACGATATCCTCCGACGTTTCAATTCGGTCAACATAATAAGTTAAACACTGCAACGGTGAGACCAACATGTCTGTGATGCCCTTGCTGAAATGACGCACTGTCCAGGAGCTGCTCGAGATTTGAGCTTGGCTGTTTGGACCTGGCTCAGTGAAAGGTACCGAACTATGTCAGGGATTGAACAAATATGATGCCAAAGTCTCAATGCAGCGGTTCCCTTACTGCACAATTTTCCTTTCTGTATAGTATTCGGTGCCAGCTTCCTTAGATTACAGATAACTTGTACACCCATGATAACTTCATGTTTGCGTGTTCACCCTGAGGTTTAGGTGGGGTGCAGGCAAATTGTTGTACTATGCCTCCCCATGAATAAGGGTTAAATTTTTCTGCGTGTTGCCACCAAAAATTTAACCTTTATTCCAGGAGAGGGATAGTACGTGCCAAGGATAGCTAATTCGCAGATCATTGCGGATCACTGTTTCAATTTGGGCCGCCTCATTGGCTGGAAAGTCTCCGTGTGGGTTTGAGTAAGTTACAACTTATTGTTATCAGAAAGTCTGACATAGCAATTCGGTCGGGGACAGCAAAATGCTTATCTTGATATTCATATTGTATAGTTGGCAAGCGGTGAATGCCTCCAAGATAATCTCATGTCAGTTGTAATGAGCAACATTGGCGAAATGGTGCCGCTCGTAACAGAGCAAATGTGTGTGAAAGAGAAAGCATACCCTGAAAGTCCTGAATTGTGGGACGAGCTTATCCCTTCTATTTGGGTAAATATGCGAGAGTTTGCGGGAGATTATAAGCAAAAGTGAAGAACTCCTGGTAAGGGGTTTTACATTTTCTTTCCAGCATTCTAGTCTTCGTGGAAACTCTGCTGAGCAGTTTTACAGTCGAGATTGGACACGGCAGCTGCAGGGCCTTTCCAAGGATTTGTCCAGGTATCCCACCAGGCATTCCAATCTAGATCGAATGGATGGATATGGAGACAACTCCGGGATATGATGGCACTCATCGGATGGAAGGAAAAGCTTGGTTCACTCAAGCTTTTATTTACATGGATCTAAGCCTACAGCCTACCAGATGGAGGATTTTTGGATAGAATCAGTGGATAATACGTCAAGGTAGTACCTTGGGAGCCGAATGTCTGTACATGTTTCCGATATAAAAGTTGTACTCCTTTTGAAAGGGGGGATATACCAAATGATCATCTCAGGTAAAATGCAATTACCCGTTGTAATGCTCCTAGTCTTAGAATGGGCAAGTTTCATTGAAGAAGATGCGGAGATATTGGTGATTTTAGATCTTTTGACATGATCATGTGTTCTAAATCACCTTCAACATAGTACCCCGACCTTTTTCATGCATCACTGAACAGTTATGTCTGTATATCTTCGTGGCAATTCACGGCGCCGGCCTGTAACAATGATTCCGGTGCCAAGGTTGTGCTTATGTAGTGGATCGCAAGATGTAGTCCGATGAAGATCCCGTACCTTAGGCTAAATAGTAAAGCGCCACTTTCTGTCAGGTCCGGGTAAGAATAAAGCTTGAAAATTGGGGTCGACTTAAGATTCGGGTTAAGCTTTACCCATTTTTGTGGGCTGAAACGAGCGATGACGAAGCGGACACAAACCATCGGGTTGCACTTATGGTACATGCCAACGCATGAAGCTCCTTCATTTATTAGGCAAAATAAAAGAAACTTATTGTTTGGAAATAATTAATCGCAGGAATCAAATTAGGATGTTGTTTGTACAACAAACCGGCAGATGCAAATGTGAAGATGCTGAAAAAAGTATTTATATGGCGAAAGTGTCGCCAAGAATATCTATCAACCACAACAGTCTTCTACTTCACTTCAATCTAGTCCACTATTCCACCGAGTCAGATTATTCATCATGGTTTTATTTTCTACCGTCGTCCTTGCCCTATCGGCTGTCGCCACATCTTTCGCAGCTCCTGCCGCCGACCCTCTCCCTCCTCATGTCGAGAGACGAGGTCCTCATGATTTCTTCTTAGGACCTGATCATCCACTTATGATTGCTCGTCGGAATGCATCATCTCTTGAGGCTCGCACAAATTATGTCCAAAACTACAAAACTGGAGGCACTGTCAACTTCACCCCCTCAGGAAATGGGTTCTCACTCAATTTCGACACCACTGATGATTTTGTTGTCGGTGTTGGATGGAATCCGGGAAGCACAGCGTATGATATACATTGACGATCATTATTCATCTTACTAACATCGATACAGTCCAATCACTCACTCTGGATCCTTCAGTGTCACTAAAGGTCTCGGCACGCTCTCCGTTTATGGGTGGACAACCAACCCGCTGGTCGAATATTATGTGATTGAAGACTCAGTTGGATTCACTCAAACCGGTACTCAAAAAGGTACGGTTACTAGTGATGGTGGCAGCTATGTCATCTGGGAAAATGTCCGCACCAATGCACCATCAATCGCCGGCACTAGCACCTTCAACCAATACATCTCTATCAGAAACGGTGGACGCTCCAGTGGTACAGTCACAATCGCCAACCACTTTAATGCATGGAAGAGCCATGGCATGAATCTTGGTACCTTGAACTTCCAGGTCATTGCTGTTGAGACCTGGAATGGAGCTGGATCTGCACAACAAACTGTCACCAATTAAGTGGTGAAGAGGGAAAACATTCATGTGAGGTGGCTTGTGGAAGCTGTTGAGCAGCAGTTATGCTGGCTTAAAATGTATCTATTCGTTTCTTGATATCGTTCATTTGCCTTGAGCAAGTGGCAGGTGATAAATTTTGCAGATTGAGGATGTTGTGGAAAACCCACTACTTCACAATTGAGAGTTATTCAAAAAAATTCTTTTCAAATACTATCGTTATGCTGAACCAAGAAAGAGATTCTGTAGGCGGTAATGACTAATGAGAATTAACACATCGAGAATAATATCATGAATTAAATCACTAATACTAGTAGTAAGCGTGGGTAAGGAATAAACGCACCAAGGATTTTGCTCTCTTGATCAATAAAGATAGCTTCAAGGCCCTAAAACACGATACAACATATCCGGGAGCATTCATAAATTGGTTTGAGTTCATTTAGAAAGAGTCCGGTATAACATATTCACGGTGAATTTCTGGTAGGTAGATAAAGGTATGGTGGTTCATCCCTGGTTCATACGATTCGAAATATATACAAGTAGTCTAAGTTAGTAAGCTGTAACGTCACTTTCGAGACAGATTTTCTACTGCTAGATCTTATATTGTAAGAGGCTCAAAGTGAGAATGCGTGCATCCCAATAGCACGTGCAGCAGGAGATCTAGGTGTACGAAAGAATCACTTCAACGTAAGGGTCGAAAAGGTGGTAAAACAGTCTGTAGTTTCTCTAAAAAGTTGGGGGAGCACCTCCTTATACGATAGAACCAGGCCCTAGTGGCTGGAGCTAGACTAAAAAGGGGTGGCTAAGGCCCCACAATATATAAATTGATTATCATATATAAGGCTAGGGGATTAAGCTTGAAGCAAGATGAAGCAAGGCAATGGTGATAATGGTCAGTGTCCCTGAGATGATTTGTGTAGAGAATATGTACGTCACATTACTACATCTATAACTAATGTAACTAATGTGATAAAAGTAGGTAACAAGAAAGTAAGTAACAAGAAAATTAAATGACAAGAAAAGTAGCAGACGAGGAAAGAGTTCCTAAGTCCACAATCCCGAAGGGAATCCCTCCGTTTCATCCAAGCTTGGCGCTCCAGCCGCCCCCCACATCGGGTGCTTGACATGTCCCACAAGAAAATGACTACTTTTGCAGCGTCAAAACACCCGGGCGGTAAGGAAGGTTGTTGTAGTCGCCATTGGAACTTGGTGTTCTGCCTTGGTAAAGAAGCTGCAAGTTGCATGGATCGATAGTCATCGTTTGGTCTGGATTGCTACGAATAAGATCACCGTGACTAATGTCGTTCGTCCAAGTGGCACCACTGTTTGCCTTGCCGGCAAAAGGTGCGGATTCGCCATTTGTTTGTGCTGTCCAGGTGCCGCCCAAGCTAGTTGCTGTGAACGATCTGAAGTATCGTCCATTTGCTCCAATGCACTCAACTATCATGAGATACTTTTGCTGTCCTTGGACAGTGTAGACTTGCACAGCTTCAAATAGGGCGTTGGTTGAGTCGCTCAAAATCGATGTCGCCGATGTACCGAAGTTTCCTGGGAAGTTTCCAATAGGCATACTGGTTCGATAGATGTGGCCATTGTCTCCAGCAAAGAAAAGGTACATGTTAGTGCTATCACCAATGACAGTCTGATCGATGGGACCAGTAGCACCGGAGAGAGTTCCGGAGTATAAAGGCTGAGCTGCTGACCAGCCATTCGCATTCGACGGATCACTAGATGTTTTGTAGGAGAATGCGGTGGCACCCCATTGATAGGCAAGAACCCAAACGCTCTTTGGAGCAAAGTAGAAGAGCGTAGGTGCAACTGTGCCTGCAGACATTGTATTTTGGCTTGCAGCAGCCATATCGGACCAATTTGTGAAGAGGCCAAAGTTCAGGGAGCCATAGCTACCCGCACTGTTTACATCTGATCCGTACACGAGATGTTTGCCATTGTACATGACGTGGGTAAAGTCTTTCAGAGCGACCAAGCCGGATTTGGGGTTTGCGAGTGCGCCGGTTGATGTCCATTTGTATGTGCTTGGTAAGGAACAAGTTGCTGCTCTGGATGTTGTTGTCATTGTTGTTTCTGGAACCGAAGTAGTTGCCTTTGAAGTAGATGTACTAAGTGTCGTAGGGCTGCTACCACTGCACGGAAGACATTGAGAGTACCAATCGTTAGAGTAGGTACAGCATGATCCAGATACACATGTTGTTGCGCCGGTGAAACCAGATCCTCCGCCTAAAGTTGTTAGTTTTGATGAGACAGAGAGAGAGTTTTCTACTAACATTGAGCGTATAATGCTGCTTGACCAGATACGACTGGCAAGATTGCGAGAAGAATAGCTGAAGTGGAAACCATGGTGAAAGATGAGATGGTGATAGATGGTGATTGATGATGATTGAAACCTGCTCCTTGATCAACCTTTATATACATATTTCTTGTTTGTATCATACGGCATTTCCAGCAAGTGATTTGCCGTGGTTTGCCATCCTAGGGGTTAAGGTTAATTGAAAGTGGATTATGGACTGGGTTGAGGACTCGGCGTTTATTCGTGCGGGTGGGTACAATGCACCCTTCATCTCCCCCGCAATTCGCGAAAGGAATTTTTTCTGTTTCGAGCTAAATGCAAACCCCATGTAATATCGGTATACTGAAATTGCCCGGGTATGCAAATACGAGAATCAAGCGCTCGAATGACTTTTGTGTAAGATGTAGAAATAAGGTTCGAGGCGATGAACCTAGCGACTGGCAAAAAGGACTCAGGGCCGCCGCATCCGAAGGACCGATTTTGGAATGTTCTAAAGAATGGCAAAGAGATCATGTGGTTAATGTGGCTGATATAAAAGGGGCTCGGCAACGATACTTGAAGAAATCATGATATCATAGGCGAGTAAATAACTCGCGATCAGAAGAAAACATATGATAATTGACAAGGATACCATCTCTATGTACTGTTAAAAACTATATCTCTCTAAGTCTACTTAAGTGCCATGGCCTCGCTCAACTTCTCTTCTGCTATAAGTTTCTCTAGCCGATATCAAAGTCCCCAAGCCTCAATGTTTTCTCCGGCACCCCGGCCATTGTGGGGCTCCAACCCGCACCATAGCCGCATAGTTTATTTTGATTCCTTGTTACCATTTCGAGTGTCTTTTAATGGTCTCTGATCACCAGCAGGTTCGTGAGTGAGACTATCACGATTCGTTTGCTCAGCCTCTGCCTCTCTGTAACTACTGTCTCGAATTCACATTCAAGAATAGGAAGGATATCGGAGGTCTAAGGAGGTGAATAGCGATATGAGTCTGGTGATAGCCAGCGTCGGAGATTTTAGAAAATAATACACATGAATAATCTGCTGTATCCATTTGTTCTAGACTTAGTCCATCCTAATAGTCGATATGGTATTCCTGGTCCTAAAAGAAAAGCCTCGACGCAATGAAAACAAGTCAGCACCGGCGAATAGTTGTACAAGCTCTAACCTGGACGAAAAAATGAAGACAGGCATTATTACAGATCTTCTTGGGAGCTGGGTAGGATATGGTGTTTAAGCTGCTGTATCGACAACACTGCATTGGTTGCGCTTCAATATCAAAGACACCCAAAAGCTCGCGATTTGATATCTTTACAAGGTCCTAGAACCACTTATTGTTCCTGGTATCATAATTGAAACGTGTAAAGATGGGCTACAGCGAATACGACTCTTGAGTTGACGCAGCTCTCGGAAATCTCTGTACAGGCGGAATAGCAGGAGAATTTATCAGCAACTTTTGCATTTATCTGACCCAAGATGATTTTGGCTCAGCAATCATATCATTGACGTTGAGTGTTGACTTTGGCCAGGGCCTTGGGAATTATTTCAATGCTAGTTGTCCCACAGGTGAATGGACTTGGAGGTTTTGCCAGTTTGGGAGACTGCCGAAAGACAAGAAAGAAGCTGCTTGGAAAAGAAACAAGTTACATTTGATATACCGCAGTAAGCAAAGCTATCTCACCAACTCTAGACGGTTCCATTACACCCCAAGTGACACTTTAAGGTCAAATTTTTATTGTGGACTGGACCTTTCTGGATTTTTTGAAATACATCTTCTTTGTTTAGGATGGAAATCGTTACTGATGTATTGTGATCTTCGCCAGTTTTGAACCTAGACTACTTGATCTTTGGAAAGCTCAACCCGTTAAACGATGAGTTAAGGCGAAATATGTAATAAACGGAGGAGAAAAGATGGTCTTTGGTTATGATGAAGTGCTTGACCTTGTAGCTAGTTGTGCAATCGAATGCCATGGCTTCCCTATCGCTCGTCTGGAAATATATCAGGAATTAAAATAGGCAAAGCCCGGGGATGAGGAAGTCCCTAATACATTTACTTGCCTTGGCACACTTTCAGCTTGTTAGCTCGGTGTATATGTAACACTCACTAAGCGGCATAGATGGTGCGCCAGAACCTTCCGAAACCCCAGAGCTTCCGATGTTCTTCCACAATATCAGCACCAACGGTGAGCTTCCTCTGAAAAAGAATCATGACCTCCGTGATCAGAAATGCTTGATTTGAAGAATTTCTGCATAGAATAAATTGGTGGCAAATGAGAAAGAAACGACGAGGTACGCAGGTCTCAATTTTGCATCCCAGTCAAGATCGTCCTGGAGACAATTCACGTGAACCCCACATTGACTGAGAGATGCAAAGACCAGCGAAATCCAAATCAAACATCCGGCTCATTCACTCAGAAAGGTCGGCCAGCGTAAGGGAAGTGGTGAATAGCTCGATAGAGGTCACCTAGCAGTAAGCTTGGTCAGGGTCCTGTGTAAATGTAAGAAGTGATTATTGTTCTTGTCTAACTACGAGGTCTTAAGGACCTTTTATAGACCATTTATCGGTCCGTTTGAGGGGCGTAGTTCATGTAATCTGAGCTCTTCTGTACATTCTTTAAATGAGTACGACATGTGGATATGAGGGGATTCCCAGGTGAATCTCTTCCGTACGGTCGTCTCACAAGTCCCGAGCAGCTCTTAGAGCTACATTAAAATGTGGTATACAGTTCTGATTGCTGTAGTGAACACTATTCCGGCGAGCCGACAGGACTCATAAATCCATACCATAGGCGGATTTGACTGATTTGGGTAGGAGATAAGACTATTAAGGATCTAGAGATAGAGGTGTTCTTGCCGTTCGCCAGATAAGGAGCCGGGGATAAGAGAGACATCAGTCAGTCCTTTTCAAAGAAATAACAGTCGGTGAAGCTTACCTCGCGGTCCATCATCTATTGCTGTGAATTTGTGATTTGAGCTTCGCCGCCAGGTAATAATACGAGAGAGCAGGGCGCCAAGTTCACAGATCTTATTTTTCCACTGCGTTAGTGCAATGGGTCTTGCATCGGAGACACTCACTTGTCGGCGGATATCCAATAATGATATAGCCATCGGTGTATATCTGCTACAGTTACTAGCAAATTTTGTCGCGGTCAATTTCTGAATGACCTACACTTTCACCATATGAGCAAGATCCCCGTCAACCCCAAGTGCGTATAGACTGCCTCTAATACGAATAATTTGATGTAGTCCATTAAGGAGTGCGAGAACCAAAGACTTAGATGAGAAGAAGCAATTGTAATACAACTGATGATTAATACTGAATATCGTAGGATCACCAACTTGGCTGAGATATCCGCTGGGCACGAGCGTGCATCTACCTGGAAAACTGGAAAAGAAAGCTCAGCGCTCGATTTCCTTTGTCTAAGTGTAAATATTACAGTAGCCAATTAACGTGTGCACATGGACTCGTATATATGACCAGTTCCTACGTCTCGGCAAAGTGTAGAGAGACGAATGTACCTGGTCGCCTGTATAAATATTTAGCACCATGGTGGACAAAAATCGACGATTAGGGAAGCGACCGTTTGAGTCGAGAACTGCAGAACTTGAGCAATGCTAGCTAGCATCGAGCACGAATTCGGTATGAAGTTCCGAGAAGCAGGTGGCGCTCGTAGAATGCGATAGAGCAAAGGCGCCGTCTATTCCCCTGTAGAATCTTTGCTCGCATCGGTGTACGCAGGTGTACACAGTTCATGGTGATATTTTGAGAATATATACAAAGGTATGCCCTCTTCCAAAGCATCGTTTACAAGCAGGCCGTATCCCATCGCATCTGACATTCTGAGCTCTGTGGTGAAAAAATGAGGCCATTCGGAAGCAGTCTGATTCAGACGAATCCCATTACCATGCTCCGACGGAGGCTCCGATGAGACGTACGTGGCTATAGGCCATTCTAGAATGATTCTTATTTTCACGTTATTGTCACTGTTTTGAGTATATAAACCTCAGATCGACATAAGCACATCCATTTTCAACAAGATCTCGAAATCTCACAGTTGTAATATGTCAGTATCTCCTTCTAAGTCTATGGCCAATCTTGCTACATACTTGCATTTTTCACAGCGATCCGGCCCGCGAGCAGCGTTGGTAGCCTAGGATTTGGTTGGCCCAATATTTCTTTCGAACATAATGCTCTATTCGTGGTGATATCCGCATTCTGTAGCTGCTGAAATTCAGCAATGCTATTAGATAGTTGAACGGGACTATATGGTTAATATTTATCGTTCGTGACTTGCTGCAGAATGATGGCACCTCCTCGCTCTGTTTTAAATGACCTACTTCTTTTATTTCCGGCTTAGTCGAATCCTAGGGAAAAGAGGTCCAACTCCATCCATAACTAAGCTTACATCTCGCCATCAAAAAACATGCTGCCGTCCTGTATCATTACGGATCAAAATATTCCCGAGAGAACCAAGTATTGGAGATATCAATCATATAGACTTCACTATATCATCTCTAAATTTCCTACTATCTAGTACTTGCAATTCTGAAGAGATTATCGTTTCAAAAATCCATATATATTTACCCCTTTAGAGCAGTTACCCAGGAGCTAACATTTTGAATATAGCTAGCTGGATAAGCATCATCCGGAGCAAAATCTGTGATATTGACAGTAGTAATCGCAAGATTCGCAGCATCATCCGCATCATCCGCATCATCCGCATCATCAGAACAATGTGGATAGTCATCAAAATTGGTATCCAGCGTATCAATCGTGTCGGTGGTATTCAGGAAAACATTCGTCCCATTTGGACCAGAGCTAAAGGCCGGGAACAGATTAAGAATCGGTGGGTAAGGTGGTCCATCGATCTCGTACTTGACAATTGGGAGATGAGGATATATATTATCATTTTCTTTGGTTACGTATTTGGCTAGGGCGTAGTAGGCTAGATTGTCGGAGTTGCGTTGCACGTAGTAGCCTGTGGATCCGGGGTCAGCGTTGTTGTGGTAGCGCGCGAGGACTTTGGTTAGAGTTGGACCATAGGCTGGGAACGTGTAGGTATTGCCGGCTGCGCCTGCTTTGATATCGATCTGGAGATCAATAATGGAAGGATTGGGACTTGGGGAGTCTGCAGCCAAATTCAAGTGCAATAATTCGTGCTAGTGTCTAGTCAATAAATGTGATCCCCTGAGCTTCTAGGCTCTCATTTGTGCTTACAAGGAAAGTTTGCGCTCTGTTGTCATACTTTGCAAGGTCAAGATTGTTTGGACTTGCTTGCGCTTTTCCATAAGTGATTGCATCGGACAATTTTCTCCTATTCATGAACCCTTCGCAGAAGTTGATCATGGGGTAGCCCGTGTTGTCCTTGTTTTTAGCATAGGCAAGCGGGGTAGGCTTTGCTTTTTCTCCCGGATTAGGAGGCCTGGGGTGTGTTAGATTCATCGATGATGAGCAAGAGAGGGAAGTGAGAAGGAAAGGAAACTGACTTTGGTTGACATGGGTCATTATCTGGTCTATTTTGGCACCTTTTGTATGGATCGTCGCATCGTACATGGATAGCGTGCTGAAATGGATTCTTGTAGCTGTAGATGACTGTCGCTACATTCGCAAATACCGCTTGGATCTGAGATTGCTTGTCTTTGTTGTATCCTGGAGCACCCAGAAACTCAAGTGCAGCTGCATTGTTCCAATCAATATCAGAGTGGACACCGTCTGTGTTAGACATAACCCAGGCATCATAGTAGGCGTCATCAATTTTCCCCTTGGCGCCGTCACCATAGTTCTTCTTACAGTCGTCATATCCGTAAAGAAAAGTTCCGATTTTGTTCAATGTAGATGGATCTGTACTCGTAGCTTCAGGTGGTATATCGGTGCCGGTTGGAACGACATAGTAAGGAGACTCCTCGCCAGAAAATTGGGGATCAGATATCGAGATAGCCGAGGCGGTTCCAGAGGGAGTGGGCGTTAATGTGCGAGAAGCACTTGACTGTGAGCTAGCAGGAGTAGGGACGTCCAAGCTTGATTCGGGAGTAGGCGTTAATGTGGGAGAAGCGCTTGACTCTGAACTAGCAGGAGTAGGGACGTCCAAGCTTGATTCGGAAGACAAAACAGTTGGGGCGGCAAGAGTACATTGTAGCACTAAAGAAATCGTTGCTAACGTCGAGATCAAAGTAATCATTTTGCTCGTTGATATCGGTTTAAAAGTTGAAAGAGAATGAATTGATGTAGAACTCCCATTTGGCGCATTATACGGACATATATATACACAATTGATAGAGGACGAAATACGCTCAAAGACAAACGCTGCGCTCTAGCGATGTCAGAGCCCCTGGGAATAGCAACATGTGAGATGATTACCTCATTCCACGGAGAATGAAGAGATGAATTTGTCAAGGAAGGTTAACTGTCTTGTAAATCCCGCAAAGCCACCAGATTTTGCCTTGTGTTTTCGTTTCTATGGAACCGTACGCTTTACGACGGAGGATTGTAGATGTTACATCTCAGCACCCACGCCGCTTGCAATTGATCGACATCACTATTCTTATATCAAAGCCTAGTATCACTTTATTGTGCCGTAAATTGATGGCGGAGCACGTAAGATTACTGTATATATAGACAATGGGGGCGATTGCACATATTGTACCGGAGGTTTAGGGCGAGGCTCTCTCACCTTTATTCCAAATATGATGACCTATATTATGTTTTGACTAGGAATACATCGCGTAGGAGGATCGAATGCGCCGTATTATGACTCATCTTAGAAGTGCAACACATGACGCGTGCGGGAGGTGGCTTCCTTTGTGTCACCATAAGCAACAGTAAACTTCTGTAGCTGGATAGAGGGGTAATCGAGGCAATGCTGTAGATGAAATGCTATCTACCCTTGTTACCATCGTTTGCTTAATTTCAGAGTGCCGATCGATCGATCTCCATGAATTTCAGCCGCTCATTCACTATGACCAGGACTTGGTTTCGATCCGGCTTCTGATGCCCTCTCTTGTAGATGAGAAGGCAGAAGGAATCACGAATCGATGCCATACTCATTACACAAACATGAAGAATAAATTGTACAGAATGAATCAATATGCCACCTGTTGTCATCGGGAAGATGTTGGCAGCAGAATCTAAACCGAAAAAACACTTCCAATTCTGTTCCTGGATGCTCTCTGGAAATTTTGATAAACAAAAATCGGGGAAAAAAAAATCAATAGTTATTTATCTGGTACCACCACGAAGTGCAATTCTGTCAGGAAGCACCTTTGAGCTCTTCCACAGCCCCCACATCCTCATAGAACAAAGCACCATACTCCTTCATGACCTCTATTTTCTCATCCATGGTCACTACCAAGTTTGTCCTTCCGAAATCATTCGGCACTTCACGCTCACTCTTGTATCGCAATACCCATACTCCAACTCCATCCTTTGGCCACCCAAATACCAACACTCTCTTCTGTATTTCCGTTAACTCCACAAGGCCTATTTGTGCTTCAGCCCATTCCTGTCTACTCTTCCACCAAGTTGCCCCGACCTTCAGCATCGATCCACAGAATTTATCTTCTTCAGCAGCATCATCAGATCGCTCAGCAGAATGGAGGCGATCGAGAGAGAGAAAATTCATGTCTAAAATGTTGGCTTCCTTAACGAGGACACCGCCCGTTGAGCAATAGCCGTAGACTGTACAACCACGGCTGCCGAATTCAGTCCTGATCGTGTGGGGGAGGGGCATTGGATAGGGGCAAGAGGAGTCCTCGTCCATAGACATGTTTGCCGATGTGCTACTTATACGCCAGGTACGTAGTTGGAACGGTAGTTGGAACGGGCTGAATGGGTGAAAGAGGAGATAAATAGTGGTACTAAGTCTTCGTGAGCGAGATTAGAGGACTCTGGTAGAGATCTAGGTCGGAAACTTACACTAAGCCAATAGCTATGGTAAAGATCATTTTAAGAGTAGAGGTGTTCGAACGCATTAGAAATTGTACGAAGATCAATCAATTTGGCAGAAAATCCGAGCCTTGTCATGCGACAGGTGGGAGCTCATCACGTGCGGATCCTTCTCGTACGGGTCGTACCGCTTCTCAAGTTTTATAGGATTTGTTTTGTTTATGGGGCGCAGTCGTCAGCTTCTCCTTGGACATGATGCTATCTGTTTCAACTATAAATTCTCGTCACACTTTTTGGGGTCTATGCAGCTTATTCTCAATGCCATATTTCAGCTCGCATTCCTCGTTTAAACCAGTCGTTAAGCCCACTATGCCTTCATTCATGCTTAATAAATAGAAAATAAATATTTTTAGTATCCTGCTCTTCCGCCGATCAGCTTCCGCTCCCCGAGAGGTGCCCATGTATTACGGAAGAGAGCCTGATTGGACTTGTACCCAGGCCACCCGATTCGATTTCCGGGGATAGACCGGCTCTCTTGTAAGGAGGCAGGGTTCGAGTAATTCCGCATCTGGACGTTAGTGGCTATCAACGGCTCTACGCCCACAACAGCGTCTCCACCATGTCTATAACCAACCCCAACCCCCGGGATTTCACTGCCCCACCTCTTTTTGGGGTGTCGATACGCCGCATTCCGGATGATATGCAAGAAAAGTGCCGTATCAAGGCTATTACGACAGGGGATGTTTCTTTTTGGAGGGGTGGCTAGCGTAATCTACATCCAATTGCTGAGGAAAGGCAAGTGTGGAAACGAATCTCACTGGCATCAAATGAAAACTTTGAGCTTTGTGCATTCGCCTCATACTCGGCGTGAGAAGACATTTGCACATATGAATGCAGTGACGATAAGTGCATTATTTTCAATCAATCCTGTGGGTAATTACTAATTATATGCCATTTCTATATACACAAGGCAGATCATACAGAAATGTGTGAGATTTCATTCGTTTTCAAATGTGGTACGATATCTATCCAACGGGGAATTGCTACCGTGTGCTTTCGATACAGGCACCACGAGAGCTGGACAGTTGGCATACTCTATCCCTTCCTTTCCTCACGTAGCCGAGACTGTACCTCTGGAGGACGTCTTGTTTTCAGCCTAAACTTGAGATCACTGAGGGAACTGCTGCCCCGAAGCAGCCTACCTGGGCGTGCTTGAACCAAGCGAGTGGCGTCTACACGCTCTCTGCTTTTCACCTTCTCTCCCAAGACCTGTGATATTCTATCTGTCGTGAAAATTACCTTTATAGCCGTCTTGGAGCTCTGCTGCCGAATGACTTCAACGAGATCTTTCAAAGCAGAACGATTTGTCTTGCTCTCGAGGGCTTGAATGCCATTGATGCCACATACCATGCTGTTTGACGCATGACCGAGGAGCGCTAGAATCAGTTCCAAAGTATCTCCCACACTATTCATCGTTCCATCTAGTTTGGAAAACTGCTCTTCGTGGAAGTTCTGCTCTGTCTCAAAAGCTGACGGTAGCTGGCTGACTAATTGGCGGATCAGGGTATAGAGGAGACAGATTAAGCCAGCGTTCTTTGTTGCCAGCTTGTTGGGATTCTTGTATCGACCTTGATCGAAGAAGTATATGCAAGGAATTCCTGCATCGGTTATGACGGCGGCAATTTGAAGTGCGGTTGGTGAGAGATCTGATGGAAACACGGGACCTTCGACCGAAAGGAAGGAAGAGTCTTTTGACTCCAACCAACGTTGAACGTCCACGAAAACTTCCTGGGGAATGGATGTATCAGCACTGCGGCTTGCGGACTTGAGAGCTCCTTCTCGACCATTATTGACGTATTGGTCCATAGCTTTGGTATAGTCCTCAATCTCTGTACGAGCATAGTAGTTTCCCGATGGCTCTGTCCAGAGTAAGTCTAATGGCTTCCAATTACTATGGTGTTGTTTCATACCTTCTGGCTCTTCGACTGGACTGAGCATCTCTTCAGAGAATTTCTTCTCTTCCTCTTCGTCATTATCATCTTCATCATCTTCTTCCTGTTGGAAAGAATTAATTTTCTTGTCGTAATTGCCACCTCCGTCGTTCCTCTTTGCATGTCTTTTTGCACCATTACCAATAGCTTTTTAGCCCAGTTTGGGTGGTTCGACCGATCGAGAACGTCGAACTCGATCAGGCATTGTCGAGTCTATTATTTTGGTTTCATCAGCTCTGCCAGCAAATGCGGAAGAATCGAAACTTACCGTGGTTATATTGTTGCTCGACTGTCGCCAGAGTCTTCGTCATGCCAGCCCCAACCTCCGAGAACGCTCTCGAAGCGATGGTTTTGGATGCGGCGCTGAAGCTAGATTCAATTTGAGTTTCAGATTGCTTGCGAGATCGGTCAGCGGTGTTCTTTTGTTGGTCGTTTGGGCTCCCAGCGATGAAAGTCTTAAGATCGTAAGATGTTTGTAGATTTTGTAGGGTTATGTAGCGGTTAACATTCTTAGCAATTCTTCTAACTGCATCAACGTAGGCTTTGATTTGGTCGTCGTAGAAGTTACTCCGCATAGAAACTGTGAAACGGTTTATTCCTTTCCCGTACCAATACATCACATAGCAAAGAAACTTGAACAACTGAACGTAGGCGTTGGCTATACCTTGGCGGATAGGTTGGGTATCTAGGACTTCCTTGCTGCTTGAGAGGTAGCGCATTTCCTCTGCAATATCGTGAAGGCCCTTGGAAAAACCTTCCACCACCTTCTTGTGATTTGCACAGATCTGTGAGAAGTCAGACCCATGGGGACGTTTGAAGGGGGCAGTTATTCGAGTGTCTTATACCGTGACGACGGAAGTCGCAATTCCGCTAACAACGCTGGTATAAATGCTTCCACTTGGGAAGATGCGGAACAACTGCTCGTGACCCTTCAATAAACCAGCAAAAGCTCGCAAGTTTGCTTTTGCGCGACCCCAACGGGTCTTTCCGTCTTTTTTCCATTCTTTTCTCAAACCACTGACGATTTGCCACAAAGCATCAATTGTCGGGAGCAGAGATTCGTCGACTTGAGGAATGTTGGCTTTCTTGAAAGCACTCGTCTTGCGAAATTTCTTCCATGTTTCTATCGCCTCCTTGCATTCTTTCATCAAGTCAGTGTCATCTTTCCTGATGCTCAGGATGATGTGCAGGATGTTTTGCTGTTAGCTAAGGCTACTAACGTTTGCAGGTTCGCGGCCATCGATTGTTGCCACCACAATCGCCATCGATCTGCATCTTCTTTCTTTTTCCGTTTCTCCTCCTCCTCCGCGTTTGCGTGAGCAACCAAGGCCTTGGCTCCGTCACTGTTTGGCAATGCTACCTCGACTACGAGAGTAAATCCTTTGACATTCTTTGAGAGTTCCGCTTTCTCGACATTGTCCGCCAAAATGGCGGACAAAATCGAAATCGCTTCGAGAAACCTTCTTGGTCGTTCAATTTATCCGAAACAGCGTGGAAGAACATCTTGCGATGTTCCGAGCTGCAACTTTGGGCAAGGTTTGAAAATGATTGTGATAACATAGGACAAGTATTGGTCGCGAACTACGAATAAAGGAGCGATATATTTTCATTTGCATGATGGACTTACAGACATGCAGAAATAACTTTCGGCATTTCTGCCTCTCCGTGCAAGAATACAGTATAATTGGTCCCAAGGATAAATAAGTGTAGTCCCTGTTGCTCCACGATATAAATTCTAGCCAATCAAGTAGTATAGCAGATGGCCGCGAGCTGATTGGTCGATATATGAAAGGTACGAGAACAGGGACTACACTTATTTATCCTTGAGAACAATTATAGTGGTTTTGACAGCCTATACATCTATCTTTCTCATCTTTACTACGATCGAGACAACTATAATGGTCGAAAGGCGAGACGAATTGGGAAAATGCGGCTGAGAAATGAACAGTTCTGCATTCTTGCTCTATTGCTGAAATAGGCTTAATTCCTAGGATGACATCCTTCCGGACCACTTGATAATGTGGCATATTGAAACTCACTACGTAACAAGTAAGATCACCAAAATCTTTACCCTAGTTACACTTCACAATTTCTCGGCAGGGCAGGCTCAATCCAAATCAATCGATACGCTGTGAACTAAAAGCGACAGACCAGGCTCTCTCCGTACACGCCTGGGTGTCGAAGTGCCTCCCAATCACAGCTTCTTGATAATGCGACATGCCGTACGACCACGCCAAATCAATATTTCAAAAATCTGTTCCATCCTTTTCAACTCCCTGACGTGTCATGCACATCATACAGTCTTCCTATTGGCGATTTTGAATGAGTATGAAGGAATCAAGCAGGGCTGTATACTTGAATGCGATAATATCAGGAAAACCTTGAGGCTCAAGAGAACTATCCGGCTGGTAGGAGAAGGTATCCGGATCTCGATTAAGTAGTCGGGCACTCCGTTCAAAACTCAACTCCGATATATTTCAATTTGGATATGCGAGATATTTTGCCTAATCTCTCAAATTATAGTATACAGAGAAAAGGACTTCTGTAAGCAAAACCCAGTACTATCTACGGCTTTCTGGCATTTGGTAAACTTCTACCTTCCAAACCCTACGGCATAGTCTCTATTTGAATTCCAATATAACAATTAACTCCACCAACTGCTATACTGCCACCATAACTCTGAATTCTCAGACTGCTGAGGCTGAGGCTGACTCCGGGCTTGGCTTGGACGAGGCATCCGCTACAAAACTCACAAACGGAAATGTCATCATGGAGGAGACCCGGACAGTGACACTGTCCGAGTCAGTCAAGTTTGAGCTTATAGACAAGTTAATTGCTACTACTATTAGCACGGTCGTCTGCAATGATAAGAAGACCGAGCAAGGATACCAGTACAAGGACTGTATAGCAGAAGGAGACAACCCACGAAATCAGATTACTTACTCTATCGAGTGTCTTAACTCCGAAGGCTACTTTATCACAGAGGAGACCAATCGCAAAAAACCATTCGATCTGGAGGATGCGAGAATAGATACTATCAACAGAAAGACTAATATATACTCTATCACGACAGTATTGAGAATATCAATCAGGGCCGACTCCTGTCAAGAAAGGTACGAAAGGCGAGAAATCTTGGAGCGGGGTATACTCAACGATACCGACATTTTAATCTCAGTCAAGACAACCAAGCTGACTATCCACTCCCTGGCGACTATTCAGGCGCTGAGAAACGTAGTTTCTTATTATCCGGATCTGAGCCTCGCGGCTACCGATGTGTCTCTCACTGTACCTTTCTCCGTTCTCGCCCATCATATGGATTATTTGAGAGACTTTCATACTTAAATTATCATATTAATTCTATTACTACATATATCTCATCTTATTAACAACCTCGAGTTTTAAAGTAAAATATTGTAATATTGATTTTAAATAACTATCTGTGCCAAGGGCTTACGGTTAGCAATTAATTTTGGTAACCCTGAGTGAGATAAAAGTACACACTCCAGAGAAGCAGCTCTGATGAGCACCCACTTGCAGGTTCATAAAACTGGATGGCAGCATGCATGTGGCAACTTGGTCCTCCCTGGTTGGTCAAGGCTTATCTTTATCACACCACATTTTCTCGGAGGCTACATGCAGAAGATTGGCTTTGCATACGTATTTGGATTCGCTCGTTTATAATGCAGAGCCATGCGGGCCGCAGGACCACGGACGTATAAGGCCTCGAAGCTGCAGCAGTTACTTCGAAGTATCTGTAAGTTCTTTCAGCTTCATCATTTTGCTATTCGTCCCATCCACTGCTGAACGCCCTTCATTGTCCTTCCCGTGGATCAGCGTACGGAGTATTCTTGCTACCTTGTCTTTACACTGCATACTGCATACCCTAAAGTGAACAAAAACTGGCTGATGGATCCGATCACAGCCGTGGGCTTCGCTGCCAGCATTCTCACGTTCATTGACTTCTCATACCAGATCGTTTGCGGTACTTATGAGGTAATCAAATCTGGCAGTACTACAGAGAACGCTCATGTGAGCGTTGTGACCACGGATCTGGATGAAATCACCAAGGAGCTAAGCCAACGCCCACCTGGCTATTCGAAGCACGAGGAAGCTCTAAATACTCTCGCCACAGAATGTCAAGGCGTCTCGGATGAGATACAGAAGCTTCTGGATCGTGTCAAGACCAAAGCTGGGAGTTCGAAATGGAAGAGTACTAAAGTCGCTCTGCATTCCATGTGGAAGAAAGGAGAGATTACAGAGTTGGAGAACAGACTTGGTAAATACAGGTCGGAAGTCTTGCTTAGATTGGTCCTAATTCTCAAGTAAGAATATGACTGAAGCCGGGTTGCAATCGAGTTTTAACAAAACAATTAGCGAGAGACAGGTGTCTGTCCAGGTTGAGCTAAACAACTTCCAGTCCGTATCACAAAAACAAGCGTCAGATGCTGTGAAGCAGTTGACGAACCTTCGTGATGACCTTCTGAAAAATATGGAAAGCAAAATTCAAGACAGCAATCAATCACTGTCGCTTGAACTCAGCAATCAGTTGCGTCTCATCAAAGATATTCGTAACTCGGTTGATACACTACTTGAACCATTGGCCGTGCCATCTCCTGAGATGCGGGTACTGAAGCAGCTCTACTTCAACACAATATATTCTCGAGAGGATACGATGGAAAAGGCCGGGAGTGGCACGTTTGAATGGATCTTGAAAGAAGACTCGAGCGACAATGGACAAAATACAAAGTCCGATGAAGATGAAATTGAAGATGATGACTTGGCCAAGTTAGTGGAGGATACCAAAAACCTACAATCGGAGTCACGAACTGCATTTCTTACATGGCTACGAGAGGAGAATCGAACTTTCCACATCTCCGGGAAAGCTGGATCCGGCAAATCGACGCTGATGAAACTTCTTGTTGATCATCCTCAAACTCGCGTTGAGGTGAAGAAATGGGCAGAGGGGAAGCAGCTCATCTTCGCTCACTTCTTCTTTTGGCGATCCGGGGTGGATAAGCTCCAGAGATCACTGTCTGGACTATACCGTTCAATCCTTTTCGAGGTCTTGAAGCAGTGTCCCGACCTGATTAGAGAAGTCTTTCCCGAAGCTTATACAGCATTTTCAAAGAGGTTAACTAAAGAAATAAATTAGAGAGATATAAAGAAGAATAGATTATTGCAGCATCTCTAGATTACCTCAAATTAAATGGATTTTGAGATCTATAAATATTGTATTTTTAGTAACTAGTAGAGTTTGAAAGAAGATTCAGATTAGTTATCTGAAATTATAGATAAAAGACAAATTTACAAATCTAGATACAATTAGTTTAAAATAAAGAAAATATTTTTTCATTTTATATTTCTAGAAGATAGAATCATGGTGCGACGGTTATACCCTTCAGTTATAAGTAGTTAACCTTCTGAACCTAAGGTCTTCAGTCTATATATAACCCTAGTCGTAACATCCTACGCTGCAGCATATCTCATTCATTTAGAAATCCACCTTCAGGACTCTATAACAAGGCAAACAGCGCCGAAGTATCTTAAAATAAGCCAATAAAAAACTTTCAATCGACCAATATAGCCTATCTTTTCGCGCCGCCTTAATTTGAACCATTGATGTATTTAGCTAATTCGTCAAGACCACGTTTTGCACATAGCATCCCGTCCTAGAGTTGAATATTAAAATACAATTTACTATTAGTATAAACTAGGGAATAGAACGTACCAGAAGTATTGACGGCAAGCAACTAAGAATACGTATCGTAGTTGCTATATTGCCTCTATACACTAGCCCAGTTCTACCCTTCAATATATCGGCCACTACTTTCGATGCATATATCTCAGTTGGCATCATTTCTGGATCCAGTTTTCCCTCGGCTGAATCTGCGATTACAGAAACGATATGCGAATAGATAGATTTAGGAGGTAGCTGGAATTCTCCTGGTTTCTTGTAGATATCCGCTTGAACACAACCCGTCACAAGAGTCAATACCTTCACATGAAAAGGTGCTAACTCTAGCCGAAGAGTTTCGCCGATAGTGTTAAGTGCGGATTCGGATGCTGCATAGAGTCCTGGAAAGGAATTAGATTCTTGCTAAAGCCACAAGTTTAGGGGATTTACCAAGCCATGGAGTATTAACAAGTCCACCAATTGAGCTCAAATTGACCACTGTACCCTTATTTTGGATAATTTGAGGAGTAAAAGCTTTAATCATCGCTAAGGTACCCCATATATTGATGTCGAATAGTCTTTTACCTTCGATTATAGAAGTATCTACCAACGGCATAACGAACTCGACTCTGGCGCTGTTCATCAAGACATCTAAGCCTCTGCCTGAAGTATGAGATTGGACGGATTCCACTGCTTCCGCGATAGATGCCTCTGATGTGAGATCTACCTTGAGGATATGTACCTTTGGAAGCTTCGAAAGATCTATTGCTTTATCGGGATCTGGTACAGCTGCAAAAACAGTGAAGCCTTTCTGCTGAAATGCTACCACTAGTGCTGCACCTATTTGGCCGCTACTGGCGCCGGTGACAAGAACGGATTTCTCTGCCATAGCTCGCTGTGCAATGATCTGGAAAAGAACTTCATGAAGTAAAGAATTAATTGAAAAAGAATTCAGATGTGAGAAGTGGCAAGGCGAGAATGGAACTGGTTTGATTTTCTTGCGAGCTGATGATACAAAAGTAGAAATCCGTATCAATTGCGGGCAGACTAGTAGGGCTGATCCACCGGGTGCTTATCCCTGCTAGTAATCAAATAAGCAAAAATCCTAGTATAATATAATCACACGGTACCAATCTGCGGTAGCATTAACCAGATCAACTATCATTATTCTCGAAAGAGGAAGTTGTAAACTATATCCCGCCTCAAAGCACGGTGTATATCAAAGCACACCCTTGTGATTTATTTTAAATTAATTCTAATTAAATCATTTATTAAGATTATAAATTAAAACTTATCATATAGCTTTATTATAATCAGTTCTTAGATATAAAGTTAAAAAATAAAAAGGATTATTTTATTTCGAATTTAAATTTCGAAAATATTAGATATTTTTAATATATTATTAATAAAATAATTTCTATTATAATTTATTAGTTTATATAAATATTAAAGAAATTTGATAATAGTTTTACTAAATTGATATAAATCAACCAATAAATACTTTTATCTATAAAATATTATATCTATTTATTATATAATTTAAATTTTAAATTATTTTTATTGAAAAATTAATAAGTTTTTTTTAAATAATTTTTATTTTATAAATATTTATTATTATAAAAAAATTATAAATTTTATATATATATTAGATTATCTTTTTTAAAAAAAAAAAAAAAAAATATATTTTTATAATAAATAAATAAATATTAAATAATTTAATAAAATATAAATAATTTTAAAAATAATTATATAGAATATTTAATATATAATAATTTGAAATTATTTAATAATTAAATATTAAGTTTAAATCAAATAAAAAGATTTAAATAGATAAATTAATAATAATATATTATTTTGATAATTATTTTCAAAATTTAATTAAAAATTTGATTTATTTTTCGAAAAATCTTTATATTTTAATATCTAATAAAGATTTTATTAAAAGGATTGAAATATTTAAATAATTATAAATTTAGTATATAATAGAAAATAAAAAAAATTATAATTTATATTAAATTAGAAGATTTAAATTTATATATAAATTTTCACTTTATTTTAAATATCTTATAACTTTTAATAATATAATATTAAAAGAAAACTAAAATTATAACTATAATATTTCATTATTTAATAATAATAAAATATATATGAATTTTTTCATTTGATTTTATTAAAGAAGTTATTTATAATAATAACTTGTTTTTCTATATTTTAAATTTTGTAAATAATTATTTTTTTAAAAAGATATATTTAAATTAAAATATCAAGAATTAAAATTTATATTATCTTGACTTTATCTTTTAAATATTATATATAAATAATAAAAATTGAATTAGTTATTAATTTCTTAATAGAATATTATAGATATACTTTAAAGTAAATATTAGAGTTTATTAATAAGGAATTATAAGAATATCGTAGTATAATAGTAATATTGCTAGAACCCGAATATAGAACTCTAGTTAAAGATAAACTAATTACTATTGATCTTCTTTTCTTCTTTCTATTCTTTATATTAAAGTCCTTTAGAATAAGAACTCTATTTCTTATTTAATCAATCTCTATTATTCCTCTTATATAGATAATCAATACCTAAATCTTCGAATTCTTTTTCTATATTTCTAATATTATCTTCTCTTTTAGATTAGCTTTACTATAATCTTACTATACTTTATATATATACTTTTACTATATAGATATTTGAATTCTTAATTCTTTCTTTCTTTAAGTAAATAACTAATACTATCTATATATAGCTTAATTATAATTTTAAAATTGTATTTACTAAACTAAATAATAAAACTTCCTTTAATATATTATATTTAATAATCTTTTATTATTATTCTATTATTATTATTACTTTCTTTAACTAAAACAATTTTCTATAACTTTCCAAACTATTATTATAAAGTAATATTAATAATCTATAATATACTTTCCTAGTATATTAGGTACTGAAATAATAAATATAAGATATCGATATTATTACCAAATTTGGCTTATTTGGCTTACTTATAACTTGATTCTATCAAAATTGTATTAATATAGATACTAAGTAAATATTTTGTTTATAGATAATACCGATTTATCTACTTCTGTTATATAATTTACTTGATTCTATATATAGTTTATTTTATTTGATTCTGATTAACTTCGATCTAGGTTATTATTATATTTCCTCTAAACTGTGACGAACCTCACGAAAGCAGCCTAGAGCTAGCTACCTGTCTGAGGCTTGCTTAGTCAAACTCCCTGCCTAAGCCGCTATAGTGTTAGTATACCATATGCTCTGTATGTGATTAACCTCCTGTATTTAAACTCTTCGAGCTCCAGAGCTCTCTTAGTTCTTTAGTTGTTAATTCTAAGGCTAAATCTACTCTATTATTGAAGGTTCATCATATTATTAACAACTCACAACCCTGCCAGCCGTACTGACGGCTATCCAAATAATATCAGCTATTTATCCCTCTTTGCCTCTGATTACCTTGATCACTGAGCAGTAAGAGTAGACCTATTCTGAGAGATCCTCGATGTATGGTAATCACTAACAACCCTTACGATATATCCCCTATTCAGCAACGACAACAACGACAAGCAGAATGCCTCCCAAACATTCAATTAATACCCGTTCCACTGCTGGCGGTGCCCCGCCTTCTGGACAGTATATCGATGTCCAAGAAGGAGCTAGTACAGACGATAATAACAATAGCAGAGATCAGAGCGGAACCCTCTCTCAACAAGAGGTACAAAGCTCAGTATCCAGCACTGCTACCCCCCGAGTTACTGACGAGAGTACCGACAACCAAGCAAGTGCAAGTGTACCAACGCTAGAAGAGCAGAATGCCTTCCTCATGGAGCAGCTACGAGAACTCTCTGGAGAAGTCGACAGACTGAGAAGTGTTCAACCGTCAATTGAGCGGGCTACGCCAGCATCCCCAACAAGAGAACATGTATGCTTCTCCCAAGATACCCTGCATATGGCAAATATGCAGGAGACGCAGTGGCAACCCTGTGCGCAAACCTACGACTTGTCTGTATCGATCAGCTCAGCTCCTTACCGTCCTAAGGTAACAGATCTGTATAATAAACTGAACGATGGTACTAGTATTAGGCCGAGCTTATGGAAAGCACTTATGCTAGAACGACTCGAGATTTACCAGTATGCACTGCCAACCGAGAGCTTCCGACGATAATATATCCTGGAGCAGATGCAGGGTATAGCACTAGTATACCTCGAAGGGTTATACCTATAGCAATTCCCCTCTTTGATAGCTGTACAGCTTGTCGAATCAGTAGCAACTTTCTTGACCGATCCGGCAGAAACACAGCGCACAGCCGACAAGTACTATATACTTCGTATAGGTAACTTAAGCTTTACCGAGTTCCACCGGCAGCTTATGCTACTTGCCACTATTGTAGGTATTACAGATAAACACACTATTCGCCAGGACCTGACTGTTAAAGTTACCGAGTTCTACCGATATACTACAGGTATAGGATGTATAGCTAGCCAATCCCTTGAAGGCGATATACAGGTCTACCAATGGTTCGAAGCGAACGAAGTAGGAATTAAGACTATGAATGCTGTACGTTCCGGCGCCCCTGCCAGCAACCCCATTTGTAGATCGCAAGGTGGATCCTACACCGCGAATAAGAACGAGTTAACCGCCCAAGCAAAGCAACCTAACGCTCCGTATATATATGCACCTGCGAACCCACACCTTGGCACTCCCGCACCTGTTAATACCCCGCAGCACTTTACCCCTCACCGCAACACCCCTGCTTTTCAACAAAGCAACATACAACGCTACTTCACCCCCTCAGGCAACTATAGCGGAGATCGAGCTAGATCCTATACTCCCTACGCTGTAGGCGCAATTGAATACTCGGAAGTGGACGAAGATCAAGAAACCTTTGTAGACACCTAGGAGGATCCTACTACGGCTGAAGCAGAGGCAATCGCTTATACGGTTCATGAAGAGATGAACCGGGCAAAAGACACCGCCTAGTAAAAGACTCCTTTCTAGGTAGGCTAAGAGATATAAGATACTTGGATCTTACTACCTTAATGGGAGGAGAGTATATAACGCTCCTATATACTTTAACAAAGAATAACCTCTTCTTCCAATCCAAAGCTCTTATTGACTCAGGAGCAAATAGCTTCGCATTTATCGATATATCTTTCCTTAAACGTCTTTCTCCTATTCTAAAACCTATCCTTAAGTGTTTGAAATCCCCTTTGTAGGTCAAGAGCTATAATAGCACCAAGGGCCAGGAGATTACGTATTATACTTTAATTAACCTTATAGTCGATAGCCGTATACAATCGTTTACCCTCTTTTTAATCACCCACCTTAGATCCCAGCATATTATCCTAGGACAACAATGACTTGCTGAGCATTATGTACTTCTAGACTATACCCGTCGCCGACTAAGGTGGCTAGCCGATCTGCTTTGTATCTTCAACTACTCTATCAACTTCGAAGTACAACTGGACGACAACAAACCTACGATTAACCGCTTCTACCAAGCCGATACCGATCGGAGAGATAGACAACTGGATATGTTCTGGAGGAAGAAACACTTCCTAACCCAGGCTAAAACAGTCAACAAGATCACCCTGCTCCGCAAACCAACCGAGAAGCACCTGAAAGAGCCGGAATCAGACTCCACCTCCCCCGATTTTGCCCTGCCCGGCGGGTTGAATTCTAGTATAGCTAAAGTAGTCCCAATTAGCACTAAGTCGTCATACAAGAAGTCAGCAAAGCTGAATACTGCCAAGATGGAAAAGAAGTTGAGAGTAGTAGAAACGCCGCCTCCTCCAGCTCCTAAACACTCTCCAAAGCCCCTCTGGATACCTCCTGCTATACGCAAGCCCTCTGCTATTGAAATTTGTACCATCTCGGGTACTGTTCTAAATACTATCTGTAAGAGGCACAGTAACTACGAGCTGTTTACCGTAACTTTGCAAGAACTAGATAGCCTAATCGACCAATACCGAGATACCCAGAATGAAGAGTAGTAGAAAGCAGCCTTTATAACCCAACTTCTCTCCCCTCAATCCCGATAAGCTGCTATGTATTCTCTTCTACAAATGGATGCTACCGAGCTTCCAATCCCCGATAAGTATACTGACTATACCTATATCTTCTCTAAAGCTGAATCCGATATCCTGCTACCCTACCGTCCCTATAACCACAAAATCCATTTAGAGGATGATAGTGAGAAAGCGCTGAAGTATAGCCCGCTTTATAAGATATTGCTTGAAGAGCTTGAGACTGTCAAGGAGTACCTTACAGAGAATCTATCAAAAGGTTTTATTGAACCTAGCCAAGTACTATTCGCAGCTCCTGTTCTCTTCGTCAAGAAACCTACAGGCGGACTATACTTCTGTATCGATTTCCGGATGCTCAATACCCTTATCCGCAAGGATCGATACCCGCTGCCCCTGATTGACGAAATGCTTGCTAGTATTACAAATACAAAGGTCTTTACTAAGCTAGATATCCGCCAAGCCTTCCACTATATTCGAATAGACCCTGCTTCGGAAGAGTATACTACCTTTCGAACGCGCTACGGAGTATACAAGTATAAAGTCATGCCTTTCGGACTAACAAATGGCTCTGCAACCTATCAGCACTATATGAACGATATGCTTTTCGACTATCTAGATATATTCTGTACTGCTTACTTGGACGATATCCTGATTTACTCTGAGAACGAGCTGGAGTATACAGTATATATGAGACTAGTTCTACAACGCCTCCAAGATACTGGCCTCCAGGCCGATATAAAGAAATGCGAATTCGATATCAAACAGACAAAGTACTTGGGATTTATTATCTCCACCGAAGGTATTGAAGTAGACCCAGAAAAGGTTACTATTGTATAAGGATAGTAATACCCTAGTACTGTAAAAGATATTCAATCCTTCTTGGGCTTCTGCAACTTCTACCGCCGGTTTATCTGCGACTTTGGCCTGATCGCAAAACCCTTGATCAACCTGACGAAGGCCGGAACTTGCTTCGACTTCGACGAGAGCTGTCAACAAACATTCAATATACTAAAAGAGATACTGATCTCTGCCTTTCTGCTCAAACACTATAATCATATACTCCCCTGTATACTTGAAACCGATGTATCAGATGGAGTAGTGGCTAGTATGTTTTCCTAGAAGCATAGAGACAACTATCTATCTGTCGCTTACTTCTCAAAAACTATATAAGCTGTAGAGCTCAACTACGAGGTACACGATAAGGAAATGCTAGCTATTGTTAAATCGTTCGCAAACTGGTATACCGAGCTGACTAGTACTCCTCACCAGATACACGTCTATACTGACCACAAAGCACTGGAATACTTTATATCAACTAAGTCTCTTAATACTCGCCAAGTGCGCTGGGCTGAACTACTCGCCGACTACCACTTCTTGATTGCGTATCGCCCCGGAAAGCAGAACCCTCTGGCTGATGCTTTAACCCGCAAAACGGACGAATTGGACTCCCAGAACAAAGCTAAGAAGGAGAAAAGAGTGTAGAAGCTGCTGAAGGAAGAGTAATTGGATCCTCAGATAATTGCTGCTCAAATATATATCCACTTTTGCGAAACTGACTCCCAGCTGTCTGAGCTGTACAGTATACCAAATCAACTGACTCTTGTTGTATGCGTTTTACAGGCGAACCGAGAGGCGAAAAGCTTGCAATCTCTGAGAATTACATCGACCGCCGACCAAGCCAAGCTTTCTATACAAAATGGCCTGTTACTCTACAAAGGTCGTCTGATCGTCCCTGATACAGCTAATTTGCGTATCCTCCTGATCCGCGAAGTCCACGACTCTGTGACAACTGTATATCCTGGTATTCGAAAGACTATATTGCTGCTTACCCGCCAGTACTATTAGTGCGGCCTTCAAGGCGATGTTGCTACTTATATACGCAACTGCCATGCCTGCCGCCGCAGCTCAGTGCCAAGAGATAAGATACCTGGTTTACTATATCCCCTGCCAATCCCTATATATGCTTGGGAGCACGTTACTATGGATTACTGCAGCTTCAATAAGGACAAGTACGGATTCGACAATGTATTAGTTATCATCGATCGTTTAAGCAAGCAGGCTATCACTATCCCCTGTTATAAGACCATCGATATATGTGAACAGGCTAAGCTGTACTTGATATACGTTTACTAGTACTACGGCCCACCAACTACTATGCTGTCAGATCGTGGCCCTCAATTCATCTCCTCCTTCTGGAAGGAATTCAATAGCATCCTAGGTACAGATACCAAACTCTCTACTACAGACCACCTGTAAACAGATAGCCAGACGGAGATTTATAATCAGTACCTGCAAAAGCGCTTGAGATCCTTCGTCAGCTACTACCAAGACGATTAGTCGGAATACCTCCCTATGATGGACTATGCCCAGTTAACACTTCCGTATTCGTCGCTCGGAGACCTCCCGCCGTTCGAAGTACTCTACGGATATACTCCTAGAGTCCCCTGGAGCTAGCAAGCAGACCACCCTGCAGTTGATGACCTCAATATAGATGATACCCGCACTTATACCTGCCGCAACCGCGAAGCGCTTGAATATACATGCTCTACTATATAGAGAGCACAAGACCGTATATCTAAAGCGGCTAATACATATCGAAGGTCTGTTGATTTCGATATAGGTGACTATATATAGCTGGATATACGATATCTCCCGATACAGCGACCATCAAGGAAGCTTGATTACCCTACAAATGAATACTTCAAGGTACTCGAGAAAATAGGCTACTTATTCTGCTTGGAGCTGTCTGATATAATATGTATCCATGATATATTCCCAGCAGACAAATTGCGTAAAGCTGCCGACGACCTATTATCTGGCTAGTATAATAAGCCCCTGCTGCTACTCAATATCACAGGTACCGATAAGTACGAAGTCGACAAAGTACTTGCTTGCAGAAAACGCTACAGATCCCTAGAATACCATGTTTCCTGGATCAACTATGATACTGATCTGACCTGGTACAAAGCTTCTGACTTGAAGATGGTACCCTATAAGCTGTATGACTTCCACTTGGAGAATCCAATACTTCCTAGTCCACCTGCCCTCCTGCCCGAATAGCTACGACTGTTCCAGAATGGAGAAGAGGATTATGACTATACAGATAGTGATCACCTAATGATGCTGGCCCAAAGGCGTATATTCTTTAGCTCATTTCTTTAAAACATTCCTTACCCTACACTTATTTAAACTAATGCTAATTATCAGCCCTTGGCTAAGATGATAGCGCTCGGGGACGAGTTTATTTGGAGGGGGGGGTAGTGTGACGAACCTCACGAAAGCAACCTAGAGCTAGCTACCTGCCTGAGGTTTGCTTAGTCAAACTCCCTGTCTAAGCCGCTATAGTGTTAGTATACTATATACTCTATATGTGATCAACCTCCTATATTTAAACTCTTCGAGCTCTAGAGCTCTCTTAGTTCTTTAGTTGTTAATTCTAAAGCTAAATCTACTCTATTATTGAAGGTTCATTATATAAACCTTTTATAGTTCTATAAAGACTTTATCTTCTATCTATTTAATTCTTTTTCTTTATAATATTATTATTATCTTTTTTATTTTTATCTTTACTTCTCTTATTTCTTTATTATATTTATATTATATCTATATTACTTATATTATTTCTTTTTGAATTTTTTGCTTATTATTATAATATTTATCTATATAGATTCCGAGATTACTTCTTATTTATCTAATAATATAAAGTTAATATATCTTTATTATCTTTGCTATTTCAAGTAGTTTATAACCGATTTAACTATCTATTATACTTCTAAACTAAGAACTATTTATTATATCTATTGTTTTCAATAGAAAACCAAGTATTATCTTATAAATAGATTTTATCTTTTGATTATACTTTACTAACTAAATTAGATCTTACTATAATTTTGTATTAAGGTTAATAAATTAATATCTTTAACTAATTAATATACTATTATATCAGAAAGTAAATCTAAAGATAGATTTATAACTTGATATCTCAAATCTACTTAATCTTATTATATTAGTTAAATTGAGTTTATATTTTCGAAGAAGAATTAAGAGAATAGTACTAAATTGAAGATATTATAGAATATTATAATTACTAAGTTGAAGATATTAAACCAGATCTCTAATATCTTAAATAATATTTTGGATATTATATATTACAATATAAGTTTTATCTATATTTTGTTTCTATTTATATCTTATTAACTTTATATCTTTTTATCTAGAGTTATCTCCTTCTTATTATCTATAATAATAAGGAAATCGATCTTAATAATATATAGAAAGATAATATTCTCTATAACTAATATAATAGTTATCGGAACATCGGTGCTTCGGCCAGGCAATAGCCGCACGGGCCATCATACCTCAGGCATAAAGCGTACCCCATCAAAATGGCTACATGCATTTTAGGTCGCTATATACCTACCTATACATCTGTATATACCGAAGCTGGAGTACCGGAGAGTATTAAAAGGAGCTTCGGAGTACACTTATTATGTACCATAAATAAGCCATTATACAGCCAGTTAGTTGTAGAAGAATAAGACGATTTTACCCATTGACATAAGCTAGCCATTGTACGCTCAGCCTAGTATCCCGGGTAAACATCGGCACAAGTTCACATGACCTTATTGGATCTTCCCCCCTTTGAGCATATTACTTTTATGAGAAGGTCCAACCAATACTGATCAGTAGTTGATCCTATTGATACCACTATACACTTCGGTCGTTGGCCAAATATCCCCCTCAACCGCAGACCAGCAAGGTACCCCGATCCGTATATAGTAACCTATATCTACAATAGCACCCCAAAACTATATCCCCGAGGGATGGAGTTAGTACACAATCAATACTGTACTGCTCTACGAGGACTACAACTTCTCAGATAAGTCCTTCTGTACAAAGACTGCTATTACCACCTATATTATCCAATTTATCATACAGACTACATAAGCAAAAGAAACTAACCATAACCTATAGACTATATACCATGATGATTTCGAAGGATGAATAGAAGAGCTATTCGCTCTAGCTAGTACAGTACTCCTCCGTCAACTACAAGTATATATAATGGAACAAGGGGTATTCGTTCAAAATGTTATTGGAGACAGATCATACACTAAGGTCTTTATAGCACTTCTTAGAGAAGAGAAACCCCATAAATAGACAGAAGAAGAGTTCCAGCAACTTGGGACCTACTGTGGATCTCCTAAAGCAAGGGCTTTAGGCAAGCAAACTAGTCCCCTTCGACCTATAGTGGAAGTACCGCAAACCCCTTCCGTAGCCCCAGATACAGACCGAAACCCGCCAAAGCAGCAGGAGGCCGAGAAACCGGTGCATACACCAGAAATTAGCGGGGAAGCCCGGGTTCAGCACCCCACCCCTATTTGGAATCCTTCCGGCCGTATCAGCAGCACCCCGCATCCTGCTTTAGATTCCGCAATCATCACTGCGCAGGACCCTTCGGCGTACAGCAAACAGCTTAGCAACCTGCATAAGCTCTTAAATGACAACCGGAAGAAGTACAGCGGTAAGATGTACGAAGTGATCGACATCAAGCTCAGAGTCTTCTGGGACTACTACACAAAAGCAGGCTTACCTCCAGAAGCATATACCTTCGGATTCTCATCCATCCTAAGAGATCGGGCATTGGATTACTTCTTCAATCAGATCTCAGGAAGGAACCTCTCCTTTCGTACAATACGAGATATAATCCAAGAGTACTTCGAGACAGACAAACAGAAGCAGACTTACCTTTCTAAATGGAGGTCTATTACATACCAAAGCATACAACAGCAGCACCCTAACAAGACTGAGATACAATACCTCGAGCTACTCTTTGATAAGGTCCGTACCCTACAGAAGGGCTTATCATATAAATATCAGAACGAGTACAATCTACGGGATCAAATCCTCAATGCATGCCAAGGCGTACCTGACTATAGCTTTGCACTATATAAGCCGTCAGATACCTTTGAGTCAGTATACTCAGATCTATGCAACTCCATTGCTACTGCCGTATACAACCATCAGCAATCCACTACACTCGTTGCGGACAAGCAGTACTAGGTCGACCGAAAGTACGAGGGTTCTCGTACCCGTTACGGCCGTAATACTCCACAACAGTTTTCTGCTCGAGGAAGGTGGACCGCAAGGGCACAAGTACCCCGTAAACACCCAGAACGACCTGGAAAGAGGTACCTTATATACAAGAAAGAAGGATACTAGTCCATAAACCATCCTAGTACAGAAGTAAAGAAAGCATTTAACGAATACAAAGAGCAGCTAATTACTGAAGAAGACTTTAGCAACAGTGAGGCAGACCAGTACATCCAGTACGAAGAAGAGCAGCAAGAAGAAGAAGTACCAGAGGATCAAGGAGGAAGTATATACGAGCAGATACTTACAGAGCTTGGCCCAATCGACGGCCAGCAGGCAATAAATACACTTCTTGATCAAAGCACTATATACCTATTTACACAAGAGGACTTGAAACCATCTCAAGTACAGTACGAAGAGATCTTTACCTTTGAGGAACGATACTCTGCAGCCAAGTTCCAGAGGATTATACCAGATAGTAGAGCATCTGGCGTCTCTACAGCAGGAGAACCTCAATTTCAAGTACTACAGCGAGAAGACCCCAGTATTGTACTTACCCAGGCAGACGACAAGGACCATACGATCCGCTTCGGGAAGGGAATAGCAAGCGTTAAGGGTACTACTGTCGTTAGTACACCAGTAGGTGCAATTACCTTCCACATCGTCACAGCCAATACCCCCTTTCTCTACTGTATCCAGGATATGGATAAGATGAACGTACGGTTTGATAACCTACACAATATCCTCGTACAAGGAGATAATATTGTCCCTATCGTCCGGAAATGGGGACATCCTTGGATACTTCTAAAGAAAGAAGAAGCAATTGCATAAGCATACATAACGGAAAAAGAGCTGAAGCAGCTACATCGACGTTTCGGACACCCGTCCGTACGCAAGCTGTCACTACTGCTGGAGAAAGCAAGACAAGAGGATATTAATATACATACACTTGAACATCTCACCAAGTACTACAGGCACTACCAGTTACATACCAAGTCACCAGGCAGGTTCAAGTTTACAATCAAGGACGATATCGACTTCAACTACGCCATCATCGTCGACATCATATACATAGGAGGTACACCAGTACTTCACCTTATAGACGAAGCAACCGCATTTAATACAGCACGGTTCCTAAAGAACATCTCAGCGAAAACCACATAGAATACAGTACATACATACTGGATTGATACGTACCAGGGACCACCCGATTATATCGTACATGATACAGGAACCAACTTCGCATCCAATGAGTTCAGGCAAAACGCACGCACTATAGGCTCCGAGGTGAAGGAGGTACCAGTCGAAACACATAATAATGTAGGCAAGGTCGAGCGCTACCATACCCCTCTCCGACGAGCATACGAGATCTTAAGCGAAGAGCTACAGGACGAGCAGATCTCCCGAGATGATATACTACAAATGGCTGTTAAAGCAATCAACGACACAGCAGGTCCGGACAGACTAGTACCTACTCTCTTAGTCTTCGGCGCCTACCCCCGGCTCAACCATCAATCAATCCCATCACCATCTATACGCGTACGAGCAGATACAATCGACAAAGCAATAACAGAAGTCAGGAAGCATAATGCTCAACGGCAGGTAAAGGACGCACTAGAAGTTAGGAATAGCCCACGAACCTCTGACCTAATTAACCTCCCCCTCCAATCGGATATACGCATCTACAGGGAAAAAGGCGGATAGACAGGACCATTCAAACTTATCGGTATAGAAGGAGAGGATAGAATCGTACATATGCCAGCAGGTCCGACCCGCTTTCGGACGACATCTATAAAACCCTTCTACTTGGAAGAGATTCCAGAGCTTCAGATCCAAACCGAACGCCCTGTTCAGCCTGGCCACAAAAAGGATGGCCCAGCAGCTCCCCGGAAGCTGATCCCGCAAGTCATAATCCCTTTCCGACAGGCAGAAGCGTTCTTGACAAAGAAAGAGCAAAGCGACTATGAGCTAGCACAGCAACTACGTATACAAGGCACCATCACTACAGCAGGAGCACCCTTCGAGCTCTCTCAAAAGACGGAAATTGACAGCTTGATTGCCCGTAGAGTATTCGAAATGGTACAGTACGATCCAGCTGTACATAAGGGACGCATCTTCAACACCAGACTAGTCAACGAGGTGAAGGGCAAAACAACGTCAGCTCCGTACGAGAAGAGCAGGCTCGTAGCACAAGGGTACAACGACCAAGGCAAAGAGAGCATTCTCACATAAGCACCTACAGTGCAGAGATCAAGTCAACGTCTGCTAGAAGCATTAGTCCCCACACTCCAAGCACAAGGGATGAGAGTAAGTATACGCGACATCACACAAGCATACCCACAATCGACTACCGAACTAGCCCGTACGATTATTGCTAGGTTACCAAGGCAGATCGAACACCAGTACCCTAAAGGAACAATAATGATCATCCGCAAACCCCTATACGGCATAGCAGAAGCAGGTATGTATTGGTAGGTTACATACCACACACACCACCGCGAGAAGCTCGATATGGAAACATCCTCGTACGACCCATACCTCTTGATCACCACATCTCAGGATGCATTCGCAGTAGTTGCCCTACAAACCGATGATACACTTATCCTAGGAAATGAAGTATTCCATAACAAGGAAGCACAAGAGTTAAAGAGAGCTAGTTTGATCGCAAAGCCAGCAGAAGTACTTACATCCGCAAGCTCCCTAACCTTCAACGGATACCGCCTAATTCAAGAGGGTAACGAGCTATTGATTATACAGAAGGGACAAGGCCAGAAGATCAAGACAGTTGAGCTAGCATCTAAGCAGCATACGAATAACTACCGCGAGCAACGCGCTAGAGGCGCTTACCTCTCAAGCATATACCAGCCAGAAGCAAGCTTCGACCTTTCGGTTGCAGCACAGCATCAGGAACCTACGGATAACGATATACAAGCACTCAATAAGCATCTCCAGTAGCAAATAGACAACCCGGAAAGAGAACTACACTATATACCGCTGAATCTGAGCTATACCAAGCTCTTCGTATACGTTGATGGCTCGTTTGCCAACAATAAGGACCTTAGCTCGCAAATAGGGTTCGTCATTTTTATGGCAACCGAAGAGCACACAGCCGAAGCATTCAAGATAAGAGGCAACCTTGTACATTGGAGCAGCACTAAGAGCAAACGCGTTACCAGAAGCATCCTTGCTTCCGAGATCTACGCAATGGTCGCTGGCGTCGACATAGCCATCATCATGAGCCAAACACTCGGTACGATCCTAAAGCAGCTGCACCTGCCAGTACTACCAACTGTGGTATACACCGATTCATACAGCTTGTACGACTGCCTAGTCAAGCTTAGGACGACGAAAGAGAAGCATTTAATGATCGATATTATGGCATTACGACAATCGTACGAACGCAGAGAACTAGCTGAAGTACGATAGATCAAAGGAGATGATAATCCAGCTGATACTATGACGAAAGCAACTCCAAACAAAGCGCTCGAGAAGGCACTAAACGACAACGAGCTCACCGTACGTATAGAAGGATAAGTAGTCCGAAAAGAGAAGTAATATCGGAGAAGGAGGATCCCTTATATTTTTCCTTATTTCCTTGAATTCACTTATTTTTAGTCAGGATAATGCCGGAGATTTTAAAGTTTAAGTTTCTGTTTCCACAGCAACACCATATAAAATCGACACTTTTAAGAACACCCTTGGAGATGGACACAAGCAACGAAGGATATACGAAAAGGAAGAATAGAATTTTAAGAATCGACACTCGATATACACTATATATAAAGGAGCTAAAAAGATAAGAATATATAAAGAGCTCCTTAGTTTCATAGCGAAAGCGACCATTATTTCAACAATTTTGGGCGCAACTGGTTGCAGGCAAAATAGGAGGGCAGGAGGGATCGAAAATGAGCTTATAACTAAAGCCCGCTTACCTAAGCAACATATCACATGCGCATATAACGTGCACAGGCCGAAAAAGAAAAAGTTGCCAATATCGGAACATCGGTACTTCGGCTAGGCAATAGCCATATAGGTTATCATACCTCAGGTATAAAGTGTACCCCATCAAAATAGCTGTATACATTTTAGGTCGCTGCATACCTATCTATGCATCTACATATGCCGAAGCTGGAGTACCGGAGAGTATTAAAAGGAGCTTCAGAGTACACTTATTATATACCATAAATAAGCCATTGTACGGCCAGTTAGTTGTAGAAGAATAAGACGATTTTACCCATTGATATAAGCTGGCCATTATGCGCTCAGCCTAGTATCCCGGGTAAACATTAGCATAAGTTCACATAACCTTATTGGATCTTCCCCTCTTTAAGTATATTACTTTTATAAGAAGGTCCAACCAACAATAGTAGTTATATTTCTAGTAATAGAAGAAATTAATTATAGTTTTAGGTTTTTAAATAATTTTTCTTTTCTTATAGATACTAACTAGTTAGTATAAGAATATTAGAAAGGAAAAAGATTTTCTTATTAGTTTTAGTTTTTATTTTTAGAATTTAAATTTGAATATATAGTTTTTCACTTCTATTTTATACTTATATATATTATAACTTAACTTTGTTATATTAATGATTTTAAATATTTCTAGATAGCTTCTTATATCTATAATAAATTTATTTCTAATTTCTATATATCTTCTACTAAGATATAATCTTTCTATTATATTAAATATTATCTTTCTCTTTTTTTATTCTAGTAATCTTGAACTAATTCAATTTCCTACTTTAGTTAATCTTCTATCTATATTAATAATAGTTTAGCTATTTCTCCTTTCTGGTTTATTTATAATTTTAATAAAGAAATATGAAAAATATTATAAATTCGGAAATAAGATAGCAATTATATATAATATATTTAACTATAGTTACTAATATATTTAAGAATCATAAATAAATTTAAATACTTATTTATTAATTTTGTATTTGATCTAAGTTATTTAATATTATAGAATCTGATTATAACCTAATTATTAACTTGGAATTGTTACTATTTATACTTCGAATTATAAAATTTCTTCTAATATTCTTATACTAAACAGAGATAGATTATTAGCAAAATATATATTACGATATACTTAGAATAAGAGCCTAAGGATCTTAGGCTCAGAAGATAACTAATCACTATTTGGTAAAGTCGAACCATTATATAGAGATTATATAATAAAGTAGAGTCTAGATATCTATACTTATAGTACAGAGATAGAAAAAAGATATCTACAATTATTGGTATACCTTTGTAAGAAACAGTACTATAGAAATAAGGTATCTAGGAAGAGATAGGTACTAAAGTAATTAATAGTATCTTTAATAGAACTTCAGACTAGAATTATATAATATCCTAGTAGCTTCTAGTAGTTCTAGTAATAGGAATTGATAGAACTGATAAGATAATAGAAAACAAAGATCTATATAACTAGATAGTTTTCCTTAGTATATAGAGCTTTATACTTAATAATAATTACTATTTGTTTATCTACTATTACAATTACGATCGATTCTCTATATAACTATTTTCAATAATAAACTTACAATAGTACTATTAGTTGTTACAATCTTTAGTATTCGAGATTCTGATTATTTCTATATAACTTAGAAGATAAGTATTCGTAATACTTTAAGTACTATTATTATTTTATATACCGAATCGATATAGCTCTATAAAATCTATCTACTACTCGGACTATAGATACTAGAGATTATAATAACGATATTCTTATAAGAAATAGATTTTCTACAAACCTCAAGTTACAAGAAACCTTTAAAGTCGCTAATCTAGATAAGTTTTATAAAGACTAATAAGAACTTAAGATATTCCTTTTGTAGTTCGGAATATACTTCCGATTTAACCCCGATAAATTCGATACTAGAGATATAAAGAATATTTATATTATTTCCTACTTTAGGAGTAAAATATTGAAATAAATCAAATTCTTTTTTTCAGACTACTTCGAGAATAGTATATAACTATAGAACTATATAGCTATAACTACCAAGATCTTCGACTTATAGAAGGGATTTCGTATAGAAATCTGAAGAGTTTTTGGAAATATCAATTCTATCAAGATAGTAGAGTATCGTTTATTTGGACTTAGATAAATAGGGTTAGCTATCAATTATACTATCGAATTCAGAAAATGGTCTAATTAGACTAAATAGGGAACTACTACCTTGATCAGCTATTATAAATATAGGTTGAAAGACTTTATTAAACTAGAATTAACAAGACAAATATAGGAAGATAATAATAATCTAGATAAATAGATTAAGGATTCTATTTAGATTGATAACTAGTACTATAAATATCTCCAAGAAAAGTAGTTCTATAGAACTAGAAGTCGGGCTAGACTTAACAAAGGCAAACTACAATATTCTAGACAATGAAATACTAGGGAAAGGATTTATAGTAATTCTATAGAACTAGATATAATAAGTTCAAAGAATAATTTTTCCCAAGAAGAAAAGAATTATAAATGAAAAAAGAAACTTTATTTCAAATATAGTTTTCCAGATTACCAAATACAAGATTACCGAAAAAAGCTTCAAGGAATAAGATCTAAACAAATTAACTAGAAAAGAAAGAAATAATTTAAGTCTATAATAGAATAAGATAATAGTTAGACTATATCCAGATACCAATTAAGTATAATAAATAGTTATTATATTACTCAAGAAATAGATTATATATAACTATTATAGATTATCTATTATAGAGATTCTTATCTAGTTTATAAAGTAGATAAGAAGGGGATAAACTGATACTTAAAGAAGCCTAATAGTAAGAAAACTACTATTTAAGATAAATCTCCAAAGTAAAAAAAGATATAATTTCTAAAAAGAATCAGTTATTATAGAACTAGGTTTTAGAGAAAAAAGGAATTTACTAGTTTACTAAATAATAATAGATTCTGGAATAATACTCGAAATATCCGAGATCAACCAATTATAGATTGCTATTACAAATTGGAACTTGAGATTAGTTTTATTAGAATATAATAAAAAACTCAAATCTATCAAAGATTTAAGGAATTTCAGTAATATAATCTACCAAGCAATAGAGAGACTTAGAAGATTATTTATCAATATAGTTATAAAGACTAATAAAATATATTACTATAAGAACTGAATTAACTATAATAGATAGTATTATAAGTCTTTAGATATAAGGTATCTACCAAGTATATCGATATTCTTATTAATCGAATTCTTAGAATAAAGATTAGAAT
The DNA here is from genome assembly GCA_002946415.1 of Rutstroemia sp. NJR-2017a BVV2. NCBI lineage: Eukaryota > Fungi > Ascomycota > Leotiomycetes > Helotiales > Rutstroemiaceae > Rutstroemia > Rutstroemia sp. NJR-2017a BVV2. The sequence continues at coordinate 303,423 of NJPS01000057.1, forward strand.
AGATCTAAGTATAGTTTGAGAAGATATAATCGATACTTAGAAAAGATTCTTTGGTTTTATAAAAGATAATAAGTTTAAGATTATAGACCGAAACCAGAAAAAAATTAATTAGGAATAACTTACCGAAGATATAAATAGAAGACTAGTTAGAGAGCTAAAGACTATTTTAGAATCAGGATAGATCCTTTATACTATATATATAAACAGGTATTTGTTTCAAACAATAGTAGACTTGGGAGCAATAGAAAATTTTATAATATCAGAAACTATAGTATTAACGAAATTACGAATCTTTAAGAAACCAGTTCTATATAAGCTTTACTTTATCGATAGATAATTAGCTAAAGAGAATAAATTGGTTCAATATAAAATATAAGAATTCGAAATATAACTAAGATAGTATTCTGAATAGATAAAAATAGATTTAATTCTACTAAAAGAATATCAACTGATTTTGGGAATACTATAATTAGAGAGCTATAATCTATATATCAACTAGATTATAAGAACTATATAGTATAATAAATATAAGTATAAGAAAGAATTTATATAAGATCTTATAAGACCAATACCTAGTCAAAAGTTAAAGATAATATATTTACCGAGGTCGAATATCTTAGCCTAGGATCCCTTACTGAAAAATATATCAATATAGTATTAGAGATATATCGAGATCTTCAAGGAAAAACCTTAAAAGGATATTTTGCTAAAGTACTAGCTTTAGAATTATAAGATAAATTTGGAAGAAGAAAAGAAATTACTATTCTTACTAATTATACTATTATCGAAGAAGAAGCTTAAGTTGCTTTATAAATATCTCGACGAAAACCTAGTAAAAGGATTTATAAAGAAATTCTTTTTATTTATAGAAATACCAATCTTCTTTATACCTAAGAAAGAAGATAAGAAAGATAGACTAGTTATTAATTATCAAAAACTTAATACTATTACTATTAAAGATCGATATCTATTACTACTAGCTAGTAAATTACAAGATCGAATCAGAAAGACTAAATATTTTACAAAATTGGATCAGTATACAAAATTCAATCTAATTCGAATCAAGGAAGGAGATAAATAGAAAACAGTATTTTATATATAATATAGATACTATAAATACCAAGTTATATCTTTTGGGTTTATTAATATATTAGTAATATATATATATCTAGTTAATAACTTATTAAAGAAATATTTTGATAATTACTATATAGTATACTTAGATAATATCTTGATCTTTATCGAAATCTTCGAAGAATATATCAAGATTGTAAAGGAAATACTTCAGATATTAACAGATATAGATATTCTACTGAAGCCTTCGAAATATAAATTCTATATTACTGAAACCAAGTTTCTAAAATATATTATCAGTATAATAAGACTCAAGATAAATCCAAATAAAGTAAAAGAAGTTCTAAAGTAAAAACAATTTACTATTATAAAAGAAATATAATCATTTTTAGAATTTACGAATTTTTATAAACGATTTATCAAAGACTATTTAAAAATTGTAATATCTCTTATAGAATTAACCAAGAAGGATATCGAGTATAAATAGAATAGTATAATATAATAGGTATTTGAAATCCTTAAATAAGTCTTTATATAAATATTAGTTCTTATTACCTTCGATCTTAAATAACCAATCATTATTGAGATAGATATATCAGATTATATATTAGATATAGTTCTAAGCTAGTTAAGCAAAGATAAGAAGCTATAGCCAATAGTATATTATTCAAGAAAGCTTCAGTTAACCAAGCTGAATTATAAGATTTATAACAAAGAGTTTTTAGCAATTATCGATATTTTTAGAAAATAGAAAGTTTACCTTGAAGGATCTAAATATATAGTCTAAATCTATTTAGATTATAAGAATTTGGTATATTTTATAATAACCAAAGTTCTAAATAGATAATAAATACAATAGATAGAAATACTAGTTATATACAATTTCAAGATACTATATATTAAAGGAAACGAAAATACTAGAACTAATATATTTAGTAGAAAATCTGAATATCTAGAAAATAAAATATATAAATTATATATTATATTTCGCCAAAACAGAGATTCATTAATATTCAATTTAGTCCAATTAGCTACAATAATATCACTTTATAATAACTACTTGGAGAAATAAGTATAAGAGTATTATAAAAATAATTCTATTATAAAATAAGTATTAGAACAATTAGGTAAAGGATTTATAATTAAGAACAAAGTTATATATTTCTATAAGAAGATATATATTCCTTTGATCTTAGTAAAACAATTTACTTAAAAATAATATAAACTTCTGGTTTATAGATATTAAGGAATTACTAAGATATTTATAAAGATCAAAACAAATTTATATTTCCTATAAATAAGGAAGATAGTTAAGGAAGTTATCAGAAACTATAATATTTATATATAGAATAAAACCTTATAGTATATTTTGTATAGCTAGCTCAAAACTCCGGATATATCTATTTAGCTATAGAAATCTATTATATAGAACTTTGTAGTTAAATTACTATTTTCAAAGGATCTAATAATAGAAGTAATATATAACTCTATTTTAATTATAGTAGATCGATTAACTAAATTTGGATATATAATTCTCTATAAGGAAAGTAGTATAGCTGAAAACTTAATTTATATATTTCTATAGATAATAATTAGTATATATAGTATACTAGATAAAATTATCTCTGATCAAGATAAGCTCTTTATATCGAAGTTCTGGTAAATACTTATAATACTACTAGAAATCAAAAGGAAGTTCTCAATAATATTCTATCTATAGACTAATAATTAGATAGAATAATTGAATTAGATTATAGAATAGTACTTATATTGCTATATAAATTATTGATAGAATAATTAGATAGAACTATTACTGCTTATATAGTTTATATATAATATCTCAAAAACTGTAATAATAAATATATCATCGGTATATACCAATTTTGGCTTCAAACTAAAAATATATAATACCCAACTTCTAGATATAGTAAACTCGGATACCGGAATAACGAAAGTAGAGGATTTAAAGAATCTATATAAACAACTTTTACTTGATATCAAGTTCATTATATAATAAATAGTATAATATTATAACTAGAAATATAATATAGAACTAATATTTAAAGAAAGAGATAAAGTTTACTTTTTTAAACAAAATATCAATATAAAAAGACTAAGTAACAAATTGGACTATAAGAAACTAGAATCCTTTAAAGTTAAGGAAGTAATTAAACTAGTCAATTATTATCTAGAACTACTAAGAATAATAAATATATATCTGGTATTCTATATTTCACTTCTCGAATCAATATTATTAGAAATACCGAATATATCTTATACCGATATTGAACTTCTAAACCTAGATATTATATATAAAGTCGAAAGGATATTGGACTATAAGTATATTAGAGAAATACTTTATTATTTGATCAAATAGAAAGATTACCCAAATTCAGAAAATATATAAAAACCAATTAAGAATCTAAACTATCTATAAGATTTGGAGAAGTTCTACTTAAAGAATCCTTAGCTTCTAGCTAAATAGCTAGTTTAGAATCACTTATCGAAGAAAGCTCGAAGATCGAAAAATCAATCTTGAAAGAATTAGATATCTAAGGAACTTATTTAGTCTATTTAGTCTATTCCTTTTCCAACTATTTCTTCTTCTCAAACTCCTTTAGTATATCTATTATATATAGATTATATTATAATATTTTCTTAGTCTTTTCTTTCAGCTTTTGTTATTATTTTCTTAAACAAAGAATTTTCGTTATAATCTTCTTTTTCTCGGTTTCTAAATAAGCTTCTTTATATTATATTATTATCTAAGAAGAAATAGAAATTCCGAAAACATTATAAAAATCATATCCAATACTTTTGATATATTTTCTATAACAATCTATTTTAGGAAGAATATAATATTCTAGATTCTTTTCAAAATAACAAAAATATTTTACTAATATTATTCTTCTCTTTTCCTTTGTTCGAAAATAAATTATAAGATAACTTTTTGAAGATCGGGATAATTCTTTAAATATAATAAAGAAAAGAGGAGCGAGATATTTATTAAAAACCCAAATAAGTACTCTATACTATTATAGTAAATATCGAGACGATACTAGACTAGAAAAGGAATAGTATTATAATATATTTAGAATAAAAGCCTGAGAACCTTAGATTCAGAGAATAACTAACTACTATTTAGTAGAATCGAACTATTATATAAAGATTATATAATAAAGTAGAATCTAGGTATCTATACCTATAGTATAGAGATAGGAAAAAGGTATCTATAATTATCGATATACCTTTGTAAAGAATAGTACTATAGGAATAAGGTATCTGAAAAGGGATAAGTACTAGAGTAATTAATAGTACCTTTAGTAGAATCTTAGACTAGAATTATATAATATCTTAATAGTTCCTAGTAGTTCTAGTAGTGGGAATTAATAGAACTGATAAGATAGTAGAGAACAAAGGTCTATATAACTAGATAGTTTTCCTTAATATATAGAGCTTCATATTTAATAACAATTACTACTTGTTTATATACTATTACAATTATAATCGATTTCTTATATAACTGTTTTCAATAATAAACCTATAATAATACTATTAGTTATCGTGATTTTTAGTACTCGAAACCCTAACCACTTCTATATAACTCAGAAGACAAATATTCGTAATAATATACTTTTTAGTAAATATTTTAACTCTTTCTTTAATATAAAATACTTTCTCTTTAGGAATATTATCTTCGATATTCTGAATATATAGAGTGAAGTTATAAAAAACAATAAATAAAGATATATTTATAAAAGTATATTGAAAGTTATTATATATAAACTTTATAAATATAAGTTTTGTTAATTAATTGCTCTAGTTATATATATAATAATAGTAGAGATAATATTTAAATATCTAGTTTTGATATTCTATTTATCTATTGATTTGAAGTCGAAATATTATACTAAGTTTATAATAGATAGATAAAAGGAAATAGAATATAAATTAGAAATTGGATATAAACTAGATTCTCTAATTAATAATAATATTTACTAATATACCAAAATCTTTAAAAATCTTCTATATAAAAATCTCTACTAGTATAGAAATATTAATTATCTTAATTATAGAAATATATTATATTATCTTTATAAACCTATTAATAATTACTAGAATCAAGTTATAAATATAATTATTTAGTTTACTTAATAGTAACTTTATAATAAAGTTTATTATAATTTCTTATTATAGTCTAATTAAGGGAGAAAAGGAATTTAATTTATTATAAAGTAAATATCTTTTGATTTTCGTTTTCTAATATATTATATAACTGTTAATATATTATTTTATATCTATTTTTATATCAAACCAAAAATACTTTTTAAATAATAATTCAAAAGTTCTAGAAAACTTATAATATTTTATTATTAGATTATTATAATAACTCTATAATAGTTCTATTTTAAAATCTATATTTAATAATATATAATAAATAGTTTCTTTTTTCAAAAATCTACTATTCCTTATTATAATATTTATCTATATTTGAGATTTAATATTCTTATCTTATTTTGATATCAATTTATATTTTTTTTTCTAAACAAAGTTATTATTTTATTATAATATTAGAAGAATATCAAAAATTGATTCTATTATAGATTCGAATACTATTTCGATTACTAATATATATAATAATTATAAGATATATTATTTATAATTAGTAATTCTATTAATAGATTTAAATATAGTTTCTTTTTATATATATAATCTAATTCTATTACTTTTAGTTCTATCTTAGAAATTTTATAATATAGATATAATAACTTAATATTACAAATACTTATCTTCTAGATTATATAGAAGTAATTAGAATCTCGAGTACTAGAGATTATAATAACTAATAATATTATTATAGATTTATTATTAATAATAGTTATATAGAGAATCGATTATAATTATAATGATAGATAAATAAATAGTAATTATTATTAAATATAAAACTCTATATACTAAGGAAAACTATCTAATTATATAGATTTTCGTTCTTTATTATTTTATTAATTCTATCAATTCCTATTACTAAGATTATTAGAAACTACTAAGATATTATATAATTCTAGTCTAAAGTTCTACTAAAGATATTATTAATTACTTTGATATTTATTTATTCCTAGATATCTTATTTCTATAATACTATTCTTTATAAAAGTATATTGATAATTATAGATATCTTTTTCTTATTTCTATATTATAGATATAGATATCTAGATTTTATTTTATTATATAATCTTTATATAATAATTCGACTTTATCAAATAGTAATTAGCTATTCTCTAAACTTAAGATCTTTAGACTTTTATTCTAAATATATTATAATACTATCTTCTTTCTAATCTAATATTATCCTGATATTTACTATAATAATATAAAGTATCTATTTAGGTTTCTAATAAATATTTTGTTTTTTTCTTCTTTATTATATCTAAGGAATTATCTAAATCTTTAAGAAGTTATTATTTAATTTATCTTTGGATAAAGAAGAAAAGAAAGATAATACTAATAAAGTATTTTTATTATTCTAAAAAAAATCTGGAATATTATATTTTCTCTAAAGTAGATTATTATAAGGAATATATCAAAAATATTAATTGTGATTTTTATAATATATTTGGGATCTAGATAGTAATATAATATAAAGAAACTTATTTAAAAACCAAAAAGGAAGAAGTTATAATAAAGATTCTTTATTTAAAGAAATAATAATGAAAACTGAAGGAAAAAGCTAGAAAAATATTACAATATAATTTATATATAATAAATATATTAAAGGAGTTTGAGGAAAAAAAGAAATTAGAAAAGAAATAGATTAAATAAATCAAATAAACTTTTTAGATATTTAATTTCTTCGAAATCGATTTTTCGATCTTTAAGCTTTCTTTAATAAATAATTTTGAACTAGTTATTTAGTTGAAAGCTAAAGGTTTTTTAGATAGAATTTCTCTAAATCTTATAAATAATTCAGGTTCTTGATTAGTTTCTATATATTTTCCAAATATAGATATTCTTCTTATTTGATCAAGTAATAAAACTTTTCTTTAATATATTTTTGATCTAATATCTCTTTAACTTCGTATTCAGTATTTAAGTTAACTAGTTCAATTTCGATATAAGATATATTTAGTATTTCTAGTAATATTAGTTCAAGAAATAAAATATAAAATATCAGATATATATTTATTATTTATAGTAATTCTAGATAGTAATTAATTAGTTTAACTATTTCGTTGATCTTGAAGAATTCTAATTTCTTATAATCTAGTTTATTATTTAATTTTTTTATATTAATATTTTATCTAAGAAGATAAATCTTATTTTCCTTTTTAAATATTAGCTTTATATTATATTTCTAGTTATAATACTATATTATTCGTTATATAATAAACTTGATATCAAATAATAATTATTTATATAAATTCTTTAAATCTTCTATCTTTATTATATTGATATCTAAGTTTACTATATCTAGAAGCTAAATATTATATATCTTTAGCTTGAACTCAAAGTTAGTATATACTAATAATATATTTGTTATTACTACTTGAGATATATTATATACGAATTATATAAATAATAATAATTTTACTTAATTATCCTATCGATAATTTATATAATAGTATAAATACTATTTTATAGTTTGGTTTAGTTATTCTATCTAATTATCTATCTATAAATAGAATATTATTGAAAACTTTCTTTTGATCTTTAATAGTATTATAAATATCTACCAAAACTTTGATATAAAAAGTTTATCTCGATCCAAAATAATTTCTTCTAGTATATTATATATACTAATTATTATTTACAAGAATATATAAACTAAGTCTTCAGTTATACTATTTTCTTTATATAGAATTATATATCTAAACTTGGTTAATTAATCTATAATTACTAGAATAGAATTATATATTATTTCTATAATTGGATTTTTCAAAGATAGTAGTTTGATTATAAAGTTTTATATAATAGATTTCTATAGTTGAGAAGATATATCTAGATTTTTGAGTTAATTATATAAAGTATATTATAAGATCTTATTCTATATATAGATATTATAATTTCTGATAACTTCTTTAACTATCTTTCTTATTTGTAAGAAATAATAGTTTGTTTTTATCTTTATAAATATCTTCGTAATTCTTTGATATCTATAAACTAGTAGTTTATATTATTTCTAAGTAAACTACTTAGCTAAGATTAAAAAGATATATATCTTTCTATAGAAATATATAATTTTATTTTAAATTATAAATCCTTTATCTAGCTTTTCTAATACTTATTTTATAATTGAATTGTTTCTATAATACCTTTATATTTATTTCTCCAAATAGTTATTATAAAGTAATATTATTATAGTTAGTTAAACTAAATTGAATACTAGTAAATCTCCTTCTTAGCAAAATATAATATATAATTTATATATCTTATTTTCTAGATATTCGAGTTTTCTATTAAATATATTAGTTCTAATATTTTCATTTTCTTTGATATATAGTATTCTGAAGTAGTATATAGCTAATATCTTTATTTATTATATTTATTATCTATTTAGAATCTTAATCGTTATAAAGTATACTAAGTTCTTATAGTCTAAATAAATCTAGATTATATATTTAGATTCTTTAAAGTAAATTCTCTATTCTTTAAAAGTATTAATAATAATAAATAATTCTTTATTATATATTTTATAATTTAGCTTTATTAGTTATAGCTTTCTTAAATAATATATTATTAGTTATAATTTCTTATCTTTATCTAGTTAGCTAAAGATTATATCTAATATATAATTTAATATATCTATCTTAATAGTAATTAATAGTTTTAGATCAAATATAATAAAAACTGATATCTATATAAAGATCTATTTGAAAATATCAAATATCTCTTATATTATATTATTCTATTTATACTTATAATCCTTCTTAGTTAATTCTATAAATAGTATTATAATTTCCGAATAATCTTTGATAAATTATTTATAGAAGTTTATAAATTCTAAAAACGATTATATTTTTTTAACTATAGTAAATTATATCTATTTTAAAACTTCTTTTACTTTTCTTAAATTTATTTTAAATCTATAAATCTTAATAATATATTCTAAAAATTTAGTTTTGATAATATAGAATTTATATTTTGAAAGTTTAAGTAAAATATCTATATCTATTAAAATCTATAATATTTTTTATATAGTCTTGATATATTTTTCAAAGATCTTAGTAAAGATTAAGATATTATCTAAATATATTATATAGTAATTATTAAGATATTTTCTTAATAAATTATTAACCAAATATATATATATTACTAGTATATTGATAAGTCCAAAAAATATAACCTAGTATTCGTAGTATCTATATTATATATAAAATACTATTTTCTATTTATTTCTTTTCTTAATTCGGATTAAGTTGAATTCTATATATTAATTCAATTTAGTAAAATATTTAGTTTTCCCGATTCGATCTTATAACTTATTAACTAATAGTAATAGATATCGATTTTTAATAGTAATAGTATTGAACTTATAATAGTTAATAACTAATTTATCTTTTTTATCTTCTTTCTTTAGTATAAAGAAGATTGGGATTCTTATAAATAAAAAGGATTTCTTAATAAATCCTTTCGCTAAATTCTCGTCAAGATATTCGCGAAGTAATCTAAGTTTCTCTTCTGATAGTAGTATAATTAGTAAAAATAGTAACTTCTTTTCTTTTTCCAATTTTATTTTATAATCCCAAAACTAGTACTTTAATAAAGTATTTTTATAAAGCTTTTTCTTGAAGATCTCGATATATTTCTAATATTATATTAGTATATCCTTTAATAGAGGATTCTAGATTAAAATATCTGATTTTAGTAAATATATTATCTTTTTTTTTTTAACTAAATATTAATCTTATAAGATCTTATATAAACTTTATCTTATATTTATATTTATTATATTATATAGTTATTACAATTTAGTTAATATATAGATTATATATTAATATTATAATTCTCGCAATTTTCGAAATCGATTATAAATAGTAATTAATCCCAATATTAGATTTAGGAACTTAGTAAGCCTATAAGTTAACAAACTATAACTCGATATAATACTAGCTATAGAAGTAGTAATAGTTTCGAATTTACTAATATAGATAGAAATATATAAATACGAAACTAATATAGGAAAAATATATATAGAAAAGAAAGGGAAAACGGAAATAGAAATTATAAATAAAACCTTTATAAAGTTTAAGTTTATAAGAAAGAAAAATAAAATATAGAATATAATCCAAAAGCTAGTAAAAAGATAAAGAAATCAAAATAGAGAATAAGTATTCTATAAATATATAGAAGAGGTATTTATAAAGTTTAAGAAAGAAAAGAGAAATATCTTATATAAGAAACCAAAAAGGATCTAGACTAATATAGTTAAAAATAGCTTACTAGTATATAAAGAATATAAAGTATTATTTATAGTGAAAGATAAAACTATATTTGTAAAACCAAGTAAAATCCTAGTAAAGGAGATCAACTAGGTAATAGATAAAGAAGTAATATAAAGGATCTATATATTTCTAGAGGAAAAGATAATATTGATATTTACTATTAAGGAAGCTAAGGCAAAGTAGCAAAGTAGAATAAAACTAAAAGAAGTATTTAGTAAAAGTACCGAAAATAAGAAGCAGATAGTAGATATAATAGTATTTGGAATATCTAGATAAATAGTTATAGAATTTACAAATAGCTAACTCCTTAAAGAAGTAGAAAGGCAAAATCTTAGATTATAAATAAAGTATATAGTAGCTATTAGGATTAATAAGAATAGAGGAAATATAATATTAATACTTGGCTTTAATATCAATAAAGAAGTAAATAGAATAATCGATCAGAGAATATTATAGAATAGTATATTTCTATTAACTAAGTAATATATTAAAGAGATACTAACTTTATAATATTTCAAGTATTAGAAATATAGTTATAGAATAAAGTAATATACTACTACTCAAAAGTATTATATATAGTATATAAATATAGAATATAATATTAAGTTATACCTAATTACAAAATCAGTAGTAGCTAAGAGTTATATAAGTTGTGATATAATAGAATATAATGTAATTGATAAAATCTGTTTATATAATCAGCAAGATCAATATAGAGCTATCTAGATATATATAAAAAAAGAAAGAAGATATCTAATAAATAAATTTTAGTTTCAATTCGGTTTCTAAATAGATAGATAGTTTACTTTAAACTTAAGTAATATAACCAAGCCTGAATTCATAATTATAAACTACAAATAGATATATTATAGAGGAAAACTATTGGTAGTAAATATAATAGATATAACTAGAATAGTCTTAATTAGTAAGTTCTTTTTAGACTTTAGTTTAAATATCTAGCTAAGTATAGTATTGAATCTACTAAATATCTCTAGGTTTATTTAGAATACTAAGATAAATATAGAAATAACTAACTAGTAATAAATAAGTTCTCAATTCTATAATATAATATATATAAGAATAGAGAAGTAATAGAATTGTTATTCTATAAAGAGAAGAAAGTAATAATAATAATAATATAGGAGCTCTAGCTAAACTATAGAAGTAGTATATACTATCTGAGCTTAGTAGCCTATATTCCGGTATATAAAAGCGAATAAAGAAGTTACTTATTTATAAATAAAGTTATTAAAAAAGAAAACTAGAAATATAAGATCTAGAATAAGGATCTATATATAATAAAGTTTCTATCGAGTTTAGGGATTATCTGGATTTATAGTATTTACTTGTAATCTTTAGGTAATTATAGAAATATTAACTATAAATACTTATTTAACCTACTATAACTTATATTCAATAAGGATAGTGAATATATTATAATAGATAACCTCAATCTTTATTATCTACTATAGTCTAAGCTATAATATCTATTATATAACCAAACTGATAAGCTACTTAAGATAATATAATAACTTAATCTACTTACCTCTTATAGAAACAAAATCTTCTCTATTATATATAATAAAATAATAATCGATCTAATATTTTCTATTCCAAGATTTATAAATTGCTTATTAGAATATATAATTATAACCAATAAAGAATATAGATCCGATTATATAATAGTATACTTAAGATAGAATATCGAGTTAATAATAGTAGTAAAACAAAGATATAGAAACTAGAAACTTATAGATATTATATAGATCAAGTAAATAGCTCTATACTTACCAAGATATAATATCGAGTAATATATAATAAAGAATTTGAAAGTATATACTATAAAGCTTATCTTCCGGATCTAGAGAATTATCGATATTATAATTTTATAGAAACAGAACTTAGAGAGAACTAAATATTAGTAGATATCGAAGATTAATATAATAGTTAGAGTAGTATATACTATATACTAGTAGTAGTTTGCTAATAGAGAAAATAAATAACTGAAATAGTATATTAAGTAACTTCAGAAAGAAAAGAAATATATAATTTATTAAGTAAAGTAGTTAATCTAGAAATAAATAATATATAAGTATTGCAAAATAGAGAAGTTATAAAAACTAATAAGATAGAATAGGAGAATAATAGTAGAATAGAATATAATCTCGATACTTAAGCTCGAAGAAAGTAGAAATATAAACTTATTTGAAGAAAAGGTATATATACTTATTTAATATTTCTATAGAGATAGATAATATCTTCCTAGTACTCTATAATAGCTATTAAGTAATCTAGAAAATATCGAGCTAGATAATATCGATAACTAGAAATACCTATCAGAATTCGAGATTAGTAAAAAATTCATTATCAAAAAGTTTACTAATCTACTCCAAAGATACTTTAATTATTCTATATTAAGAGAAGACCAAATTCTATACTACTTCTTCAAGAAGCTAAACTAACTATTTATAGAAGTGATTACAAATTTAGCTTAAGTTAATTAGAAGTTCGAGTATATACTAAGAAGTTTGAAAAATATATTAATAATAATATTATAGAAACTTGGAAAACCGAACTATAAATAAGTGAAATTCTAGTAGCTAATTATATTACTAAATATATTGAGAAAGCTGATCGAAAAAGCTATAGCTTAGAAAATCTATAATATAACCAAATAATATAATCTACTATCAGATAAGTAGATAGAAATAAAAGTATAAAGAAGTATAGTAATAGTATTAAACTTACTTATCTTAATAATCAAGTTAACCTAAGTAAGTAAAGGATAAATAGTAATATTACTTTTACTAGATATAGTAAAAGTATTTAATATAATTATCTACTTATATCTAGTAATAGTAATCTAGAAACTTGATTTTCTTTAATAGATTAGTAAATAGATAATAAGTTTCTTAAGTAATAAGACTATATATTTCTTATTTGCTAGTAAGATATTAGAAGAGTTCTTACTATAAGTAGAGATATCCCAAAGATTATTACTTTTATTAATACTCTTTCTGCTTTATAATATAGAATTTATTCGGATATACTTATTCCCGAAATAAGAACTATATATAAAAGGGTTTATCGATAATATATATTTAATTATAATAAACTTGAGTATAGAGACTAACTATGATAAGTTTATAGATATATACTAGAAGATCCTAGAATATACTTAGTATTATAGAATATACTTTGTATTAGTAAAATATAAACTTATTTACTTTATAAGAATATAGAACAAATTCAACTTAGTAACTATAATCTAGTTTAAATAAAGAGCAGAATATATCCTATTACCGAATATATAAATATTTAGTATTTAGCTCGATATCAAACTCAATTAAAAAGTATATATAAAGATAGTTCGAGAAAAGAATACTATAGTACTAACTATATTTAGTAGGCTTAATCAGATAATCTAGAGCCTAATACTATACCAAGTATAAATCTTATATATAGTATATATATATATTATACTACTATACAAAGTAGAAATATAATATAAATCTAGAAAGAGAGATATAGTTAAGTAAGAACTCGAGCAAATATAAGTAATATATCTACGAAAAATTATTAGAATATACTAAACTATACCTATCTATAAAGTAGAAGTAGAAGCAATAATCTCTCTAATCAGTATATATTATAATGAGAAACTTAAGAAATTCTTCGAGTATTGTAAAGAAGTATAGATATACCGTCGATATATATAGTAAACAATATTATAAATACTATTATTTAGTAATAAGAGTAAATAAGAGAGAAGAAGATATTAATTACAAATATCTATACTAGTACTAGATATAAGAGATAAAACCTTAGAATAGAAAAATATTTAATTTGGCTACTAGATATATACTATAACTTCAATTCTATTATATAGATCCTCTTCCGAAAACAGTCGCTTTTTGACTACTTTAGACTACTTCTCTTTTACAAATAATAGTTCTTCTTTGTTAGATTCTATTACCACTTCCTTATTCAAAATATCAATATCTAGTTCAACCTTAGATATAGATATACTACTAGTATAAGAGAGCTCTAGATAATAATAAAATAACTTCTTCTTGAAAATATATTTTTCCTTCTCTATTATTTGCTGGTATAATTCCAGAATCACAGATACTGTTTTCTTGTACTACTGTACTATAAACTTATAAATAGCTTTCTGATCTTTTCCCAATAATATATCTTTCTCTTTCGTTACTATAAGAAAGCTTTATTGCCTTTGGTATACTAGTATATTCGAAATTACTCTTAGACCAACTAGTTCTATCTCTACAAAAAAGCAATATAATATAGTATTATACTAGTTCGGAAATCCTGAAGGAGTAGCTTTAGGTAAGACTTGATTACGATATACTTCTAATAGTATACTCTATATCTCTTCTTTCTGTATTTCTAGAATCTTATTATCTTCCTATACTATAACAAACCAAAATAATATTATATATCTGATCTTCGTTATAGATCTAGTAACTCTATATAGTATTGATAGAAATATAATCTTAGTATCCCTAGATTTATATAGTATAAACTTCCAATCTAGATCAAGTATATACAAATCCTCCTTTATAAAGATCTAGTTATTAATCCGATAGACAAAATCGTCAATCTGCTACCTTTTTGCTTTTATTCTATCCCATCACTATCCTAACTTATACTATATCCTAGATATAAAGAAGATATAGTTCTCGTTATCCTCCTTATCTATCAATACTATCTCTTGGATTATCGATACTTCTTGTTCATTTACTAGTAACTTAGGTATATTCAAATCGATATAATAAAAGTAAGTCCTATTACTAGGAAAACTATATTTAGTATAATAGAGGTAACTGATTAGTCTCTATACTGAATCAGATCTCAAAGCTATATACAATATATAGTAGGCTGGGTCTTATCATATCAACTGTTATATAATCAAGTAGAATATATTTCTTAGCTAGCCAATATTTTTGTATTTATTAATCTCGTGAAGATACTAGAAATAGAAGTTAAACTTATTATTCAAATATTGCTTAAGCTCCGGATTTTCAAACCACCAAATAAATAAGAGAATTATTATACTTTCTTTATCTTCCTATCATATAGCAATTATCTTATCCTATATTGCGAGAATAGCCTCCTAATCGAAAAAGAAAATAGTACTAGCTTAGTTATATACAAACTTATATAGCTTTAGACTATCTAATAGTCTGGCAAAGCAGTTGGTAATACGAAACCACTTATATATATTCTTAGTAGTCTTCAATTTTCCAATATTCAGTCGGTAGTCCTAAATATACTTCAGCCTCTTATCCAGCTGTTTATAATCCAAGTATTTAGTATATAGTTCAAGGTAATCTACTATAAGCTATCTATATAGGAAGCAGACTTTCTTAAATATATATATCTTTTTCAAGAGTTTCATACCTATTATAGTCTCCAGCGATTTTCTTTTGTTGACTGCTATTTTCTATCTAAGTATTATATCTTCCGAGTACCGATAATTCTTCAACTTAGTTGGCTTTTCTTTCTTTATCTCTTCTTTACTATTTTCGTTATTACTATCTCTAATCAGTTTATCCTCTACCTTATTTATTTCCTCTTTATCTAGGTTATCTTTATTACTAGAAACTATTCCGAACTCTTCTACCTTCTATTATAGTATCCGAAGTACTCTTGATCTGAAGCTCCTATCCCTACTCTGATCTATATTATCTATCCCCACCAAATTTTGCCCTATCGGGTAAAGTGAAACTTCCCTATTATTACCTTCTTCACTCTTATCCTTATCCAAATCCATTACTTCTCCTTCGATTATATCTTCTCTAATTTCTTCCAAAAATCTATATATACCAAACTTTATTCTTAGCTTTTGCACTTGTTATACTAATATCTCTTATATATCCTTCTTTCTATTTTTGCATACTCTATCGAAATCATCCGAGTTAATAGCCTTAGTATCTTTAACCTATTTTTTCCTACTTATAAATCTTTCAATAGTTGCTATATTCACTAATCATATAGCCTCTTCCAGTTCTATAAACTCTATAAGCTTTTGAATAAAGTAAAGAAAATTTATTAAGTAGTCCTTATTATCTAATTATCTAACCACTTTACTATTATTCTTCTAATATTTTGCAATAACCTTTTTTGTCTCTACTATTTTGTTTCTTCTAACTTTATTACTTTCTATAATATTGAAGATTTCGAACTATCAACTAGCGAATTCGTTCTCTAAGATATATATTCTAAATACCTTACTATACTAGATAAACAAAAATATCTTCTCTATTATATCTAAAATCTTATTATGAAATTGAAGTATATTCTATAAGATCTCCTTCTCTACCTTATATCTTTCTTCTACTAGTATTTATAATAGAAACTCCTTTACTTTCTATATACTCCTGAACTGTCCTCCAACTTCAGAATCATTACTATATATCTTAGAGAAAAGTATTATTATTATATTATCTTCAGATAAAACTATTTTGTAAGTATAGGAATTTTTTGTATTTATAATAAGGAGAGAAAAAAAGTTTGAAAAGTTGAAAGTTCCAAAATCGAAAAAGAAAGAAAAAGATATCTATTTAAGCTAACTCTACTATAGTTATTTATTACTTCTGTTAATGAAAATTCACCTTTTTTAGCCAAAATTCACTACTTTCTAGCTTAATTAAGCAAATTTTTTAAATATAAAGTCGGTTTCTGCTTTCCAAAACCTTTCTTTCTCTTTCTTATTTTTCTAATCTCTTCCTATAAGCAGATTAGTATCTTATCTCCTTCCCTATTTACTATATATTTCTCTTAATAATATAGCTTTCCCTATATACAGTTATTATATATACTTACTATAGGTTCTCCTAATAATTCTACTATACCTCCTATACTATAATACAAATATAGGTACTTTAATAAAGAACTATTTGGTATTATACTACCTTTACTAGAAGTAAACGAAGGAAATACTACTGATGATAATAGTAATCTATCTAGTATATAAGTACTATCTACTACTAGTATTTGATCTTTCCTTCCACCATTTTTCATACTAATATTATTAAGTATTCTTCATATATACAAAGCCCCTATCAGTATATTCCTACCAAAATTCACTACTAAGTATATTTGCGAGACTGAGCTATACAATCTAGATCTAGTAGATCTCATTCTGGCCAATCTCCAGACTACTAATATAGAATATCTGGTACTTTCGGACTACTACTTTGAGATATTATAGTTCGCAAATACTATCTATCAGATAATACAAACAATAGTTTGCAAGTTTAAAGCTACCTTTGTACTATATCTAGTTATTTGCCTAGCTAGATAGTATTGTAGTTACCTTCTTATTAGTCCTAATAAACTAGTTGTGAAAATCTGTAGCTAATACTACAATAGAGATCGAAATAACCAAATATTCTTATCCTTCTCTGATCTGGATAAGAATACTATTTTAAGTTATCTTGATTATAAAGAATAGATTCAGGTTCTTCTCAATAATAGTAATAAAGTAGATATTCAAGAATACTATATCTATATTATATCCCCTTATCTAGGATATAATCACTTCCCTCAGGTTTCTTCCTCTCTTCAAATATATACTTCGGTCAAAACAACTGGATAAGAACTACTAGTATCTAGAGCTAGAATACCATTAATAGATCAGATAGTAGTAATATATAATTACAATAAGATAGAGATTTTGGGTAGATATAAATCGAAATAGCTTACTAAGACTAAGATAGATAATATTGCTGAGAGTATTATATATTCTACTAAGAAGCCTTATATTTATAAGGGATCTAAAAAGATCAAATCGAATCTATTCCTATTTTCCGAATATATCCAGGATAGTAATAATACTCTTTTATCTTCTACTACTATAGGTACCTTCTCTCTCAAACTATCCAAGATCAAACTCAACTTTATACTACCTATCAGTAATACTAAATTAGTACTACCTTACCCTTTATCCGAAAGTAAGTATAAGAGATATATATCTATTGGGAAGCTTTCTATTACTATAGTATCCTACAGAATCACCTATTTAGTTAAGAAGGCTACCCAAGCTTCTTCTGTAAGCAAGTATCAGCTAGGACCTAGTACTACTGATAAAGATATTGCCAGAATACTATAGACTGAGATAAATAGAATATAGTAGATAAATCTCTCTTCTTTCTTTTTTTTCTTTTTTGTATTTCTTCTCTTTCTATAACTACTACAGCCTCAAATTATAACCAGAATCCTATATATTAAAAGCACTTTTTATATCCCACCGATACCCAATATTAGATTAGTAGAAAGAAAGAGAATATAATGAAATAATTTCAATAAAAACTTAGCCTATACCTGTCTGTAAACTCCCAATTATAAAAATTTAACAATAAAATCCTCTTTGTTTTTTACTCTATTTAGGATATTATATACAATTTAATCTACTAGATAGAGTAAATTCATTATTAGCAGCTTTATATCCTTTTTTCTTTTCTTGCTCAGTTAACTATTACTACCTCTTTTCCAAGACTATACCGAATATCCACCTCTATAATATAGTTACTTATTGAGTATCTTATCTTCTTATTTCCTTATCCCTTTTCTTTCTTCCTTATATTAATATACTATATTCGATAATTTCCTTATCCCTCTTCTCTAGTAATATCTCTATCGATTTCTCTTCTTACTGATCTAGTTTAGATCTTATACCTTCTATATCTTATTCCTTCTTATCTATATCTCTTTCTATCATTACCGGATCCTAAATTCTATATCTCTTATAAAATACTTTTATCTTGTTTCTGGCAAAGGTTCCTTGTAATTTAGTTCTATCTATCTCCTCTAGTAGGAATATTCCTTTCTTAGATATAGCCTTACTAACCCGAAATAGTCTAAACTATCTGTATCCAAGTTTTAGCTTTGATGATATATCAACTTCTTATAATATATTATATAATAGTACTACTTTGCTCTTCTATATATTCTACAAATATACTTATCTGGTATTGTTAAACTGGTCTTTATCTATAATCCTTATCCTTTTCTGTTTTATAGTAGCTTCTTCTAAGTCTTTATCTCTAAGTTGGATCTGCCTTATCTATAATACCAGAAACTCTGTTTTACTAGCAATATTTTCCTAATCTATAATCTGCTATATAGGTATATATATCTCAATTGGTAGTATAGCTTCTGACCTGTAATTGAGATAAAACAATGAGAATCCAGTTGTTGATTTTACTATAACCCTATCTACTAGTAGAACAATATATAGATTATCGACCTATTTTCCTTTTCTACTATCGGTTATTTTAGCTAAAGCCTCTACTATAGGTCTATAGCTTCTTTCGACTATTCTATTTGCAGGAGTATAGTAAGGTAATATTATTATTTATACTATACTATACTTCTTAGCTAGTATCTTAACCCAACCTTTATTTTCCAGACTATTATCTATAACTAACTTTCCAAAGATACTATATCTATAAATGATATCTTCCTATATAAATACTGTAATTGATTCTAAGTTTGCTGATCTTAGAGCTTATCTCTCTAGCTAGCTACTAAGGTTATATCTTATTATAACTAGATACTTTTTCCCTCTATACTTAGATATATAGATTATATCTAGTTCTATCTTGCTCTATAGTATACTAGTCTATATTGGGTAAAGAGTCTCCTTCTAGCAGAGATTACTTCGAAATTGATATCTATTATATTACTATACAAAAGTTTTTATATCTTTATAGTACCTATCTCAGAAATATCTCTTGGCTACCTTCTGGTATATATTTTCCCTATCTTTATATCCGGTTTCGTTATAGAGAGTATAAAGAACTACTAATCTTTCTTCTTCCGAATCAACTATTTTTCTCTTAGATAGACCTTTATTAGATCTTCGAAAGAGTATACTATCTTGGACTCTATAGTTCAATATTCTAGCTTTGAATAAACAGAAATCTGACTTAGCAACTTAAGTTGGTTTCTTCAATATTATAAAGAATTCTACTATCAATCTCGAGTCCAAACTCTATTCTCTTTCTACTAAGAAGGTTTGTATAGATATAATCCCGATTTCTCGATAAAGGATTACTTGGCAGAAACCTATATATATATCTATAAAATCGTCGATTTCTTCTTCCTAGATTTCGAATTATAGTTCCTTATCTATTGCCGGCTTCCTAGATAGTCTATCTATAGTTATATATTTGTTTCCGAGAATATACTTAACCTCGAAGTCAAATAGTCAAATTTATATTATCTATCTAGTTATAAATATACTAGGCAAATCTGTAGTAGTTGAATTGAGTTATACTACTAGTATAACTATATCGGTTTTCAATAGAAAATATATCTTATATAAGTAGTCCCGAATCTTTTTAAGAGTTTTTAGTACTCTTTTATATTCTCTTTTTGTAGTATTATAATTCTACTTAGCTAGTATCTATTAGCTACTATTATAGTATATAAGATATCTCTTCTTTTTTTTGTCCTATTATATTAATACTATTCTCTATCTACTTAGGCTTATATCAATAGCGAGGATTATAAGACCAGTACCGTGTACTATATCTAGCCTAACAAGAGCTGGTACTATAGTTAGTATTAACTTTAAACTATCTATTACTAGATTATACTTTGTTATCTATACAAAGTCGATACCTTTCTTTAGTAGCTAGTATAGTAGTATAGCTCTTGTAGTAAACAAGTCGATCTAAATTCGATAGTAGATATAGACCCTAATAAATACTTATATTTCTATTTGAGATTTATATAGTATCTAATCGAGTATCTTAAGAACCTTTTCACTATCTAGTAAATATCCTTCTATATAGTAAATATAATTAATCAATTTAATCCTATCTACTTTGAATTGAGATTTGGGATCTATTGTTATACTAATTCTTTCTATATTAGCTAGAACTTGGTCCAGATTATATAAATACTCTAGTACAAATCTCCGAATATCTAGTATAACCTCTATATTGCTATACTTTATCTATAGGTCCAAAATAGGTATATTATTAATAAAGATCCTATAGTACTTAAAGATATAATCTTTCAATATTATCTTTCCTATTTTTACAAACTAAGTAACAGAATTTGTAGTACTCTGAATAAGAGTAGTATATTAGACTAGTCCTTTAGAAATTATAAATATAGTTATATTTCGGCTATTTGAATAAAGCGAAATTTGATTATAGCCAAAATAGAAATCAATTAGCAAGATAATCTAATATCTAGCAAATTCTTCCGAAATTTCATCTATATTTAGTAGTAGGTTTATATCTCGAATTGTAATAATATTGTACTTTATAGTTATATCTATAAACCTATACTTCCTGTTTTTTTTCTTAACTACAAACTATTGATTTCTGTATAGCCTATAGTAGTATTCAAGTATTCCTGTCTCTAGATATTTATCAATTATAGTATTAATTTCGGTAGCTAGATATCTAGGGACTACGAATCCGAGACTTTACCAAACCTTATATAGAATTATCTATATTTCTTGAGGAGATATAATATTATTATCTATTCTTCTATATTCCGAAAACTCGAATATTATCCCTTTCTCTCTTTAGAATAGTAATTCTAATAATATCTCCTTTTCTCGAGATATCAATCCTTCCTCGAAAATCAATTTCTTAATCCTTTCTATTATCAACCTATTTCCCTATCTAATATTCGAAAACTTTGGAATTAACTATCTATCCTATTTACTTATTGGTTCAATTTTATCTCTTTGTTATTCTTTTTCAATCTATTTCTATTTCTATTCTGGATCTCTTCCAAGTACCGATTTATCAGAGATTCCTTTTTTAATAGATACGATCTTATTAGCTTTTCTCTTATATATATCAAAAATACTAATAGTAGGAAAGAAATACTTTATTTGAAGTACTGTAATTAAATCCGTTTCCCTTTGATTAGTAATATCCTTGCTAATACTCTATATACTTATATTAAAAGTATTTAGTTTGTCTTTCTCTGTTCTGAAAATATCCAATCTACTAGATAAGGTAAAATTTCGCCGATATTTTTCTATTCTACTACTTTTAATACTTTTATTGCTAGGTAAGTATACTGTTTCTAGCCTAGCTATAAATTTCTCTAGAGAGTACTCTTCTTCTACTAAGAATCAGCTATACTTGTAATACGAATTATAACTTACTTTATTCTCTTATCGTTAACTATTATTATATACTAATATCTATCTTAGTAAGAAAAGGTAAGTAAGCTAGTTATAATAAAGAACTAGCTCAATACGATATTATTCTATAAACTATCTATTATAAAGAAGTTGGTAGTTATACCAATACTTCTAATCTTGATTGTAATATTCTTGTATATCCTATTAAACTTCTTTCTTTCACTACTATATTCTACTATTCTATACTAAAGATCAGATTATATTCCCAGACCGGTATATTCAGCAACTCTACTCGATATCAAGTCTATCTCGATACTACTATCGATTAATACTAGTACTTCTAGATTTCCAATTGTTATCCTAACTTTTGGGCTAGTTATAATAAACGGTATCTTAACTTCCTCGAGTAGTACCGATTATACTTATATTGTTTCTCTATCGGATCTTGGTCTTATATCGGAAAGTATAATAGTAGCTATATTTTTGAATAATATCTTTTAGAATATATCTAAGCAAGCTACGATCTCCTTCTTAGTAACCTTCTATAGCTTGTTATTAAGGATTTTGTTTATCAGTTCTATTGGATTAACTATATATCTAATTATATTTATATATTTCTTAATATAATAGATCATTCTTGGATCTACTTTCTTCAGTACTTCTATCTATTCCTTATCAATATTAACCTCTTCTATATCTATTTCCTTACTTGATTTATCAGCTACCTCTACCGATAGTCTCTTCTAATTACTAGTATAAGGGATCTTCAGAGTAGTTATCTTCTTTTCTTTTTGGATTCTTTCTTTAAGAATATATTACAGATCCTTCTATTACTCCTCAGTAACTAACTTCTTACTACTGCGAAGAATAGTTATATATATATCGATCTCATTTTCTAGCTCTTTATTATCAGACTCTTCTATCTATACTACCTCCCCTGATATTCCTCTAATAGATATAATATTTGTAAGATAGCTTAGTATTGTTCATATTTCTATCTAGTTTGCAGTAATAGCCTCTACTTACTGATAAATTGCTATTTGCTAATATTTACAAATAATATCTCTTCCCTTTATTCCTCTAGGAACCCAAACTATCTTACTCCTTTTCTCTACCTTTCTGTAATATATCCTCTTTTCCAGTATTTTATATACCAGCCCTTGTTCCTGATCAATAACGAAATCAGGATAATTCCTTCGAAAATATCTCTCTTCTTAGTAATAGAAACAAATTATAATTCGAGAATAGTAAAGCTCTTCTATATAAATACCAATTCCTGTAATCGGCCTATAAGGTGGATATAATAGGTCAACTCTCTTTGTAGTACCAGTTAGATATATATCTCAATTCGCCCTACTAGATAGATTAAATCTAATCTATTAACTATTTGGAATTATATTTACTATTGTCCTTACCGATATAGCTAGTAATTCGAAAGTTCTCATTAGGTTCTCAATCGTTCTATAAGAGATTTCGTGAAATTACTAACTGATAATAGATACAACGAACTACTTCTCTTTGGATATCTATATTATATTCCCAAACTGATCTACTAGCTGATTTAATATTTCTTATCCTTGGATATCCAAATCGAACTCTTATACTATTTTATTGCTTTCGAGGATCTCGATAGCAATCTTGGTTATCTTATTATATACTATAGTAGCTAGCTCTTCGATATTGATCTTGAGTTTCTATATAACTTTGCTTCGGATTCCTTAAGGGAGATTATTTAAGAACCAGATTTCTCTTATATAGCCTTCAATTTGATTCTTTTTGAGAAAAGTAATAGATATAGCTGAAAATTAATAGATATATATTTAAATATCTATTTCAGTATCTCTCTTCTTATCCTTTAGTACTTTTAAAAAAGTATAAGAATTCATCTACTAGATCAAGTTATAATCTTTATACTCAGATACAAGAGTAGTATATAGCTTAGTCTAGTCTTGATCTACTTATTCCGACAAGGTTTTGATATACTACTTTACTACTAGACTATAGTACTTTAGTAGTTATCTCATTTTCACTTTATCCTCCTACCTTATATCTTCTACCTGATCTTCAAACCTTTCCAAGAACTCTGTAATATTATATCCCTCAAAATACAGAGTTCCAGGACTCTATAGTAGAGGAATCGAAAGTACTATCTTAGTAAATATTATAAATATAGATTAGTAGCTAACTTCTTATATAACCCCTGAACTTACAGAAGAAGAAGAGAGAGATATAGATACTTCTAAGAAGTTTTCGAGTAGTATAGAGTTCTGTAGTCTGATTAATAACAAATTCGAAAACCGATAACCAACTTGTATTACTAAGAGGAATACTAATATTATATCTTTTATAGTAGTCTATCCTATTTTTAATAAATTAGAGTTTTCTTTTATAATATATCTCCTTACTACTATATATCCTATATCCCCTTCCGATTTCCTCTCTACTTGTTTCCGCTTTATATTTATCTCTTTAGTAATTATCTTTATATCTATTCTTATAACTTATTCCTATATAAGACCTTATCTACTTTTGTGAAAACTTCTAGTTAATATATTTCAGAATCTCTATTTAGAATAAGAATTTTTTTTATCTAGCAAATCCTCTCTATTCAAGAGCTTAACCTTACTTCCTTTTCCCCAAAAGCTTTTATTCGCAAATACTGAACTTTTAGCAAATAGTATACTCGATATCAATAAAACCGACTTCTTATCTCAAACTTATATTTCCAGATAACGGTATAATATATATTACCCTTAACTATCGCTCCTTATATAAGTTACCAATATAAAGGAGTATAGATATACTATCGATATATATAGTAAACAATACTATAGATACTACTATTCAGTAATAAGAATAAATAAAGGAGAAGAGAATATTGATTATAAGTATCTATACTAGTACTAGATATAAGAAATGGAATCTTAGAATAGAAAAACATTTAACTCGGCCATCAGATATATATTATAGTTTCAACTCTGTTATAGTATTAGAAAAATACTTCTACCTAGTAGGTCTATTAAGAATAGTATTTATAGATATAAAAAAGAGAAGATAATAAGAAGATAAAACAGAACTTATCGAGTATCCCGACCAAATATACTAATTAAGCTAAAATACTTAAGTCTAAGAAGTAAGTATAGAAAGTATAATAAGTAAAAGATATAACTAAATAATATAGTATAGTAATAAAGAACTTGATATTAAGTAAAAATAGATTCAAACTATATAAAAGACTTAGTAAAGTAGAAAGTATAATATTTATTTAGAATAGAATAAAGCAAATAAGTTATATATATTTTCTGAATATATAGAAAGTACTAGACTACGAATCCCTAATTTATATATATTACTATACTAGTATAGAAACGATTGAGTATATCCTTTTATATTATAATACCAAGTAGATAAGAAGATAGTAATAAAGAAGAATAACTATTACTAAGTTACTCGATAGTCCAAAATAAGTATAATAGATAGCTAAATAGCTGATCTAAAATAGATAGTTCGAGTATTTCAGATTTGCTAACTAGTTGTAATATAAGTAGTAAAACTAAAGAATAACTAAGTAATATAATTATAAAGAACGAGAATAAAGTAAGTATATAAAAATAGGAAATATAAAGTAATATAATTAGTAGTTTTGTCTAAAGAGGTTCTACTAATATAATTAATTAGATTAAGTCCTCTTTATAGCCAATATTATATATACTAGTTAGCAGATAAGAAATAAATAAAAATAATATATAGATTATAATTTCTTAGTTATAATATTCTCAAAATTAATTAGTATTTTCTTAATAAAACCAAATCCATTTTTATCTATTTAGAATACTATTTTAGTTATATCTCAAATTCTTATATTTTATACTAAACTAATCTATCTCTTTTAGTTAATTATTTATTAACAAAATAGAGTTTATATAAAATTAGTTTCTCGAAAATTTATAATTTTGCTAATACTATAATTTCTAATATTATAAAATTTTCTATTACTTTTAAATCTATTATTGTTCGAAGTAAATATCTATTTATATATATTTTATAAAGAATCTATTCTGATTCTAGGATAATTCTAAATTCCCTAACTAGTTTATTATTTATATTTTCGGTAAGTTATTTTTAATTAATTTTTTTCTAGTTTCGATTTATAACTTTAAACTTACTACTTTTTATAAAATTAAAGAACCTTTTCTAGATATCGATTATATTTTTCTAAATTATATTTAAATTCATTCTAGTTTTTATTCTAAGGATTTATCTAATAGGAATATTGATATATTTAGTAGATACTTTATATCTAAAGATTTATAATATTATTCTTTATAATTGAGTTAGTTTCTATAATAATATATTTTACTAGTTTTTATAATTATATTAATAAATAATCTTCTAAAACTTTTTATTACTTAATAGATTATATTACTAAAACTCTTTAAATCCTTAATAGATTCGAGTTTCTTTCTATATTCTAGTAAAACTAATTTTAAATTCTAGTTTATAATAGTAATTTGTAATTAGTTAATCTTAGATATTCCGAATATTGTTCTAGAATCCGTTATTATCTAATAAGTTTATAAATTCTTTTTGTTTTCAAAATTTGATTTTATAATAACTAATTCTTTCTAAGAACTATATTTCTTTATATTTTGGAAATTTATTTTAAATAGTAGTTTTCTTATTACTAAGTTTCTTTAGATATTAACTTATTTTCTTTTTATCTACTTTATAAATTAGATAAAAATCTTTATAGTAAATAGTTTATATCAGTTATATATAATCTATTTTTTAGATAATCTAATAACTATTTATTATATTTAATTAATATCTAGATATAGTTCAATTACTATTTTGTTCTATTATAGATTTAAATTATTTCTTTTCTTTCTAGTTAATTTACTTAGATTTTATTTCTTAAGATTTCTTTTAATAATCTTTTATTTAATATCCTAGAAATCTATATTCGAAATAAAGTTTCTATTTTTATTAATAATTTTATTTGTTTTAGAAAAGATTGTTTTTTGAATTTATTATATCTAATTATATAAAGTTACTATAAATCTCTTCTCTAATATATTATTTTTTAGAAAACCTTAATCTTTTTTTATTTTATTAATATTATTAAAGATATTGATCTATATTACTAAAATATATTTTTCTTTGAAACTTATAATCCTTATTATTGATATAAATAATTTCTTTAATTAGATTATTTATATTATTAATTAAGTTTTTCTAAAATAATTCGAATTTGATATTTCTTTTCAATCCCTTTATATAATAATTAAATAATACTATTATTCTCTAGTTAGTTTGATTTCTATATTTTCAGAATTCTGTTATATAATTAATTATAAATCTGGTTTATTATAAACTAAAAAGTTGTTATTTTATAGTTCTTATAATATCGATATTTCTAAATATTTATTTGATCTCTTTATGAAATTCTTTATAACTTATAAATATAACTATAGTAATTACTATTATTATAGCTAGATTATAATTATTCTCGAAATAGTTAGATAGAAAAGGTTTAATTTATTTAACTATTTTGTTTCTTAGATAAAAAATAGTTTAGAGACTTTTAATATCTCGGATATCGAATTTATTAATATTGAATCTGAAATATATTCTTAATTATAGAAAAAAGGTTTCTAATTTCCTTTTGTTATTATTATATTTATCTAATAATATAATCTTCAAAGTTTCCTAAAATCTAAATTTCTTTAGTTTATTATTATTACTATTACTTTCTTTGTTATTGATATTATTATAAACTATAATAATATTGCTATTATAGTTTAGTAGAGATATAATTATATTTATAATAAGTAATAAAATTAGTAACTAGTTTATAGGTTTTATTATTACTAAGATTACTAGAAGCTATTAGGATATTATATAATTCTAGTCTAAGATTCTACTAAAGATATTATTAATTACTCTAATATCTATTTATTTTTAGATATCTTATTTCTATAATATTATTCCTTATAAAGGTATATTGATAATTATAAATACCTTTTTTCTATCTCTATATTATAGATATAGATATTTAGATTCTATTTTATTATATAATCTCTATATAATAGTTTGACTTTATCAAATAGTAATTAACTACTTTCTAAATTTAAAATTCTTAGACTTTTATTCTAAATATATTATAACAAATATTTAACTCTATATTATACTATTTATAATATTATATAAATTAATAGTAGAGATAGATATATCAAATATCAATAATTATATTATTATATATAACTTATTAATTAACTACTAATATATAATTATAATCTAGATTAATAATATAGATTCAAATTCCAATTCTCGCAATTTTCGAAATCGATTGTAAATAGTAATTAATTTTAGTATTAGATTTAGAAATTTAACAAATCTACAAACTAACAAACTATAGTTCGGTATAATACCAATTACAAAAGTAGTAGCGATTTCGAGTTTATCAATATAGATAGAGATATATAAATACGAAACTAATATAGAAAAAATATATATAGAAAAAAAGAAGAAAACAGAAATAGAGATTATAAATAAGGTTTTTACAAAGCTTAAGTTTATAGAAAAGAAAAAGAAAGTATAAAATATAATCCAAGAGCTAGTAAAAAGATAAGGAAATCAAGGTAAAGAATAAGTACTTTATAAGTATATAGAAGAGATATTTGTAGAGTTTAAGAAAAAAAAGAGAAATACTTTATATAAAAAGCCAAAAGAGATCTAAACCGATATAACTAAAAATAGCTTATCAGTATATAAAGAATATAAAATACTATTTATAGTAAAAGATAAAACTATATTTACAAAATCGAACAAGGTTCTAGTAAAGGAGATTAACTAGATAGTAAATAAAGAGATAGTATAAAGGATTTATATATTTCTAGAAAAAAAGATAGTATTGGTATTTATTACTAAAGAAACTAAAGCAAAGTAGTAAAGTAGAATAGAGCTAAAAGGAATACTTAATAAAGATATCGAAAATAAAAAGTAGATAATAGATATAGTAGTATTTAGGATACTTAGATAGATAATTACAGAACTTATAAATAACCAACTTTTTGAAGAAGTAGAAAGACAAAACTCTAGACTATAAATGAAGTATATAATAGCTACTAGAATTAATAAGAATAGAGGAAGTATAGTACTAGTACTCAGTTTTAGTATTAATAAAAAGATAAATAAAGTAATTAATTAGAGAATATTATAGAATAGTATATTCCTACTAACTAAATAATATATTAAAGAGGTACTAACCTCGCGATATTTCAAGTATCAGAAATATAGTTATAAAGCAAAGTAGTATATTATTACTTAAGAATATTATATATAGTATATAGATATAGAATATAATATTAAGTTATACCCGATTATAGAATTAGTAATAGCTAAGAGCTGTACAAACTATAGTATAGTAGAGTATAGTATAATTGATAAAATCTATTTATATAATTAGTAAGATCAATATAGAACTACTTAGGTATATACGAAAAGAGAGAGAAGATATCTAATAAATAAACTTTGGTTTCAATTCAATCCCCAAACAAGTAGATAATCTACCTCAAGCTCGAGTAATATAACTAAACCCGAATTCATAATCGTGAACTATAAGTAGATATACTATAGAAGAAGACTATCGGTAATAAGTATAATAGATATAATTGAAATAGCCTCAATTAGTAAGTTCTTCTTAGATCTTAGCCTAAGTACCTAGCTAAATATAGTATCGAGCTTGCTAAATACCCTTAGGTCTACTTAGAGTACCGAGATAAATATAGAAATAACCAACTAGTAATAAATAAGTTCTTAATTTTATAATATAATATATATAAAAGTAAGGGAGTGATAGAGTTACTATTTTATAAAGAGAAAAGAATAGTAATAATAGTAATATAGAAGCTTTAGCTAAACTATAGAAATAGTATATATTGCCCGAGTTTAGTAACTTATATTCTGATATATAAAGGCAAATAGAGAAGTTACTTATTTATAAATAAAACTATTAAAAGAGAAAGCTGGGAATATAAGATCTGGAATAAGAATCTATATATAATAAAGCTCTTATCGAGTCTAGAAGTTATCTGGATTTATAGTATTTATTTGCAATCTCTAGGCAACTATAGAAATATTAACTATAAGTACCTATTTGACTTACTATAATTTGTACTTAGCAAGAATAGCGAATATATTATAGTAGGCAACCTCAACCTCCACTACCTATTATAGTCTAAACTATAGTATCTGCTATATAATCAAGCTGATAAACTACTCGAGATAATATAATAGCTCGATCTACTTACTTCTTATAGAAGCGAAACCTTCTCTACTATATATAGTAGAACGATAATCGATCTAGTATTTTCTACTCTAAAGCTTATAGATTATTTATTAGAATATATAATTGCAACTGATAAGGAATATAGATCCGATTATATAGTAGTATACTTAAGATAGAATATCGAGCTAGTAGTAGTAGTAGAGTAGAGGTATAGAAACTGGAAACTTATAGATATTATACAGATCGAACAAATAATTCTATATTTACCAAGATATAATACTAAGTAATATATAATAGAAAGCTTAGAAGTATATACTATAGAGCTTATCTTCTGGATCTAGGAGATTATCGATACTACAACTCTATAGAAGTAAAGTTTAGAGAAAACTGAATATTAGTAGATATCGAAGATTAATATAATAGTTAGAATAGTATATACTATATATTGGTAATAGCTTACTGATAAGGAAAATAAGTAACTAAAGTAGTATATTAAGTAACTTCAGAAAGAAAAGAAGTATATAATTTATCGAGCAAAGTAGTCGATCTGGAGATAGACTATATATAAGTATTATAAGATAGAGAAACTATAGAAGCTAGTAAGGTAGAATAGAAGAGTAATAATAGAATAGAGTATAATCTCGATACTTAAACTTGGAGAAAGCAGAAATATAAACTTATTTGAAGAAAAGATATATATACTTACTTAGTATTTTTATAGAAACAGATAATACCTCCTTAGTACTCTATAATAGCTACCAAGCAACCTAGAAGATACCAAGCTAGATGATATCGATAGCTAGAAATACTTATCGGAATTCGAGATTAGTAAAGAGTTTATTATCGAGAAGTTTACTAATCTACTCCGAAAATACTTTGATTGTTCTATACTAAGGAAGGACCAAATTCTGTATTATTTCTTTAAGAAACTAGGCCAGCTATTTATAGAAGTGATTACAAACTTAGTTTAAATTAGTTGGAAGCTCGGGTATATACTAAGAAGTCTGAAAAGTGTATTAATAGTAGTATTACAGAAATCTGGGAAAACCAAGCTACAAATAGACAAAATCCTAGTAACTAATTATATTACTAAGTATATTGAGAAAGCTGATCGAAAAAGCTATAATCCAGAAAATCCGCAATATAGCTAAGTAGTATAATCTACTATTAGATAAGTAGATAGAAATAAGAGTATAAAGGAATATAATAATAGTACTAGACCTACTTATCTCGGTAATCAAGTTAACCTAAGCAAATAAGAAATAAATAGTAATATTACTTTTACTAGATATAATAGGAATATTTGATATAGTTATTTATTTATATCTAGTAGTAATAGTTTAGAAACTCGGTTTCTCTTAATAGGTTAGTAAGTAGATAGTAAGTTTTCTAAATAATAGAACTATATATTTCTTATTTACTAGTAAGATATTAGAAAAATTCTTATTATAAGTAAAGGTATTCTAAGGATTACTACTTTTATCGATACTTTTCCTACTTTATAATATAGAACTTATTTGGATATATTTACTCTCGAAACAAGGACTATATATAAAAGGGTTTATCGATAATATATATTTAATTACAATAAGCTCGAGTATAGAGATCAATTATGATAAGCTTATAGATATATATTGGAAGATCCTAAGATATACTTAGTATTATAAAATATACTTTATATTAGCAAAATATAAACTTGTTCACTTTATAAGAATATAAAACAAATTTAACTTAATAGCTATAATCTAGCTCGGATAAGGAATAGAATATACTCTATTATCGAATATATAAGTACTCGATATTTAGTTCGATACTAAGCTTAATTGGAAAATATATATAAAGATAGTTCGAGAAAAGAATACTATAGTATTAATTATATTTAGTAGACTTAATTAGATAACTTAGAGTTCAATACTATACCAAGTATAGGTTTTATATATAGTATATATATATACTGTATTAATATATAGAGTAGAAATATAATATAAATCTAGAAAGAGAAGTATAATCGAACAAGAACTCAAGTAAATATAAATAGTATATCTACAAAAGATTACCAAAATATACTAAGCTATATCTATCTATAAAGTAGAAACAGAAGTAACAATCTCTTTAATTAATATATATTATAATAAGAAGTTTAGGAAATTCTTCGAGTACTAGAAAGATATCTTTGTTTAGTAGATCTATCAAGAATAGTATTTATAGATACAGAAAAGAGAAGATAATAAAAAGATAAAATAGAATTTACTAAGTATCTCGACCGAATATACTAACTAAGTCGGAATACTTAAGTCTGAGAAACAAATATAGGAAATACAATAGACGAAAAATATAACTAAATAGTATAATATAGTAACAAAGAACTTGATACTAAGTAAAAGTAAGTTCAAACTATATAAAGGACTTAGTAAAGTAGAAAGTATAATATTTATCTAAAATAAAATAAAACAAATAAGTTATATATACTTTCTGAATATATAGAGAATACTAGACTATAAATCCTTGATCTATATATATTACTATACTAATACAAAAATAGTTAAGTATATCCTCTTATACTATAATACCAAGTAGGTAAGAAGATAGTAGTAAAAAGAAATAACTATTACTAAATTGCTCGATAGTTTAGAATAAGTATAGTAGATAACCAAATAACTGATCCAAAGTAAATAGTTCGAGTACTTCAAGTTTGCTAACTAGCTATAATATAAGTAATAAGACTGAAGAATAACTGAGTAGTATAATTATAAAGGACAAAAATAGAATAAATATATAAAAGTAGGAAATATAGAATAGTATAATCAATAGTCTTATCTAGAGAGATTCTACTAATATAATTAATTAGATTAAGCTCTCTTTATAGCTAGTACTATATATACTAGCTAGCAGATAAGAAATAAATAAAAAAATAAAATAAATCTATAATAGTAAAGAAATTCTAATCTAGATTAATAATCTTTATAGTTTATATTAGTTAATTAGTTTCTATAATAATAATATTTTATATTCTTTATATATTAATAAAGTATTCTTAGTTATATTAATCTAAATCTTTTTTAGTTTCTTATATAAGATATTTCTTTTCTTCTTTTTGAATTTTATAAATATCTTTTCTATATATTTATAAAATATTTATTCTTTACTTTGATTTCTTTAGTTTTTTATTAATTTTTAGATTATATTTTATATCTTTTTTTTTTCTTTTATAAACTTAAATTTCGTGAAAGCTTTATTTATAATTTTTATTCTGTTTTCTCTTTTTTTTTTTTATATATTTTTCTTATATTAGTTTTGTATTTATATATCTTTATTTATATTGACAAATTCGAATTTATTATTACTTCTATAATTAGTATTATATCGAACTATAGTTTATTAGTTTATAAATTTACTAAATTTCTAAATCTAATACTAGAATTAATTATAGTTTATAATTAATTTCGAAAATTTTTGAAAACTATATTTTAGATAATATAACTTTTTATTATTAATATCTCTAATTATTCTTAATCTATATAATAATAATCGATTTATTTATTTTATTATTCTATTTTCTATATTTAGATTATTATATAAAAATTAGTTAACTTATATAATTAATTTATAT
Source organism: Rutstroemia sp. NJR-2017a BVV2 (assembly GCA_002946415.1). Lineage (NCBI taxonomy): Eukaryota > Fungi > Ascomycota > Leotiomycetes > Helotiales > Rutstroemiaceae > Rutstroemia > Rutstroemia sp. NJR-2017a BVV2. The sequence continues at coordinate 337,979 of NJPS01000057.1, forward strand.
AGATTATTATAATAATTTTCTCGATATTAATCTTAATATTTAATATATTAATTACTATAATTCAACTTTTTATTTTCCAAATTTATATTTATAATATTATTCTCTTACTTTCGATCTATATATAATAAAATAGATATTCTATTATATTTTTAATTATCTCTTTTATAATATAACTTTATATATAAATTATTTTATAATATCTAATTTTTAATATTATTTCTTTAATATTCTCTTTAATATAACTATTAATATATTAGTTAATATAGTAAATAGATAATCCAAATATTATAATATTTATAATATCTATAATTATTCCTAATATAATATATTAGTATATATAATATAATATTTATCAAAAAATATATAAATCAATTATTCTTCTAATTCCAACTTCTTAGTATAATATAAAAACTCTTTAGATATAACTTGATCTATATTAATTATAATCAACTAATATAATTTATATCTAGATATCTCTTTAATTTACTTTTTATAATTCAATCTAACTATTTATCTATATTTGATAATATAATTGACTAATACTATAAATAATATTATAATTATAATTATTTATTATTAGATTACTACTATTATAGAAAAAAACAATACTGATTTATTATTATTAGTAGATAATATAATAACTAATAGTTATATAGATAATAAATAATATACTAATTCTAATATTATTATTTAGTTTTCAGATTGAGATTTTATATATAGATTATAATAAATATACTATAATCTAATCAATATCGAATCTGATATAGTTTATTATTTATATTTAATTAGATAGTTAACCGATAATTCTTAACTAGTATAATAGTAATAACTAATATTTATATTTTTTCTTTTCTTCTTTATTAATATTTTATCTTTTGTTTTTTTATTTATCTTTTTATTCTCTTTTTTATTCTTCGATTTTTCTTTTAATATCTTTATTAACTTCTAATTTAATATCTTATCTAACTTGAATAACTTATATTATATTATTGATATCTATTTATATATCGATACTAACTTTAGTTTCTATAGAAATTATTCTTTGATAATATATATATATATTATTAATATCTATAAAATATTCTAGTTATTTCTCGAATTTAATATCTTTATATTAGAAAATATAATATATTAACTATCTATAAACTTCTATATACCGCAAAATAATAATAATATCTATTTAACTATCAAATAATATCTAAATATCTTTATTTATTTCTTTTTGATTTATCTTAAATAATATCTTCAATCTTACTACCAATCGAATATAATAATATTATATATTTTGAATTAACTAATTAAATACTTTATATAATATTTTTAATTCGAGTTTATTATCTTTTATTAAAATGATTAATATTTATAATTTCTTTTAATTTAATATATTTAAATACTTGATTTATTCTATCTAATATAACTATAAATTAGATTCTCGAGATTTCTTTAATTCGGTAATCTAATAATAAATTTCTTTTTTAATTTATTTTATTTTCTATTATAATTATTTTTTAATAACTTCTAAATCAATATCTCTAGATAGTATAATAGAATAGGATTTTATTATCTGAATTTTAAAAAATATAGATCTAGATTCTTTAGAGAAAAATTACTAATAATAAATAGAAATCTATAATATAAATATTTTATAATTGATTTATTATTTTTCTTTCTTTCTAGTATTAATCTAATTATATTCTTTTTAATAATACTTTTGAATAACTTGATATTAGTAATTAATATATATATATAAAATAAATAGATATTTCTTTCTATTAATCTAGAATAGTTCCAATTCGGGAATAGAAAGTAGAATAAAGGTAATCAAGATAAATAATATATTTAATTTAACTTATTCTAAAATCAATTCTTCAATCTAATTTATTTTATTAGTAATCTACTTATATATTTCCTTAATTATATTATAACTATTAAAACTATTCAAATAATAAATAATCTAGCTAGATAATATAGTATATTGATATATAATACAAATTATAATCTTGAATATAGATAAATAAATAAATAAATCTATAATTTGATTCTTTTTTTAAATACTATTTTAAATACTATTTTGAATACTACTTTAAATACTATTTTGAATACTACTTTGAATATTATTTTGAATATTACTTTTAATTCTTTTTTCAAAAATAAATCTTTTTTATTTCTTTTTCCTCTCTTTTTATATTTACTTATCTTTATATATTCAGTATCTATACTCTACTTTATATATAGAATAATTAGTTATTATTTTCTATTTATACTTTTATATTTTTATACTAATATTCTACTGATTATATTTATATATAGATGGATTTGGATTATATATCTTGTAACTAGATCTATATATAAATAGACTGGCCTTTATATAGATTAGCTTGATCTATATATAGATTTACCTTATCAAAAATCGACGACGATAATGATCTTTTGGTATAACTTACCTTCTAATAAAGTTTGAGGGAAATACTTAACAAGGTAGATATCGTATAAATTGAACTTAACTTATATTCGAATTTAAGCCGGATCCGAGCGATCTTGGAGCGGGTATAGACTTAATCCTAACAAATGAATCTTATCAAATGCATCTTATAGCCTCGGCAAATCGACGCTAAAATTTTGCGGGGGGATCAAATGAATCTTATATAAGATTCATTCAACAATTATGGTTAGGAATAGTATTAGGTAGTAGAACAAGTCTCGTCAACCTTAAGACCCCCTTCCGGTTTCAACCACTGAATAACAGATTGTGTATTAGAGGAGAAGGGAGCAATAGCGCCAGCAGCAAGCGTACCAAAATTCGCATCGTCGTATGCCTGAAACCATAACCCAATTGCGTCAAACTGAAGGGCGTAGTTCGTCCCTTGAGTTTGAGTTGCTTGGAGATCGCTCGCACCTAAAAGGCATAGAACTTGGGTATAAATCCACGCGTAGTCGAAATCGTTGCTGGATACATCGGGGATGATACCCTGGCCTGCGTTATCGATATCAGAGGTTGCCACCATGTCCAAACCACCCTGATCGAAAAAGTAGTTGTTAAACAATGGAATACTATCGCCTGAATTGCGGGACTTGATACACCGCTTGTTCTCCTCTGTTGCTGGTCCTGGACCATTGCCAATCTTGAAGATACTATTTCCATCTGCATCATCGCCGGTGTAGGCAAAGTGTACTTCTTGGCCGTAGAGTTTAAGTGCAAAGGCTGGAATAACCCCCTCTGGGAACTGTTCACGTCTCACCACCTCTGACTGCGAGTCCCCTTGCACAGTTCCATCCCAAAATCCAATATGTCGAACCTCTACGCCAAGCTTGGAGGTGAAGTGATCTTCCACTCGTTTGAAGATATAGCTATCCCTTTTTGATGGTAACTGACCCGGGGTCCTGGCAAAGGGACCCAGACCCATACGCCCACCGATGAATTGGCTTAGGGCCATATTGACGGCGAAATTGACTGTCGCTGTCGCGCTCACCTTGGCGACTTCCATGAATATTTGGGCTGTTTTCCTACCCTCCGTGGCGATTGCTATTGCAGTAGCTACTGAGCCGGCAACACAAATGAAGCCATTTTTGACGTTCGGATCAGATTGGAGTTCCTGGCAGTCGCCTATGAGGCCTACAAAACTGATAGCACTAATCCCAATAATAGCCGTTCTTTTCACCACCTGCATAGCCAGTTGAGTTTTCGTTGTGAATTCATCCGGTCCGGTTCGAGTGACGAGTTCCTTTGACCCGGACCAGGACAATGGTGGTGATATTAAAGATAATCCCCCAAGTTGCTCGATATCTGTAGGATGAATTGTTGAGTTGACTGTTATAGGAGATAAACAGAATCCATAGAGAGTAAAAACAGCAACAGATATAAGAAAGATATATATGTTTTTCATGATAGATAATAGAAAAATGAAGAATCTTTATTATTCTTGTTTTTTGAAATGTCGATGGTGATTGGAGTATATAAAAGTCGCCGTGTATAATTGTTTGGCAGAATTATAATGATGATAATTATAGTGATGATAGGGATCAGAATATATCTATAGAGTGCTGATAGATTATTCTTTTTCTTTTCAGAGTAGAAGAATGAATCTCTCTTATAGTAAAACAATAATGGAAGCAGAAACATATCTAGTAAGAAAACCCCTCTAATGCTATCAATTCATCTATCTAAATACTTAAGTATACCAAAAGAGGTAATTTATCTATAATTAGGCGAAGTGTAGAATATTATAGATATAAGCTTTAGCTACTATAATCACAGGGAATAAATGTAAATATCGATCAAGTGAGAATTGTAAGACTAAGTCAATGGAAATCCATTCTCTATAGTGTGGCTCAGACTGTAACCTGATAGAACCACTGAAGAAAGTAGGATAGAGTAGAAGTTATATAACAGAGAGCTGGAAACGCCCGGAAGCTACTACTATGCTCCTAGATAATTATATTTGCTAGAACCCTATTATTCAATCTCCTGCTTGAAGTTTATCAATATATAAACGAACATCCTGTAATCGCTTCCACTATAATAATAGTTAGCCTGCGATATAATATGGAAGATTCCAACCCCAGCTCTTGGAAGCGATGAAACCTCTATTCATAATATATAAATAATACCAATATATACCAACCAACATCAAATAGGAAAAATCTTACTTTTCTATTTTAAAGATTCAGAATAACAACCACATCTAATTACACAGCCACCAAATATCCCACATCCAATCACACAGCCACCAAATATCCCACATCTAATCACACAGCCACCAAATATCCCACATCTAATCACACAGCCACCATATATCTCGCGCAGCAATTCCTTGTACCAACGAAAATGATAGAATGGCCGAATATATATCTACACGATCGGAATATATTATTGGATAAAGCGCACTTTAAAATATATAGTAAGACAGTCTAAAATTAATATAAGAACTGTGTTTCTTTAGGATTATAGGTCATCTATAACCCAGTTTTCTTCATCATTCTAACAAGAAACCAACATCTCACCTAGCTACCATCGCAACTTATCTCGATCGACCCAACTTCCCAACCCTGATCTTTCACTCTAGAGCAATCACAAGTATCATACCTACTCATCAACCTTCACCAGCTAGCTGTGGTCAAACTCTAGGCGGCGCCGAATCAGCAGCAAGTAAGACATCCCTAACCTGCACGAACTAATATATACGCACACCATAAGACTTCTAACTCGGTCAACTAACGATCTGTATACAGTGGCTTGGAATCCCCATCCCAACGCACTCGTGCAGAAATGGGAGGAGCTTCGACTTATGCTTATACTTCTGGGTAACATGATATGGGCTATCGGAAGGGGAATAGAGGCTTATTGCCGCTTTGGGACCTGGGGAACAACAAAATTACTTGATAAGGCCAACCTCATCGCAGGTGCTTTATGTGTGCTGGGGATACCTCTTGCGGCTTGGCACACAGTGGATCTATATATTGACTGGCAACGTACAAAAAGGGATAATGATATAAAAGAATAGTCATCTCCAATGGTTCGAGCATATTGAATACTTGTGCTCTCTGTATAATCCAACTCAATGCACGGCGTATGGATGAAGCCTTCATAGGGCTATCCGTCAGTGGACTCCGTGAATCGCTACACTTTTCCATTCCCGTCAGAAGCCGTTGCACGTGCCAGATTGCGGCTTGATTCGGCAACGGCTTCGGTATGGTACATTTAAGGTTCGGCGGTTGATCCTTCGCCGGCGGAAGTTTGAAGTGATTGGAGGGAAGGGGACAGGCGGGAGAGGGAGAGGGAAAGGAAGCGGGAGAGAAGAGAGAAGGAGTCAGCCGGGAGTCCGAGAGAACGAAAGTTGACAGTCGAATCAACGATACCGACTAGCTCGGAAAAACTGGAGGGCCATGTTCGACATGAATTGCCTCGCTTGAAATGTTCCGGCCGGGAATATCCTAATGAAGATTGAACGGTAGGACTGTAGAGTGTGGAGTGTGGACTTTGCGGAGCTGGTGGTGGAGTATGTGGGTGCTTGCTGCACTACATTGCATTGCAGTCAGATAAAGCAGCATGGGATGTATTGGATGTATGGATGAGGTTGGGTGTATTTTCCCGGTATTATGGGAAGTGAAGGATTGCGCCCTAAGCTACGCTAATCTGGTTACGGACACGACAAAGATAAGAAACAACAAAGTTATTGTTGGTATGTATCAGGCTGGTTGTCACCTTGCTCACACTCCCTGGTATGGTTAAAATAACTGTTGATGATGCATGGTTTTTTTTATTCTGAGTGGGCATTGTAGCCCTTATTATATGCACCAGAAATGGTGCAATGCTGTAGACTAATTACAATTTCCATTCACTTAAAAGTGGTGGAGATTACCTCCAGTACGAGTGAATGCGCTTTGCCACTCGTCCCAACAGTTATATCTAAATATAGTGAGCAGGGGATGAAATATAGTATATTGTTGAAGATATCTAGTATCTTCGAATAATACTAACAAATTATTGTATATATAGCTAATTATAGATTGTAAATAGTATTGATCAATCGATCGTTATCGAGAATATTATAATATAATCAATAATTAATTACTCGATTATAAAATAATGAAAATCATTTATTAAATCATTTATTTTAAAATCTAAAATTAGTTTATTTATATATTATTATATTTAATAAATCTTTATTTTATATTTTATAAAATATTAAAATTTATAAAAGATATATTAATATAAAAAAGTTAATAAGAATATAAAGAAAAAAAAAGAAAGTAAAACTTAATTTAATTTTAAATAAAGATTTTTTCTTTTCAATTCTTTTTTTATAAAAAAGATAAAGCAAAAAGAAAGAAAAGAAAATAATAATTAATTTATTTTTAATAAGAACTTTATATTTCAATTTCAATTATCTTATTATAATTTTATAATATTTTTATAATCTCTATTATCTTATTTTAATAATTAATTTAAAAATTTAAAGTTTATAAATAATATATTTAAAATAATTTTTAGTAATATAATATATAATCTAGTAATATTTTAATTTAATTTAATTATTCAAAATATTATAATATAAATCAAATATGATATTTATAAGATATAAAAGATTTAATTATAATTACTATATATATACTCTATAACTCTTTATAAACCTTGCTAGTCTCATTAATTCTGACCGCTACCTCTATACTATAAGCTCCATCGCAGTTGTATAGAGAGCAGCTATGTGGGACATTATCGGAGCTTGCGACGAAGCCGCATCCGACCGGCGTCGTCGAGGATGAGGATGCGAGCGAGTGGAGCAAATCATACTAGCAGTCCGTTTCCGTCCCCTCCATTCTGTACCTCCTTGCCCCTCCATGAAGCAATCCTAAATCCTTCTGTTGTAGGTACTCGGATAACGTATTCACGAACGTTCCAATAATCTTGGGAGATATAGACATGCATCAGGAGAGCATGGGTTGGGGTAAGGCACAGTTGATGTGTATCTCGGTTGGCTAAAACACAACCAACCAACAAGCACCCCTCTGATAATCCCCATCGGGATTTCCTAAAGGGAATCAATCCCGCCAATTTTTTATGTAAATGCGTGATTTCCTTTCCCGTAGCGTGCCGAAGTTGGTAAATCTGTTTGTCAACCTCAGACCACCTCAATCTTAACCTCATTCTCATTCTCAACCTGAATCTCTTCCATCTACACTTGCTCCATACCAATCCGCCCCACTTCTCGTCCTCGATAGTTTCATCGCGGCAGATATCTTACACCAAGGTATGTATCATAACTCAGAACTCTATGACGATTACCAAGACTGACAACCGACTACAGTAACAGAGACAAACGACCACACCAAAAATGAATATCGGCAAGAAATCAGTACCCTTCAAGGCTGAACGCGATATCCCTCCCTTAGATAGAAAAGTAATCTTAGTCACAGGAGGCAATATCGGTCTAGGAAAACAATGTGTGCTCGAATATGCCCGGCATAACGCCTCTGTCATCTACCTCGCAGCCCGCAACCTCACCAAAGCCAAGATAGCACTCCAGGAGATCCAAGCACTCCTACCCAAAACCTCCCAAACAACCATCAAACTCCTCGAACTCGACCTCTCCTCCCTTTCCTCTGTAAAATCCGCAGCCGAAAAACTCAAATCCGAAACCTCGAGACTCGACATCCTGATGCTCAACGCCGGCATAATGGCGGCACCCCCGGGCCTCACCAAAGACGGCTACGAACTCCAATTCGGCACAAACTACCTCGGGCACGCCCTCTTCGCGAAACTTCTCCTCCCAACCCTCGTATCCACCTCTGAACAGATCCCAAATGCCGACGTGAGGATAATAATGCTCTCCTCACACGGCCACATATACGCCCCCAAACCGGACGGCATCAAATTCTCCACCTTGAAAACGCTCGCTGAGGAACTAGGCGCGTATACGCGCTACGGACAAAGTAAACTCGCCATAATCTTATGGGTTAGGAAGATGGCGCAACTGTATCCGAAGTTTACGTTGGCGAGTATCCATCCTGGAGTCGTGAAGACGAATCTGATGAATAATGCTACGGGTTCTAGTCTTGCGATTAGGATGTTGGGGAAGGTGGTTAGTAAGTTGGTTACGCCTGTTGATCAGGGGGTGAGGAATCAGATCTGGGCGAGTGTAGCGGCGAGGGAGGCGGTGAGGAGTGGGGAGTATTATGAACCGGTGGGGATTGAGGGGTGTGGGACGGAGTTAGCTAGTGATATGGAGTTAGCGGAACGGTTGTGGGGGTGGACGGAGGAGGAGTTGGAAGGTTGGAGTGCTTAGATAGGAGGGAAGCTGGGGGCTTTCTGGTGCGGAGATATATAGGTTATTTTGGATGTGGCTATGGAATTTTATTTTAAATCTTGGGTTGTGAATACTTGAATTCGATCAGTCCTTCTGCATCGATAGCCGAAAATCACTCATTGAATTTTTTATGAGATTGAGTAAATATTTTGTCCCATGACAGGTGTTTAGGCTCGTGCGGCCGCCTACCCTGCTTCAATCATATCGGGATTACCAAATAGGGCTTTGCGGAATGATGCGCTATAAGGATACCTCCATCAATTGTGCGGCGCACTCGCTTCACCTACCCTCCATAGAGAGCTTTTCTAGGCTAAAGAGAAGACACAACATTCTGATGGAAGAAACTTTCAATTATCTCAGAATGTGAGCATTCCCATATTCAAACTACCTAGTTGCAAGTTTACTCACATTCAAGAAGCGATTTTCTCAAATCCAAATAAAAATTGGTATCTATTCAGACATCTGACATGTTTATTGGTTCTTAGCGAGGAGTCAATACACCTCATCTCACCTCAACTCACTCAGCTAGACCGACCCATCTTCCTGTGTTGGCTCGTGGCTGCTTCCAATCCATCCATTCACGATTTCCCGCCTCTCCCCTTTCCTCCCCAACCAAACACCACCCAACTCCCAAAGGTGCAAATCAAGCACCATCCAAACTAATCAGCTCACTCAGAATCCTCCTCATTCTCCTTTTAGTGCCAGAAAGCATCATATCCCTCATCCCCCTCTTCTCCAGTTTCTCCACCGCAGAGACGAGCTCTTGGCATTTTGTCTCGAGCAAGACGCGCATTACTTGGCACCATTCTTGGCGGGATTCGATTTGGAATTCGCCTACGTTGCCTAGTCCCGCTCCTCTTCTGCTATGTATGGAGTTGTTCTCTTCCGCTTTCTTCATGGTAGTGGTGGCGGTGCTGGTTTTGTGACTGTTATCTTGTTGCTGTCGTAACTCGTGGATGAAATGCGCAACTCCCTTCTCTAGATGTACGGATAATCGCTCGATGATGAGGGCCAGGAGCATGGATGTTGCTTTTGGTGTGGGACAAGATTCACATGTGACCAAGGGTAGAATCGGGATAGGGCGAGTTTTTGATCGTTCAGAACGACGTCGGTGGAGAGGTTCGTGGCGTTGTATTCTTTTCTCTCGAGCTCCTCGAGCATTTGGACGGCGGATTGGGAACAGGAGTATGGTTGCGTGTCCGAGAGGGAGTTTTGGAGGGAGGAGAGGATGTTTTTGCTGGTTGTGGAGAAGTGGGATGGGTTGCAGTTGGATGACGATGAGTGGGTTGTTGGGCCGGGAGTGGCTTCGTGTGGCGTTGGGGAGCCGGCTTGTGAGGGGGATTGTGGATCGAGCTCGTTTGGCTCGGGGTATATACCGTAGTCGAAGTCGTCGGCTATATCGAATAAATATATAAGAATATCTTTGTTGATATCAAAGAATGAAGATCGGGGGTAGTTATTATAGTATATAATATTTTATATAATTAGAAAATCGATAATATAATATATAATTATAAAGTAATATTATATATTTATTTATATATATATAGTATATTATCTATTATCTTTATTATATATTATTAAATATCACGAACTATAATAACTAGATAAAAGAAATTAAATAAGAATAATAATAAATAATTATATAATAAAGTAATAATTATTTAATCTTCTCAAATTGATTTTCTCAATCTCTTTTATAAATTAATAATCTTTATAAAAAAGATCTAAAATATAAAATAAATCTAAATAATAAGATTTTAAGATTGTTAATATTAAAAGTTTATATAAATAAATTATTAATATCCAAATTTCAAATTTATAAATTATTTATAATCTTTCTATAACTATATAAATTCTTATCTAAATTAATAACTTTTATAATATCGATTAACTAATTAGTTTTTATAATATCGAATTAATAATTAGCAAGAATAAATAAATTTCTACTAAATTATATTATATTATTATTTATTTATTTCTAACTTGCTAGTTAATATATATAGTATTAGTTATAACAAAGTTTAATCTAATTAATTATATTAATAAAATCTCTCTAAATAAAATTACTAATTATATTATTTTTGTTAAAATTTACTAATAAGGAATTATAAAAGTATTATAATATAGTAGTAATATTATCAGAGCCCAAATATAGAACTCTAGTTGAAGATAAATTAATTACTATCAATTTCTTTTTTTTCTTTCTATTCCTTATATTAGAATCCTTTAAGATAGAAACTCTATTTCTTATTTGATTAGTTTCTATTATCCTTCTTATATAAATAATTAATATCTGGATCTTCGAATTCTCTTTCTATATTTCTAATATTATTTCTTCTTTTAAATCGGTTTTATTATAATCTTGCTATACTTTATATATATATTTCTATTATATAAGTATTTGAACTTTTAATTCTTTCTTTCTCTAAATAGATAACTAATACTATCTATATATAGCTTAATTATAACTTTAAAATTGTATTTACTAAACTAAATAATTATAATAATATATCTCGAAAGAATCGAATATATTTTAGAATTAAGAACTAAAGAACTAAGGAAATTTTGAAACTTGAAGAAGTTTAAATATAAGAGGCTAATTATATATAAAATATAGAACTAGCTAAAGACTATAATTGGAAGTTTAACTAAATAGATCTCTAATAGAAAGTTGATTAATTACTTTTATATAGATTATTATACTATCTCTCTTTTTAATAAGATATATTTTTATATTTTCTACTAGTTATATCTTAAGATTCTTTAAATTAGTAATTTATATATCTTGTAATTTTGAAAGTATTATTATAGTCTATAAGTATAGCTAAATAAATATAAAAAGTAAAGTTAAATAAGGGTTTAGTTATTAAATAAATAATAAAAGAAAATATTTCTTTTATACTAGTACTATAAGCTAATTATCTTCAAGATAATTATAATCTTCTTCTCTTTCTTGATATAAATATAACTATTTAGGAAAGAATATAAGTAAACTAGATAATAAAGGGTTCTTGATATAGAAGTTATATAAAAATAGTAATAAAGTTTTTAGATTAGATACTTAATACTAAATCAAATTAATATTGTAATTTTGTTATTAGATATAATATATTAGTAATTTGTATATTAGTTTATATACTAGAATCTATTTTATAATATATTTGTTAGTATTAGTAATATTAATCAATAATAGAAGATTATTATATTATATAAATAAGAAGTTATTAACTACTTTATATAGTTTATCGATAAAGAAGATATTATAGATCTATATAGTATCTAGAAACTCTAAATAATAGAAATAGCTAATCTTCTCAAATACTTTAAAGTATCTATTTATAAAATAGTTAAACTTTTTCGACAAATATTAAATTAGTAAATACTATATATTCAATTAGATATAATTATCTATATCGAAATCTATAAGTCTTCTATATTTATTTACAGATTCTATTATATATACTTAAGCTTTTTGGATTAATTTATAAATATATTCTAATACTTTATAATTTCTATAGATATATATATATATTTTCTATAGATTGAGGTTTTCTATAATAAATCGAAGTTTAGTTTTCTAATTCTATAAGATTCTAGAAATATATCTATAAAGTATTTCGAAAGATAATAGATTTCTTAGAGAAGTATATAATAATATTAGTTATATATAATCTATTATAGATAAGAATTCAGACTAGTTATCTTGATAGTAATTAATAAAGGATTTTAATCTTTACTATAAATATTAGTTATAAATTTTAGTTTGGTTATTAGTTTATAAGTAATCTATAATTAAGAGTTTTACTTTAGTATCTAGGATATTATTGAATTCCTATTAAAAAGATAAGATAAATTATAGATCTCGATCAGAAAATATAGTAATTAGAATTTTATAGTATCTATAGATATATATAAAGTAGAGTTTGGTTTATTTTTATAATATAGATATTACAAATACTTATTTTCTGAATTATATAGAAATGGTTAGAATTTCAAATACTAAAGATCGTAATAACTAATAATACTATTATAGATTTATTATTGAAAATAGTTATATAGAGAATCGATTATAATTGTAATAATAGATAAATAAGTAGTAATTGTTGTTGAGCATAAAGCTCTATATACTAAAGAAAACTATCTAGTTATATAGATCTTCGTTCTCTACTATCCTATTAATCCCATCAATTCCCACTACTAGGACTACTAGGAACTATTGGGATATCATATAATTCTAGTAAGTAAAAAGCAGGTTGAGATTTCGGGCGGGTTCATTCAAAATATAATACAATAGTACTAAATCTCGTTATTTTTGTTAACTAACTATCAAACTATTATCTAACTATTATCTAATTATCTTCTAATCACTCTTAATTAATTGATTAATTATATATAGCTCTATACCAATTTGCGACCGAATTATATCAACCTTACCCAAAAAGATAAACTATTTCATTATATAACTCCCCCTACCTCAAATCAGATTCTAGTAAGTAAAAAGCAAGTTGAGATTTCGGGCGGGTTTATTCAAAATATAATACAATAATACTAAATCTCGTTATTTTTGTTAATTAACTATCAAACTATTATCTAACTATTATCTAATTATCTTCTAATCGCTCTCAATTAATTAATTAATTATATATAGCTCTATACCAATTTGCGACCGAGTTATATTAACCTTATCTAAAAAGGTAAACTATTTTATTATATAACTCCCTCTACCTCAAATCAGATTCTAGTAAATAAAAAACAGGTTGAGATTTCGGGCAGGTTTATTCAAAATATAATACGATAGTACTAAATCTTATTATTTTTATTAACTAATTATCAAACTATTATCTAATTATTATCTAATTATCTTCTAATCGTTCTCAATTAATTAATTAATTATATATAGCTCTATACCAATTTATAACCGAGTTATATCAACCTTACCCAAAAAAGTAAACCATTTCATTATATAACTCCCCTTACTTCAAATCAGATTTAGTAAACAAAATATAAGCTATATCTCAAAAAGGTAAAGTATTTCATTATATAATTACTATATAATTACTAAATAATTATTATTACCTTATTGATGATTTGTTATTTACTTCTTATTATTTATCTTTTATATTATCGATGTTTCTTCAGATACCTATTAATAAATACCTCAATTCTTTATTCTCTTTTTTCTACAATTATATCTCGATCTAGACTCTTGTTAGAAGAACAATAATATTGTAATAATATATAATTAGCTTGCTAACACAATAAGATTTCTATAGTAAATAGCTCTAGTTCTATTCCTAATTCAACTTTATCTTATCCTTTTGTTTATATTCAACCAAATCTAGCTAGAACTATAAAAGAAGATCTATAGAGAATCGAAAGCTCAGAACTACCTATTACTTCTATATCTTATTCCACTCCCGATAATAAGGAGATACTAGATCTCTTAGTATTAATTACTTATAATTTAGCTACTATTTCGATACCTATTCAAGAATATATTATATCTGATTTGCTACCTACTCGAGATTGTATTATATCTAATTCGGTACTTATTCGAGAATATATTGTACCTGATTCGAATAATAGTTCTATATCTACTATAGATAATTTGCTTTTAGATCCTCTTCCAAATAATATCAGAATACTCAATATATCTAATCTCAATCTCGACGATTACCTTATTGATAATAACGGAGATATAGAAGAATAGGAGATTAGTAGATAGATATCTATAACTAGATCAATAAGTAGTAGATAGCTTTTTATAGATAATATAGGATCTAATATATAATAACTAGTAGATAAAGATAAAGATAATAGATCTAATTCTATAGATAAAGAAGAAGGTAGTAGATCTAGTTCTACAGATAAAGAAGAGAATAATCGATAAAATTGGGATAATAAAGAAAAAGATAAGTTTTTACTATCAATTATCGAAGAAGATAATTATTCTATATCTTTCAATAATATAAAGGATAACGAAAATTAGTTAAGTAATAAGTAAAGTACTAGCGATACTAGAAAAGAAAACTAAATTGAAACTCAATTATAGTAAGAAATTTCAGTATCAAACAAGCTTAAAGTGGATTTAGTTAAAGAGTTATATAATCATTTATTTCAATTTAATAGCTGTTATTCAGACAAACATTTAAAACAATATCGCTAGTATTCCGATAGTATATCAGTACCAAATCGCGAGTAATATCTCAATTTACCTAACTATACAAAATAGTTGGAGGAATCCAATATTCCAATAATTATATATTAACCAGACTTTTTTACTAAAGCTAAATAAGAAAGTTCTCTTATATCAGATTGGTCAAAATATTTTGATAGATATAATATCGATTTACTAACAAATCGCGAAGAAGTTACTAGCAATAACCAGGCTATTCAAGACAAATATACTTTGTATATATATATTAGATATTCTTAAAGTAAAGCTAGTATATCAGTAGTTTGCTTCGATATCGATAGCTTTCTAGGATTTACTTAAAGTCTTGTTATTATCTACTAGGAGATAGATATCAATCTTTTTCCTTATTTCTATATAAATATTCGAACTGATCTTTATCTTTATATCAAGATCTTTTATAATTTTGGAAAAGACGAAAAAGCGATTAGAGTTAAGCTATAGAAGATTCTATATTACTATCTTGGTCGGATATTAGGTTATAAAGATATTAGTCTTTATATCTTCTTTCCTCGGATATATAAGCCTGATAAACCAACGAATTTCCTTAGAAAAGGTAATAGTCAGCTATATTATCTCTTACAAATCTAGATCGATTCGATTCTACTTTCTAGTATTTTTCGCTATATACTATCAATAAGTTACTAGTATCTACCTTATTCTTGGAATTATACTCGAATAAAAGTATAAGCTTATTATAGAGAGCAATCTATATATACTAGTACTAATAAGATAGAAGATCAGGTATTATTACTTTATTATTCTCTATATCTATAAAGCTTTATTACTATCTAGTAGAAGATTGAACAATAATTAACTAAGCCTGAATATATAATTTATTATAAAGCAAAACTATTCTTTTCCAGCAAAAACACCAAACTTCGATTTTCTTATAGTATTCTATCCGAAATCTGGGAAGTATTTGAAAGATCTCTAATAGCTATACTTGATCTGATATATATTGATCATAATGATATCTAATTAGATCTAGGTAAGGAAGTAATTACTATTGATTATATATTATATAGCTAGCAAACCGATAGTAATCTGCTACCTATTACCTATCTATTAAAGATCTGCTATCTAAAGTCTTATTTTCGATAGGCTAAGTATAAGAAGCTAAGTCGATATATTATTCTTACTTTCTATCTTTCAGTTATACTATAAGATATAAGCAATTTAATATTAGATATATCTTTATTATTCTACTATCGATGAGAAGATTAGGTTTATAATCAAGTCTATAATAACTTTAAAGAGCTTTTCGATATAGTCCAAACAAAGCCTTTTAGTAATCCTTACTTAAAATAATTAGTATAGGATTCAAAAATAAAACAGATACTTCAATAACAAAGTTGAATAAAGCTAGTTATAGATTCTATATTATATAAGAGCTATTTAGTTAACAAAAAGCAGATAAAATACTCGATTATAGAAAAATAATAGCTTTCGATTAGTATTTGAGAGGAGAATCGAATTATATTTGCTTTTATAAATCGAATACGAATTTTGGTAGAGAATATAGGTATTTAGGCCCAAGTTCATAATATTACCTATTATAATTCCTAGTATATATATTTGTTATATATAATTATCTATATGAAATATCTATTATAGAATATAAACAAATTTATAACAGCTTTCGAATAGATATTAAACTTAGGAGTAAAGACTCGAATAGATTATAAGTATTATAAGCTAATAACTATATTATTATAAATACTACTATTCGCTTTTGATTCGGAACCTATTATATAGTAGAATGATCTCTAGAAAGAAAAGTTTCAATAATAAAGAGAAGAACCTGAAATACTCAAAATAGAGTTATAAACTATATAAACTAAATTCGGATATATATAGTTCAATCCTTGAATTAACTGGAAATCGATAATATTTCGTTTTCAATTTACTAACTAAATAGTATTTAGTAACAGTATACTTTGTATAAATTACTAGAAGAACTTCTTATAAGTTAGAGAAGCTAAAGATAATTATATATATATAGAAGCTACTAGCCGATAGCTAGTATAATATAATGAAGACGAAGATTACTGATATATAATAATCGAATATATTTATCTAATAATAATATATATATTCTATAAAGAAGTTTGGAATTACTTCAAGTTAGGATTTCGAGAAAGCTACTATAAAGAAGCTACTCGAGATACTATTTCTATCTATTATACTAAGATGGAATATCTATTAACTGCCGAAACAATAAAGAGTTTCTATATAGTTAATACTAATCAGATAATAATTCGATTAATTAAAGCTCTTGTTTCATTTATTTAGGACTTCTCAGATCATCAAGATAATAACTATTAATAATAGGATAATATTTCTTTTCGTATTCTCTTTCGTCGAGCTAGTAAGTAGCTTTAATAATAGAATAGAGCTAATATAATAAAATAATTTCGAGAGTAGTTCAAAAGATATTTTATTATAACTATCTAGCTTATACCTTATCCACAATATAGCAAATTCTTTCAGAAAAATCAGGAAAAATATACTATAATAATAGGGATTTATTATTTATAATTGGTTAACTCGCTAGTAAAAAACCAATAAGATATTAAATATAATATACGATAGTTATAAAACTTGATAGAGGAGAAACTACAAATATATCGACTTAAGTACCTTAAACAAGGTAAAAATAGGATCGAATAGATACCGAATTAGTATTTATATAAGGATTGGAAAGAACCTATATTATAATATATATCTAAGAAGCCAACCAATAGTTTTCGGGAAATAAATATCAAATTGGAAAAAGTTGGAGAAATAATTACTAAGATATAGAAACTAAATAATCCTTAGGTTGAAGACTAATTATATAGAGATAGATATATTTGAGATTTAAGATCGAAATACTTCTTAAAGCTTATAGATAGCTAAAGTAGAGTTAATAGTTGATAATTAAATAGTAGTTCTAAGATTAAAGAAAAGTAAAAAGATAAAAGATTAATAATAGATAGATTATAAATAGTTGATAGTTTATAATCTAACCAAAATATTTTCACTATTTAATAACTGAAAGTATTTTTTCTTACTAATAACTAATTACTAGCAAAGAACTATAACTTAGTTAGTAATATAAAAGGTTACTAAGATCTATTTCCTTACTTTTTGCAACCGAGATATATTCATCAAGTTAGTATATCGTGATAAAGTAGTTATATTATTAGCAACTAATTACTACTGATAAACTGAAACCTTATTGGCAATTTAATATCTTATTAACTATATCTTATTCTAATTTACAAGATAATAATGAATTATATAATGAATATGATTTATTACTTATCGTATAGTTTATTTTAAACCTTATTTTCTTAGATTCAAAACTATATTTTCTATATTTTCACTTTCTCTTTCCTATATTACAAAATATTATTTCGGTATATAGTTATTTGCTATCTATTTGTACTTAGCCTAATTCGATCTATTTTCGCTAACAATTCGACCAACTTATTCTATTCAAATAATTGATTTACTAGCAACTTATTTCTCTTTGGATATTTCAATTAAATAGTCGATTTACTAGTAATTCGATATACTATCAATTTGCTAGCGATTCAATTCTTTTTGGATATTTCAATTGAATAGTCGATTCGCTAGTAACTTGTTTCTCTTTTTAATATTTCAATTAAATAGTCGATTTACTAGCAATTCGATATATTATCGATTCGCTAGCAATTCAGTTCTCTTTGGATATTTCAAGAAAATAGTTAATTTACTAACGAAAATAGATCGAATATCTCTCTAAACTATTCGCTTTCAGCTTGCTTACTATTTACCATCTATCAGCTTTTGGCTAACTCTTATTTAGCTATGTTTTATCTACTGTACTTCTATCAACTTGCTTTCTACTTACTAGTATTTCGCTTTTAAATCATCGCCTAGTTACTATCGAAACTATACTACCTCGTAAACAAGTAGTTGCTAAGCCGGCAAAGAAAGGCTAGCTATAATTGGTTATTAAATCTAGTAAGAAGATTATTATTTACCAGCCTTTCGGCAACAATAGAATAATAAATTGCCTTCGATCTTCTATCGAATAGTTATCTAATAGGTTACGATTCAGAACCTAACCAGTATAAAGACGATATCGGATAAAGTATATACTACTAGCTTTTTGATACCAAAAGCTTATATAAATTGCCTAAGTACCTTATATTTATACCTCTCTACAAACAAGTTTGGCTAGGAAATAAGTAAGGCTAATAAGGTCTTTTAGTTAGTATTTACTAGATATTTGTTGTTGATTCGCTAGCTAACAGCTAGATTATAGCTATATAGCCTATAAAGAATATAGCAATAACAGATAATAGTATAGTTGCTATCTCGGTATAAATAAAGGCCCTTTTTATATTCCTATCGATTATTTATTTTCTATAATTTACAATCAATTCACTAACGATTTATCAGCTATCAACTGAAACTGAGCTAGCTGCTTGTATTATAGTTACTACTACTATAGAATACAATCGAATCCTTATCGCTAACAAAGATAAAGCTAGCAAAGATTTCCTTATTACCGAAAGAGAAGTAATTCAAAAGATAATCAATACTTCTATAGTATTCTCTTATATTAATATCGGCTTTATTATAAGTACTACTTACTAGCTATTAGCTAACAATTCACTATTTACTTACTAATGATATAGAAATTAAATACTATCAATACTATACCTACTAAGAAGCGAAAATATATCGAGTTAGAGATAACTAATATACTAACCAGCCTCGATACAAAACTCACTATCCAGTATTATAGCCTCGAGAACAAAGTAAACAAGCTAGTAACTGATATCGAAAATATTAATAGAAATTACCGAACTTAGGCTAAAGAGATTACTAAACTCAAGAAGTAAGTTATCTACTAGATTACTATATAGTATCTATTTACTAACGAATTACTAGAACTCTTACTATTATTTGTAGTTATCAAGTTGCTATCTTAGAAGATATTAGCAAGCTAATTATTACCGTTAACAAACTAGTTGATACTTAGAATCTTGAGTAAGAATCTATATATTCGCTAGTAAAAGCTAAACTACCTGAATTCGATCTTGTGATTATACTCCGCGAAACCAAGTAGGTAGTAGCAGGTAATAATAATAAATCCGATAACAATTTAGAATTATAATAATAGCTTATCGCTCTCGATTCGTTAGCTTTACGATATAATAATAATAAGTTTTCGGTCTTGAATTGGTTAGGGATAGTTAAGGATATAGTGAATTTTTCTTACTTTTTTGTACCAGAGTTGATATATTTTAGCCGGCAAATAGCTATTTGAGAGCTAGCTTATTACTTAAAGTTAAATATAAGTTAGGTAATTATTCAGTAGCAAATAGTAATAAATAGGATCTTTTTTTCATAATAGGTTAATACCAAAATGCGACGGAAATAGCAGCTATTAGATAACAAATATCTAGTATTTTACTAGTTGTTTTCTCATGATCTAATAGGTAGTAACGAGAACTACAATAATAACTAGATTATTAATAGATAGATTTTAAAAAATAAGAAGTTATATTATTAACTTCAATATAATCTCGAATAAATTATTTATTGATATTAATTTATAAATGAAATTGTTTCAGTTAAGAGAAAAATAATTAACTTTTAATAATTAAATTTATAACGATATTATATCAACTAATTAGCTATAAGATATAATATAAATAGAAAAATATTATTAAAACTATATCTATATAAGATAATTATTATTATTATTAGATTTTTTATTATTAATAATAAGCTAATTAATAAATCAATTATTGAATATTTAATAAAATCTATTAAATATTTATAAAAATTCTATATATTAATAATATCATTTATA